>JAAAKM020073195.1:3312561-3623522 GCA_010016025.2 Alatinidae sp. Z8VKAUB7J3 | reverse complement strand
TAAGACTCAAAAGAAGGTGTTAGGACTCAAAGGGTGTATTAGGACTGAAAGGTCGTCTTAAAATGTCCTTGTAAAGTTTCCGCTAGCAAAAAAGTAATTCAATTATCAATTACCAAATGTCTTCTCTGTTGCCTTAAGATCGAGGGACAGCAGCTTACGGCCGACCGGCAAAACTTAACCGACGAGAGAATTATGAAGAACCCAAGAGCAGATAGGGTTAGGCAGTGCTCTCTCTCTGCCTTTCGATTTTGCAGTCAGTCGAAATGAGATTAAGTACGGTTCTAAGGGTCAGGTATTAGTTTCGTACATCTTTTCTATGCGACTTTGTTAATAGAATGTTGAAAACCTATTGATCCAAGATCTCAGTGTTTCTTATACGTTGCTAACTGCTCCGATATGCCTTCGGAGAGATATCTTAGAGTGAGATAAACTTCGCCAACCAATTTGATAAAGTTCATCAAGCAGACTTTGGACCTCTATCCTAAATGTAGAATACCTGAAAATAATGATTCTGTGGCGACTAGAGAAATGTTAACCTCGGAAGTCACCTAGCTCAGTTGGTAGAGCGCACGCAGCGAAAGCGTGGGTCACGGGTGCGATCCCCGGTGATGACATATTTCTATTTCTCTCGTGCTCATTTCAAAACTAAAAATGATTCTCCCGTTTACTCTTTGTGACTTTTATTTAGCCCCCGATCCTCAAATTGTTACGAAATAAGACCTCACCAAAAAGATGCTAGTCCAGTCTTTAGACGGAATGTGACTCTTCCGTAGCTAAAGTACTGAGTCACAAATAGACACGAATTGAAAAAATCTAACTCCAAATAACTTGGTCCTTGGACAAATAAGCACAACGGGGCCATCACCATTACCTAAAACACGCAGTTTTCAGATTTAACTAAGGAATATGAAATGGTTTATCGTAAGAAACGATTTTTCAGTCTTTTAGCACTGATCCACTTCCATCAAAATCTTACATCCCGTAGCCCTCTACTTGCCTATTTAATAATTATGAACATAAGACAAGCTACTCTGGAGTGCCGAATAAACGGGGGGGTGTGAATAAACGGGGAGGTCATCATAACGGTCTAAAGTTAATAAACGGGGGGTCCAAATTAACGGGGGATCTGAACTCCAGTCACAATTTCGTGAAAATCTTAAATAAGGATGATGCACATGAGGACGAAAATTGTACCAATTGACTAATTAGCGACTGCTTCATGGTCAAATGTTGCATGGAAAGCTATGCAAGTGTTTTCAGACATCATTAACATTTTGAGTACTGGGAAAATTTCTTGAAATTAATAAACGGGGGGTCCTAATAAATGCTCCAATTTTGTTATTTGCACTTGCAATGGCTTAGTTGACGATGTGAATCAAAAGACATTTATTAAAAATTTTCCCTTTGATTGCTATCCTTTGCCCAAACCTAGCAGTAACAGGTTTAACATCCAAGTAAACCTGGGTTATAACAATTAACATCATTCTCTACAGCAAAAAACAAACTTTCAATGGCTTACAAGCAACAAAAGCATCTTCACAGGAATTTTTCCAAAAAAAATCAAACTGCATGATTGCAAAGTGGTGAAATCAAAGACAGTTCTAACATTGATAGATTGTTTATTTTACTAGTTTTCTAGCTACAAAAACAAGTTAAATAAAATTTCTTAATCCTTATAAACAGCTTTAAAGAGCTTTGTATGTTGATTTGTAACCATTTTGTGTAAGAAAAGAAATGATTTTAAGGTTTTCAACCTAACATTGAATAAAATTAAAATGAAAAGTGTTATTGGAAACAAAAATGATCACTATCGCTTGTTTTCAATGAGAAAAGCTCAATCTACAGTAGTAATGCACCGAAATTACAACATAGTATCCTAGACAATTTTCTGATCAAAATACTTGTATCTTTGCCCCAAGAGTTTCTCTGATTACAGAAGCAAATGCAGTAAAAAGATGTAATGACAGTCTTGACTCAGTGGCCTCCATCATCCGTAAATTGCATTGCTTCCTTGTTTCTTGGAATAGACTTCTCTTCTGCCATATATTTTTGAGAAGTGTTTATGCCTATCTAATACTCCAATATTTTAGCAGCTTTAATAGTAAAGAAATATATCAGTAACAATTAATAAAGGGATTTCTCTACTGTTAATGACATGAACCAAAATATATATAATATATGACAAGGAATATGACAATCTATTACAACAAAACTCAACTAGCTGTGGGCATTAGAATATAAAGTGTGAAACAGTCAATGCGATTGTATTTGAGCACACTGTGCTTTGTATGGGTGAGGATACTGCTACCGATTTGGTTCCACTCAGTAATGATACTGTATGAAATGGTGACAGACGCCCATGGCCACCTCGTATCCAAACTTCTGAAATTGAAGTTCAGTGTGCAGCTGGATGAATCGACTGTCTGTCACTGCAAGGCCCTGCTACTTGCTTATGTACGATACATAGACAATAGGGAATTTAAGGAGGAAATATTGTTTTGCGAAGCGTTAAAAACTACCTCTACTGCTGCAGACATTTACAGAATATACAAACAACATATATATACATGATGGAGAATGGCATACTGCTGTGCAAAGTAGCATCATGCGCAGCCAATGGAGCATGAGCAATGAAGCATAGATAGCAAGAAGTACAAAAGCTCATGAAAGATGATAATCCAAATCTAATAACAGTACATTTTGTCATTCACAGAGAAAACCTTGTGGCCAAAAATCTTTCCCAAGAATTAGATACAGTTCTTAAAGCAGTCATCAAGTGTATCAATTTGATAAAGGGAAATGCCAAAACAGAATATCTCTTTAATGCATTCTGTGAGGAAAGGGAAGCAAGCCATGTCCATCTCCTGCTGCACACAGAAGTATGCTGGCTTTCTAAAGGTAATTGTTTCAACAGGTTTGTTGAGATGTACAACTGATTGCACGAGTTTTTAGCAGGCAAAGATGAAACGGTTGCACCGAGAGGAAATGATGCCAAGGTGCTAGTATTTTATCTTGCTGATATGTTTGAAAAGCTGAATGCTCTGAATATTGAGATGCAAGGGCCCTGCAAGACTCCTCTGGATGTCAAAACTAAAATATTTGGTTTCATTGCCAAACTGCATCAATACAAGAAGAGAATTTGCTTGTTACATATGGTTGAGTTCATGCAATGTTTCGAACAGGACATTGACTGATATGTTTGAAAAGCTGATATGTTTGAAAAGCTGAATGCTCTGAATATTGAGTTGCAAGGGCAACCCAGCCTTGGGGTTGAGCGCCAGCCCAACTCCATGCCGGTCCCAAGCCCGGATAAATGGGGAGGGTTGTCCGTACATCATGCATGAAAATTGGCCAATTGGGTAAATGCATATATTGTTTTAATGCATATTTTGAGACCTCAGATTCACCAAGCAAATAACCAATATTGACTGTCTCAATAGCGTGAAACAATGCCGAACTTCATTGGACCCAGGGGGTACTCGAACATTTTCGTAGTTGGGGGTAATTAACTGTCCGAGGTTGGGAAACCCTGGTCTAAATTACCCCCGATTACTTCTTAGCCTATTTACTGTGAACGCTTACTTACATTTTTTTACCAAGGTAAGACTGGAAGTTGAAGATAGACGATGACCTACAATTAGAATGTCTTTAGAGCACAAATGCAACCCCACCAAATCCTCGGTTTCCTTTATTCGAATGTAATGAATATTTTCATTTCAAGTAGGGTGTAAATGTTTACTTCATCGTACACGTGGTTATCAGTTCTAGATTACTTGTGGTAAGTATGTATTTAGATGAGCTGTATAGAGAAAGATAAACTCAACCGTTACCTGAATTCCAGGCACTTTGATATCATACCCTAACAAAGCATCTGAAGGAGAAGTTCATCCCTTGTAATTAAATTCCACTCTGGTGGTACGTCAAAAGTTATGTGCTGCAAGTGGCGTAGGTATGAGCGCAGTATCGCGGATCACAACAAAAATGCAGTAAATTGAAAACGTTTTGACCCGATCGTCGTTTAGTAGACTATGTAGAATTTTGAAGTATGAATAAAGATAGAGGGATGTTATTCGCTCATTGCGTAATTTTGGGCATGATGTTAAAGGAGAATGGTCCTATATTTGTCCTGGATGGAGTTTACACCTTATAAAAAATTAAAACAAGTTGATACCTTGGTATGCTCTCTTGTCTAAGGAGGGTACAAAGAAAAACAGTGACCTATCCCTAGGGCAAAGTACTCTTATCATCTGCCAATTTTCCAAGTTCGAAGGTGTCATGCAGCACACTGAAGTTTACAATTCACTTTCCAATGATCCTTACTTACCCAGTGATTTATGTTGACGACTCACGATTGTGGTAAGTTTTGAAAAGGGAGGAGATCATACTACTTTCGGATCCAAGGGGTAACCAGGCCACGCCCCTTTGTTGCGTCTCGCGTGGCAGCACTTGGTGATATAAAGAAAACAGACGGTCCTTATTGGCATTTAAATCTCTATAGGACTATCAGCAGGAAGTGGCCCGGTAATGAGCTGTGACCTTGCGTGGACACTATACCCTTCTCTTAATATCTTCCATAAATTTAGCTTTGTCATTCTGACTAAAATAGACTGATTGAGTGGTTTGTTTGGTTGTATAATGCCTTTGAAGTTACCCCCTCCCCCCTCCCCCGGATCAACTGCTAGATCGTACACTGAATCATACCTTTAAATCACCTTATTTACAAAGTGGCCACTGACTATTCTTATATAATACTCTAACACGTGTTCTTTAGTAGAAAACTTTAATGACATTTTAGAAAGCAAGTATCACAGACTTCTTCATTCTCTTTCTTCAGCACTTGGCAGCATGATAATGCTATTGCCGAAGCTGATAGCTGGAAAATACGAACCCGGAATCTCCCTTCAAACAGAAAAGTATGGACTTTGTTCTGACAACAGCAGTTTAGCGCAAATAAATCCACAATGTCAGACATCAAGTTTAGACTCATCTAAGATGTATTTAGCTATCTTTGGTTTTGCACAGCTAATATACGGAGCTGGTGGCACACCGATATATACACTAGGGCCATCATACATCGACGAAAATGTACGACCACGGTTAGCGCCAATTTACCTTGGTGTTTGGTACACGGTGCTACTATTTGGACCAGGCTTTGGTTTCATGATCGGGGGGTTGATAATGGACACGTACACTGATTTGGAAATTGTAAGTATTTGATTTTCAGGACTATAAATATTGGCAATATTTACTTATATATATATATGTATATATATATATATATATATATATAAAGCTCAAAAAATACACATTATCTTTAACGTTTCGATGTTATCTTCATAGTAGAAAATATCTTTATTAAAATATGAAAACCACACATTAAAAAGATGGTGGCCTTTAACGAAGCTAAAAGAACTGTTAGGCGCACGTTACAGATGTTAACAATAACACTGTCATTGAGCAGGAGGATGAGGGAAACATGTTTTAAAATCATGGAAGGCATGTAGGAGTCTACCATGACTTCGAAACACTGACTATCATTTCTGTTGTATTACCCGACGTTTAGGAAGTTGCAGTTGATTCTTACCATTGATTCTTGACTTCATTATTACACTTTTTGTCCAGGTCTATTACATTTTTGGTCATTTTCCAACCGCCCCCACCCACCCCCGTTTATTCCAACCCCCCTTCTATTAGGCAACCAAAAGCACTTCGGCTCGCACCTCAATTTGGAAAAGTTAGTTCATTTACAGGAGGGGTCAACCAGTAGACAGCCAAAAGCATCTAATCTAAGCATATAATCTATATCGATATGCACAAGCTTCTGACAGAGTAGCTCTGCATAAACCTGGAAACTTCTTCCAATCCACTTCCAAAACAGTGCGAGACATGTTTTTCTTTCTCGGAAAAAACTTTAAGAAGTGAATATTCAAAGAAACTCAACGAACGATGCCTTTAAATCTCTTACCAAGAGCAAAACCAAACCCTCCCATCACCGTATGACCCTATTTTTCGTTGTCAATACTGACTTACTTGACTGCAAACGATCAAGAAGTCTCCGTATCATTGAATCACATCCGCTATTAATGAAATAAAGTCTAACAAGTCCTGTTCTTTCAATGTCATCGGTTCATGGAATGGTATGACACTGTAGGAACGTGTATTTAGAGTACTAATTACAATCGCATTTGATGTTTATTGCACCTAGGAAGCATAGGTAGGAACTGGGTTGAAATCTGTAAAGGTCTTTAGGGGAAACTGTACGTCGAGGAACCGATGAAAATGAATCCGAAAGTACCTATGGTACAAGGGGCACACAGCCTTTCCCCTTATTACAACTGTTGCGACAAGCAACATTTCCTCGGGCACTATTTATGGATTAATAAAGATTAGATAACTTATTTTCGAGATTAGTTCTGTCCAATGGAGCAGTTCAGTCCTACCAGAGAGATGCAAACAACCCATAGACAATACTAGATTGTGAAGATTGTAATGACGTTCCTAATGCTTCTATCCTCGCTTTCACTTTCTATGCCTGTAGCTAATCACTAGCCTACATCCTATCCTTGCTTTCAAGTTCACTTTCTATAGCTAATGGATGCTGTTTTATTCCAAACAATTGATCCAATTGACCGGTGGTACCCAGCCTCCCACATCCTGTGGATCTCCTTCTGTGTAGTAAATATTACTTATGAAGCCTTCGAGAATTTCAGAAATGCTTTTATTGCTTGTAGAAGAAGGTGAAACCATTAAAAATCATTCTCCTTAACACGTTAATGACCCGGTAAACCTTTCATAACTGATTCAGTCAGTTCCTGGTCCAGTGTCGAAGCCCCTCCACGGGTTGAAGCTTAACCTTAGAAGTAAGAAAGCAAGAATTATATTAGAGCCTTTCCTTTTCCAGGTTTAAGCTTAAAATCTACCCATCTTCAGTGCTCATCTGTCATTAGAGGCGTTAATTCCATGCTGCAAGTCGCTTGAGTCTTTCGTCAAATGGTACAGTATGAGAGCTAGCGTTGAATTTCATGCAACTGTTTGAAAGTAATTACCGGTACTCACACCTTACTGCAATATACGACGTGGATGGGAGAAATCACAATACTGGTCATAGCTCATAAGCTTTTCGCTTACTATCAAAATAAAGCTCCAAACAATTTTTAAGATTCTTTAGTGTCTTTCGCAGCACCGTTTTTTAATGTAAATTTCCAATCAATTTGTTCTCTATCAGTCAATACTAGGTATGCCCTGCGAAAACGTTTCTTCTCATTAATTACTCTCGAGTCCCGAATAGTTGTCCCCCCCCCTATTGTTAATTTTTTGAAAATTTTCCACCCAGGACATTCTTATTAACATTCTAATTCACTTGATAGGAAAAAACCAATCTCTTGTACACTGCAGTTATTAAGCAGTTTTAAACGAATAGAATGGACAAGAAAAAGAAAATTAAAACGATAACCTACGCGGAAACGAAAGAGTGGGAGTCGCCAAACTCTACTCTGGTGTTCGGCGCTTTTTATGGACATTTCATTGCATTTTATTTGAAGAATACAAATGCATCGGTCTTAATTTCTAGACAATCAAAAATGCAAGTAAAACTGATTACGGTGAGCTGTAACAACGGAAATACCTGGGCAAAAAGTAGTCTCCTAAAAAATACAACAGCCAGTCCAAAAACCTTTTCTCTGTCTATTCTTATCTCATGTCAAACTTTACTATGAACTCAGAGTAGCTAAAAATCGCTCACTGCAATGCCTTGTGATCCACCTTCTCCCGCGTTTATTTTATTAAGATTCCTTAAAGAAAACCAACATAACACTGTACTCCCACCCTTCCATTTCCTGGAATAGACGTTATAGCAGAAATTTCACTTCAATATATGCTTAACAACATTTTAGTGATTTTCAAAATTTGAAAACCCTATTATTGGATTAAATCTCCTTTAAGACTCATTATAGATGGAAGACATTGCTTTCCTGAACCCCAAATCTCTCTGCATGTGTGTGTGTGTATGTGTGTGAGTGTGTGAGTGCGCGTGTGTATGTGTGTGTGCGTGTGTGCGTGTGTGCGTGTGTGCGTGTGTGCGTGTTCGTGTGTGTGTCTGCGTATGCTTGTGTGTGTGTTTTGTAATTTCTGAACATTGACAAATGGATGACCAGGGTGAACGAAAACATTCCTCAGAACCGTAGCTTCTCAAACTGTGATTGAAACGACTGTAGGCCCTACCTTTTTTTAGGTAAATGACATGAGTGCAAGATCGGTATCGATTGGCTGCCAGCAAGACGTAACAATACAACTAACAAATGACTGAGTATACAACGATTTAGATGAATACAAAACTTAAGCTGGGTAAAGAAAACCACACCTTTCTCATAAAAACACATAGGGCCTACAGTTTTACAAATCGAACGGTTTGGAGTTTTCTAACCTCTTCTCAACTTATTCACGGCAGTCTTTCAATCAAAGACCTCTGATGAGCAGTGGGTCCGACATTGAAACTACCCTAAATAAACAGAAAAACCACCAAACAGGCTAACTAGTAAATAAAAGGCACCTCAATTTAGGCTACCGGGCAGAGAAGCAAGCCATGAAGCAGGCTCAACTTTCCAGTAGGACCGCCTCTCGCGGATTATGGAAAGCATATGTCATTAATGAGAACAGATACTACATCCATTCATTGCCAAGAGGCCGAGAAGCGATCTTATTTAAGGCCCCCTTTTTAAATTATCAACAAGCCCTCTAGTAGTATCTTACACCTTTCTTCTGACTATGAGACCAAAGTTTAAAGAAAAGAACCTCCTTTGAGTTTATTCACATTTAAACGTAGTTTATCTCCAGACAATGATTTGGCTCTCTGTGCCTTCCACATTTACGTGTTGACATGCGTTTGTGACGACAAGGAAATCAAAATCCGTTTATCTCTTTTGAAATATTATTAGTTTAACTAATTAATTTCTAAAGAAAGTCTATTTAATACAAATTAAAGAGAAAATAAGCGAAAGAAACAAACGTGTTTAAAGGGAAGTCCGCCTTGTTATCGATCAATTAAGTCCAGATATAAATCTTGGGATTGTCTTATTTCATATGAATACAAACAAGTTCATGAAAAACAAACACCCTTGTCAGAACAAAAATGAAGAAAACTGCTATTTGCTGCGTCGAGCTTGCTCGGATTCTTTTGATAGCATAGAACCATGACTCAATGTCTATTATTGCCGCAAAAATTCTTCAAACTCGAGTTCAGCGTCGCATATTAGCTATTTAATCTGAGTCCACAGTGATCTCCCAAGGACTTAATAAGCAGGGGCTGAATCTCACAGAATACAACAAACTTGAAGCTCGTCTTTCCTTACGAAGCTCTTTGTTAGCGCGAAGAGAAATATTTCGCTGTGGCGAAGAGCTTATTACATAATGCGCATGCCTAGGGACGAAAAACTTCGCTTCGCGCTAACAAATTCGTCTAGTGGAAATTCGGCTTAAGAATAAGAACCAAGGTCCTAAGAATAAGAAAAGGGTTATTCTTAGGACCTTGATGAAACAGAGGTTATGAGAGCTGTGAAGGTTATTTGGGTTTGCGTTGTTCATATCAAACGAGGTGCAAATAACTGGAAAAAAGTCACGTACGCTATTTAGGAAAAGTCAGAAAAAAAGTCAAAAAGTCGGAAAGTCAGAAAAAAGTCGAAAAGTCGAAAAAAGTCGAAAAGTCAGAAATACGTCAAAAAGTCAGAAAAAAAGTCGAAAAGTCAGAAATAAGTCAAAAAGTCAGAAAAAAAGTCGAAAAGTCAGAAAAAAGTCGAAAAGTCAAGGGAGAAAATCACTAAATAAAAAAGTCACGTACACTTTTTTGCAGTTATTTGCCCCTCGATATCAATTTCCTCGATGATAACTCCTCAAATGTAACTTGTGCTGATAGTATGACACTTCAGGCAGCAGATGAGCAAAATGTTTTAAGATCATAAGATAAAAACCTGAAATTTAGTGGAAACGTGAACTCAAAGAACAATGCAGAAAAATTTGAATGTGATGAGCAAGATTTAAGGGTATGAAATGATTTATAACAGAGGACATCGTTAAAGTTGTAGACAGCTTTCAAGCTAGGATGCATTTTACGTTAACACAGTCTGTGTTCTTATTGAGTTAGAGATAAGAGGGGTCAAGGAACTTTAACAAGGTATGATATTTAAAAGTACAATATCAAAATTATAATCGATTTGGTTAGCACTATATTAGGAAAGTAAGATGTGTTAGCAGGTACCTCAAAACATTAAACTCAGCAACTTTCCAAGGGTGTAATTATCTTGGAACCGAGTATTACAGTTGGTTTGAATTGAAATCAACGTGGTATTGATAAGGCAAGTTATTGTCTGTTAAATCATAAAAATAAAAGATTGTTCAGTCAATCCAAATATGATACCGGATTTTCAACTGAAGTAGAATCTGTGTAAAGGCAGTGTAATCCTTGGTAAGGAAAGGGGCATCGCCTGTCTAGACTTTTTGGATCTGTCAATGTCAGAAGGACCTCGTTGAGTAGACCATCCTAGAGTGTACTTTAAGGCAACCATAGGATCTTACACTGCACTCTTGAATGATCCAGACAACATAAGGGTAACTTTACAACTGAAATGAGGGCTTGCTGAAAGGAAGTTTTAAATGTTAAATGTAAAACAGGGGAACTGAAGAAGAAACAGTAGGTACGTAAGAAATCTAGCCAAAAGGCTTTGGGGATAACTATCGCCGAGAATAGAGAAATGGAAATGATACGTTTTAAAAAGCTAGAAAAACTAGAGAAAGCGGTCAGCACCGAAATTTGTGTTTGAATTTTCCATCATATTCTAATCCGTGACGGTTAACTTCACGGGCCTTCAATGAAAATTAGGAATGCAAAATTGCCAACAGACATGATATATATAAGAACTAAATGTAATAAACCCCAGCTCAGCAATTTGAACAGCAAGAAAAGGGATGTAGTTGTTAAGAAAGATTTCTAACTACCCTAACTTAAGTTCAAACTACTGGCAACGCCCCTTAGAGAAACCGAAGCGTAGCCGCACATTGGTCCAATCACGTGCATCCAATATTCGTCAAACCGTTTGGATGTAAAGGATACTCAATGAAGGCTGGGTCAATGAACAGGAGTGTAAAATAAGTCAGTTCTATACTTCCTCTTGGTTTTAGCCTCGATTTGCGACGGCTGTAACTAAATGTGGAAAATACTCAGAATCCTTGACTTGTTGCAAATACGACTTACAAATCTGATGTCAAATTAATCATGCATAAAAAAAATGGTTCTATAGAAACCGTCGGCTGTATCTACTTTACAATCGATACATGTCAAGAAACAGATGTAAAAAAGAATTATAGTAGATGTTGTGTCAAATGTAAAACGCTGTGTGCCTTTGCGCCACACCTACAGCTTGTCAATCAAGTGTTCATTAAATCCTAGAAGGCACATTATATGAGTTAGTTTTCAATAGGGTTCCAATGAGCAAAGAAGAGGAGTTGCTAAAAAGTTTTTAAGAAGCGTTTTCAAGTTATTAGTCAGACTATGCTATTAAACCATGTTAACAAGCAAGGATTGTTAAACTTATTTTACTTATTGTTACTGATATATATATTTCAGTTTTAACCATAATAAAGTGTTCCGTTATTGACTCGGACTCTCCGGTGTTTCATACCAGTCTCCCTGATAAACAGCGGACTCGGAGACTCTATACACTGGGAGGCCTGAAGCATTTACACGAGTGAAATCGTGCACACTGTAAATAGTAAGTATAAGAACCAAGAATCGTGAACAATACTGATGAGAGATACAAAGCGCCCCGAAGGCGAGATCAAAGCTAGAATTAAGTACCCTGCGAATTGACGTTTGGAAGTGATTTTAGAAGTTTAAAGATTCAGCCACACCTTGTGCTGGAGCTGACCAAATGTACAAACCAAAGTTATAGTAATTCGATGATTTAAACATTTCTCTGGCCTATGTTGTCCGTCTCATTTGTTATTGCTTCATTTTCATTCTCTTGAAATAGCGAAATGGAGGATAGCTGCTCCGTACGTGAGGGAGGGCACTAGTGAAAGGACTATTGATAATAACTTCATCAATAAAAGTCCGTCAATATCATTGTCAATATTTTTGATCTTTCCTTGAACCGCTTAAGTGTATATATAAAGACTCATCATGATCAGCACTCTAAAAAGATCTTGAGGGTTCAGGATCCTAAAATGTCCGGAAAGTGGCGTTTCTAACATGTTTCTCGAACCCTCCCAAAATTAAACTAAAAATCACTCTTATCCAGAGCTAGATTAAGGGCAGGGGCCTTGGCCCCGGGCCTCCCACCAATAATTGGTTTGCAGTTGGAGCTCGTCAGGCATGACTGGCGTGAAATGGTATACCATGTTGACCGTAGACAACTAGCTGCAGCCATTAACTAGAGTTTCGGGTATCATAATCTAACAAAAATACAGAACAGAAAGTTTCTTGCATATTGCTGATCGTTTTATCGCCTCCAATATCTGCATGCATTCAAATATATATCAAGCCAATTTATCTGTTTTAGTCATCTGGGAGAACTGTCTCAAACGAGATTCGGACGGCAGCACAACATCTCGCAAGAGCTTATCCAGATGACTTAGACATTAAAATTGTTGAATGAATAATGTCAGTTTATGATACTTGCTAACACCTTTACAAACGAGGAGCCCGATGGTATTATTAGCATGCTTTTCCTGTACAGAATTATCATAGATATGATTGTGCACGACAATTTCTCAAAACTTGAGATGGCTTCACAAACATACCTCGTTTTGATTGTACCAAACTGCAGAGGCGAGCGCTTTTTCTCAAAACCCAAATTAATTGAAAACTGATTACGAACATTCATGAAGTGGAAACAACTTGAGTCAGATATACTGCTAGGGTGGAACTTCAGTGACATCATAAGCGATTCTATCGCAGGAAAATTACAAAAAGTATCTGGACTCTAATGGTTGTACCTAAATTTATACTCTAGTACTTAGCATCTCTATCTTGTATAAGATACAATACAAAAGTATTTGTAACCCGAATTACTCCTCTTTGTAAATTAATTCTGTGCGTACAACTTGGGTTCATTTTATTTTGTGTTTATAGAGTGCATATTATAGAATTGGAAGAACAGTTCCCGTTTAGTAAGACCTCTAAAATTGTCTTATTAATATAAAACTTGATATTCCATGGCGAAGGCAATAGGAGTAGTTGGAAATTGGACCTCTCTTTCATGTGGACCCCAGGCCTCCCAACAGCTCAATCCGGTCCTGCCCTTATCTTTTCCTGTTAAAGTAAACAATGGAAACTTTCTTGGGCCATGACCTTTGTTAAATATTTAAGTGCATTTTAATACTTTCTAACTTAATGGGCTTTGGATTGATGACGGGCCGGATGGCAGTTCTTCCTTGGTCAAGTCACACGGCGCAAAGAGGCTGGTCTCCAATTGCGTTGAGCTGGATATCGATGTCCACCGGTGGTTGATTGGGAGCTAATGTGGCGACTAGAGAAATAAAAGTGTGTTAACATCGGAGGTCACCTAGCTCAGTTGTTAGAGCGTACGTCGCGAAAGCGTGGGTCAAGGGTTCGATCCCCGGTGGTGACATACTTTTCTATTTCTCTAGTGTTCTATTCAAAGCCCAATAACCAGAAACAGCTACCTGTAGAGAGCAGTTTGTATTGGTGTAATCGATAAATTGGATCATCTGATCATTGGATCATCCGACTACGCTAGTTCCGCGAATGTTAGGACGCAAGAAAAATGCTCGAATAAAGAGCCAATCCAATTCACTTAGCTACTTCATGTAGCAAGTCCGTTCTTAGTCAAACTCAACTTCAACAACAACTTGAACAACTCGAACAACTACTACTAAATGACACATCAGTTTCCTACAATTTTTATACATAACAAAACGGGAAATCCTAAAATACTGTCCAATCAAATTAAAACACATATAATCGCAAACTACGTTATTACATGAAATTACAAAAACCTAAACCCCCACATACTAAACCACCCTTCCATTCCACTACTCAAGTTCCCGTTTCAGAGCGAGGTTCAGACGTAAATCGCCTGCAATAAAGGTGTATCATAAATCTCTTCTTCAATAAAAGCGGAACATTACCGGTTTTCACAGCTAATAACAACACGGTAATAAGTTAGTGTGGGACTTCAAAGAAAAACACAATATCATCCTGCATAAGCGTTTGTCTTTGACCTTAAATTTTACAAGTCACGTCTTAGCTGCTCCCATACCTGACCCAAATCAATTTAGGCAAACATAGCCTTGTCAAGATTTGGAAAGTATCTGAAAATTCATTAACGATATAAGTTGAACTTTGACCGAGATTTGAACATGATAATTAAGCTTTCATAATGTGCTGAGATACTAACTGAGCTATACTAAGATTATCAGTAACTCGATTCTGCTCAGTTGGTAGAGTCACAAGCAGGGATAGCCAGCAATGGCTTTAGCAGCTCTGATCTCTCGAACTCTCTTAAAGTACTTGATAAAATGACAATTTAACGTGAATTTACTAAGTGTAATTTGCCGTGCATCCCTATAACAATTGAGGGTTAGTTTATGGAAGACACTCGAAAAATGGATAATTTGTAACCACCGACACTAGAACCCGCAAGCAAGGGTCCGATGGTGTTTCCGGATTAGCTTCTCCTTCTGTATAAACCGAAGGATACGTGTGAATGCGACGCTAGTTATTTAACTGGATAATGGAAACATGTCTTGGTTCCTAATCCTAATGGTTCCCACATTTTCAAGTTGGGAACTTCACTGTCACAGCAATTGGGCAGTTTCTATACTCAAGAAATCTTAGTACCACAACTTAACATCTTGGATAATCAAGACGATGGCAAAATTTTAACGTCGAATGTTTAACACTTTCTCAAACAAAGTGTTCTAGATCTTTGAGATCCTTTCGATAATATACCAGAGTAGCCCCCCCCCTTTTACGATTCTGCTTCCCCTGCTACAAAGACCTTTTAAAATACTGGCTTCAACACAGAAATACGAAGAGCAAAAAAATTTCATAAGAGACATAGCAACCTTACAAAATATCAAATGGGAGTGAAGAAAGATACCTTAATCCTTTCAAATTTCGCCTCCCTATAATTTTCGCTCCCTTAAATTTTCGTCCCTATAATTTTCGCCCCATCATCCTTTGTTTTTCCCCTTTTAATTTTCACCCCCCCGGGGGCGAAAATTAGAGGCAGACAAAATTTCGGGGTACATTGTATTTCTTTGCTTTTTCAGTACGTTTTTGAATTTTCCTTTGGTGGTGAAGAAATATTGCAAAACGGCATACCCTTGCAAACCTGCCCATACTGCAGCCCCCGCAATTTGGACACCAAAACGCACTGTTGCACCCCAATTTCTTCTACGGGGTTATACTAAAAGAGTAATGATGATCTATGTAATCACTTTAGGGGGTGGGGGTTGCCCTCGCCATAGCTTCTCAAAAACTACTTAAACAATGGATGTGAACTTGGTTGGAACATTCGTTGATCTCTGGTCTACAAGAAATCAGTTTTCCTAATGCGAAGAGAATAGTCACGTGAGACCGTTGTGACGTCATTATCAAGGAAACTGTTGAGAAAAGGACAGGAAATTATGATAGCTTGTATTTGTAAATCTTTTATACCAATAATCCTTTTCTTATTCCTGGAAACAGCTATAAATTTATAATATGTATATGTATATATATATATATATATACATATATATATATATATATTAGAACCTAAAACCACATTAAAACATACATTAAAATCTATTTAAAACGACTTAAAATGAATCGATGCAAGTGGGTACGGGAAAATTAATTATTATTTTTGTGTTTCGGCTTTTAGCTTTCATCAGTGTAAGAATATTTATATGTCACAATAAATAATAATTAATTTCGCCATACCCACTGACTGAAGGAGAATTTGCGAAAGTCCAATGGTTGAGGCACTGACTTAGTAGTAATAATGTTGTGGGTTCGAGCCTGGCCAGCGCTCTTAAATTGCAAGTTGTGTTAATGCTTTAGTCTTTGACAGTATATGCATGTACTACCAAAGTTACTAAAGGGAAATAATGGTAGTCTTTTCTTTGTTATAAAAACACATTTGGAATAGTAAACATATTTTGTGATTACAATAGCTTCAACAGTTTCGTGATATTTACACAAGGATGCACCAACCATCTCCAGATTTAGTCATTTAGATGTTTATTTGTAATTTGAAAAGAGGCATGTGGAAGCGTCTCAATCCTTCCTTTCCACAGCAGAGTACGTCCAGTTTTGTTCAGTTAAGATGAGAAAATTGAGTAAACTCTAGTTAAACAAGAAGTAGTTTATTTTATTCTCCTATTATCCTGCATAGGTGTTTGGCAGGAAATAGTTATAGTTGGTAGAAGATAAATTGATGACTAGCTAATATCATTGAGTGGACGTTAAGCTGAGTTCAGGGATAGAACTATAACCTACGTCAAAGATCCGTGGTTCAGGCTAGACACATTTTCTGTAACGCACCCCATATATGGTATGCGTCATCTGACGCACTTGATGCCCAGTGCTACTTACCATTACTTTTTTGTCGACGTTTGAAATTTTCAAAAATCAAGCTCTGTTGCAATGGAGAACGAGAATGGCTTTTCATTTGAAACGGCGTCCAGTAGCAGCGAGAAGGAAATTTTTATTTATTCGTGAAGACTCAGTTATTTCTATTGTGCACAAGGAGTGGTGAATAGAACATCAAAGTAAATAAAGAGGATAATCGCTACTTACAACCACTCGCCTGTCTTAACTGACCAGAATTGAACTGTTTAGAAGTGCTACCCCCTGATTTGTAAAGGCATTTCGCAGTTGTAAATAAAAACATTGGAGATCAATCCGGAAAGTGGCTGATTGTAGTGAAAATCGTGAGTAAGACATATGAAAACACAGTTAGTGCGGACAGTTGATTGATAAATTGGCAAAGTTTCAGATTCGGATCGGGATTTGTATTGCAATGACATGTTCTGGGAGAGTGTTCGGTGTTGCATGCTGGGGATGGCCTTGAATCATGGAATTTACCCTTAGAGACCGGCACTGATTCTGAAGGTTGAGGAATTGGAATTGGTTCATATTGAAAGTGGACGTGGTTTGCTGCTGGTGAGGTATTGGTATTGTGAGGTACTTGTGAGGCTGCTCTTACTTGGTATTAACCAAGTGAAATATAGCAATCGCAAATTCTGTCGGTCTGTCGGTCTATCGGTCTGTTGGTCTGTCGGTCCCGGTTTTGCTATTTTAGGCACTTCCAGGTAAGCTAGGACGATGGAATTTGGCAATCGTATCTGGGACCGGACCAAATTAAAATAGAAATAGTTTCCATAGCAGACTTGAATAACTGCGAGGCTTCACATCAGACTTCATGTAGTTGCTACTCATTGCCAGCGATCTCTGGTCAGTAACAGAAAAGCACCCTTATTGGTATTAATCATCTAAGAAATATATTTCAACAGTTCTACAAGATACTTTAAGCACTGTGCTTAGTGAGCCCCCTCTATGCAACTGTATCCTTAGCGCCAAAATGAATTGTTTACTCAGAGTTACGATGAACCTTTTCTGAACATGCCGACTATTGAGTAAATCTCTTTGATTGATTCAAAGAGAAAATAATGTGTTCTACTGATGCAGCACATATAGATGTGCGTAGCTTATACAAATTCTTCAATGGTAGATTGCGAAATTCAATTCAAACTCAAAGGTAGGCCCCACTACCAAGTGAGCTCAGGGCAATTTTGCATCCTTCTATTTTACAAGATTGGAGGATTTGTTCATGCTTCCGGCCAATGTCTGACGTTAACTTTTTCATATGACTTTTGTCTGAACACATTGTCCGTTGTTTGCACTTCAAATGCAATACCTGAAACAATAATGAGTCATTTGCTTTGAGATTCGTTGAATTCAAACCTCCCGCCGCCTCTTCTCTCGCTGATTCGTGGCACCCGTCTAGAGAGTTTCTATCCTAATTCTTCAGAAATACATTTCCACAATTGTGGCCAGGAAGTAATTTCCAGCCCAGCATGAATTAAGCTGAAACGACCTTTGCCAGCAATTACCTAATCTAGCTACCTGGAACGACGTGAAAGCGTTAAGACACACGGAAGTATATTTATGGAATTTGGGGGATCCCCAAGCTATAACAAGCCAAAACCTACCTTTGGAAACAAAAGACTAAACTTTCAGGGAAGCAATTGTTGACAATTATAATACAGATATTAATTTTTACTTTGCAAAAGAGACTTTTGTTTTAGGATATCATAAAAGTCTTAAAAGCTGGATCAAGTTGTCTGAATATCAGACAGGATAGAATATACGCGTACCTTAGCAGTTTGAGGATCTGCCTTAAGGTATTTGCAAGAAAAAAAGATGGATACTGTCCACATTTCCAAATCATGGATTGTTCCTGTCGTCGCTTTGCTTGGTCTTTTTCACCAAGGATACTGCCTTCATTTCTATCCGTCTACCACATTGTACGAGAATGGAAAAGATTATCTCCGTTACACTGGTCCTGGCCTTTGCAAAGTTTTAGTCAGTTCAACATTTAATGCTTCCAAGTTAAATTTACATTCATCAGGGCAAATATATGGAATGCTCTTTTGCAGCACACGTATTGCGAATTTCTTTATTTCCTCGTGGAGTATTTCCTTGGATGGTAAACAGTTTATGAAGGGAACAGGTTCAAAAGATAAATGCATGTCCAGGATTTTTCGTGGATACACCTGCCCTCTTTTACCCGGACAAACCTACCCGTTCAGTTTCAATGGTGCAATAGAGGATATGATGACAAAGGGGCAAAGTTATAGCATTATTCGGTCTGTGTTAGCAAAGATGCCTGGTTATTATGAATTTCATGTTCACTTAATCACGTATATCAATCAACGTATAGAGACAATGGTGAAGTTAAGCGGAGGATTCCACTATTACGCTTAATTATGGATCGAAATTACCATTATAGAAATAGATAAACTTGCAACTAGAATAAACACTTTTAAAAACTGCATTGTTGATTTGTTCTTTAATAAATTTAAGAATTAAGCGTGATTTCACCGTTTCTGATTTTTACTTTATTTGATGTGTCTGCTGAGTATATATATCATATATTTTGCACTTGTGTCTGCTGAGTTAATATATGTATGTATAATGAAACAATTGACACTAGAAAGACAGTGCACCATACATAAGGATGCAGAGCAAAGATAGTAGTCAAAGGAAATACATATTTTAGCCAAAATAAACTTGTATTACTTTTGACTATAATCTATCTATCTATCTATCTATCTATCTATCTATCTATCTATCTATCTATCTATCTATCTATCTATCTATCTATGTCGAGTACGAGCTGTCTCATCTCTAATGAAGTTACTCAATGAACGCGTACCACGTTAAACAGGCGCAGTTTAACAGTAAATCTCACCAAACATGAGTCCGCCGGAGAGATATTGCAGCAAGCTGACCAAAATTTGATATATATATATAAGGATAGAAATAAAATACAAACCAAGAAACTCGAGACTTCATATTTGCTGGCCATGTACAAAATTCAGGAATTGAACAAGGAAGAGCTCTTTATGAAAGTGCCAGAACTTTTAGAAACATGATTTTCTTGTCCCAATTTTGTGATGTGGCTTCACGGACATTTTGTCACGGAAAACTGACTTCAAAAGCATTGTTAAATTGTGCCAGTTATATTTTTGTGCAGTCACATCTGAATTAGTTTTTGCCAATTTTTATTTGACAAATTTAATTTGACCTGACAACAGCTTTAAATTATGGCTTAAAAGGAACTTCAATTCTTCTACAACTTAAATATGTAAGAACCTGAAAAAGTGGGGGAGTAGTGTTTAATTTGATCAGGAAAGTATCCAGGGGTGAGAACAATGTTAAATCCACCCAAGTCAGGGAGAAACTTTTGAAGGTACTGCCTTGCAGTTTACAGCTTCGTTGCAAAATAATAAAATTGGCACCAAACCAGACTCTGCTCTGATTTGAGATCCTTTGGGTTATTGAATGGTTGGAATTTTGTGCTCAAAACCATTTGAGAATAAGCAGATGCTAGATGTGTCTTGAACCTAATTTTACTGTTTTGAATGAAGAAAATTACTCTTACCTCTTGGTTGAGATAAACATGACCATCCATTTGAGAGAGCAAATTCACTGAATTCAGGTAGACTGTATCATCATTGGATGTGAACTATTTTGGTTGTTTTTGTGATGTGGAAATGATGTAAAGACTTTGCTGAGTACCAATTTGTCATCAATTTTCCAATTTTCATTCTTGTTATCAATTACCATCATTTATCTTCAACTGTTGCATTAGTTTTGGTCATTCTTGTCTCATTAAGTGAACCTAGAATTTTACTGTTTTGGTTCCACCCTGATTTACGAGAGGACCTCAAATTTTTATGGTCCACCAAATTATGGGGGGACCTGAGAAAATTTTACCCATGGGGGGACCTTAAATTATAGGGGGACCTAGAATTTATGGGGGGACCTGAACAGCTGGATGAAACCATGAATACCGGTACTCACTTGGTACGGAAAGTTCACAAATGCCCCATTATCATGCTTTTAAACGAGGGAGGGGAGGGGGGAGGACTTAACCACCGATATCTACAGAAGTAACTCCAACACGCTCCAGCAATGCCGTCTTACAACTTTGAAACACTTTTGTGAGACTACGTCTTACCTTACAATTTTCTTGATAATTCCTTCTGGTAGCAAACCTTTTCTGTAGAGAAAGAAACGGTAAGAAAAGAGATCAGCGTGTTCTTTAGTTACACGTGTCATTTTCAGTTTGTGCATGCGTTAGGTTTGACGCGATCTCAATCGTGCCTAATGCTCAATCACATTGTCTGTCCACAATTTTATCGACATGTCGGTGCGTCTTAACAATCTTAATTTTGGCTTCTGTAGAAGAAAACGCCTTAGTTGTCCTTATTACATATCCACCTTAATACGTCTCATTAAGTCTGAGCTCGCTGAGGTAAGAAGTTAAAGAGAACGGCTTGCAGACGAAAGTCTTAGAATATCATATCAGATTAATGTCAGAAATACACGAAAATAGGTACAACAACTGTTCTGCAGGCCTGAAAATCCTCTACACCTCAAATACACCAAACCTCCACCTAAGCTTGCTATGACCTACACTGTACATGTGTGTGAGTGATCGGTTCCCAGCAGCTATGTCCATAGCATCAAAACAAAAACTGAAGTTACAAACCAAATAAAAACATCAGGGAATAAAAGCATTAATTTCGTGCGTGCTTAGGTATTTGAAATAAAAATAAGTCGGCCTACAAAGGTATCCCTAATAATAAGACTAAGAATACATGCTGGCAGCCGAATTTAAAGACAGAAATTTTCGAAAGGTATAATCTATAGCTCCGTGATGCTTAAAGGAGGGCGGCAGAAACTAAATAAAAGCAAAACTAAATACCCATGTCCTTTAGCGTATGCTCTGTCTCCCCTTTGTTGTAAGGACAGTTTGCATCGCTTTCGTCAACGATTTCAGCTGATAAAAAGCTGCTCTTCACCCCCAACCCTTAAGTAGCCCTTCCTGATTAAATGACGTCCAAACCCTTAACTAGGTAGGTAGATAGGCATCTTGCTGAAGGATGTCTTGAAAACTGGTGGGGGTAAGGGCTAGTTGATGAGAAAAACGAGTTAATTACCTATTCACACCAGGAAGAAAACCACAGCCCTTGTTAGTATTGCTTGTCTTTCAATAAACCCGGGTGACCGCAAAATGCTGCTAATAATTACAGTTCGGTTTGCAATAAGAAGCAGACATATTCGTTACCAACTCTAAATTATTCCGATCTACAATGTATAAGTTAAACAAAAACAAAAAAAGAACTAGGTTCAGATTTCAATAACTATACTGGAAGTTATTGACTTCAAAAAACATTTAAGCACAATCACACTTTCCCTGAAATTGTTCTCACAGGTTGCCGAATTCTTTGGTACATAACATTTATTTTTCCTTAATGGAATTTACTACCAAACAAGTACTGCGAAAAATTTTGTGTTATCCTAAACCATTTAAAAATCCAATACCTTGCCAGAGCGAGTGCCACAAGAACAGAGTGGAAAAGAGACTTGGAACAGTGTTATTGCATCTGTCACTTGTTAGTTCGTCATCATTGACCATCCAGCATTTACCTAATCAATACAACATCTAGGCATTGAAGCATGGATGCTAACTCATGGATAGCTACCATTGTTTCTTCTTTATACTTGATTCAAGAAACGTCATGCATCAACAATATTTTCCGATCCAAATGCTATAGCAATGCAATATTTTACGAAATATACGGAAACAAAAAACTGATGAATTCCACAATTGTTGCTATCTTAAATGTAACAACGGACGATGAGTGTTTAACACAATGTTTCTTAAATATCAAATGCAAGTCTGTTAATATAAAGACAATAGACAAGAACATAATGGAATGCACTATATACACAAAAGACCGAAGGTATCAAGCAGTAAATTTTAAAGACATGGAAGGTTACAGATACTATGACACTGGTAAAACAAACGACAGAGTAAGTATCTTGTTACACATTTTTACCCTCTGGTCCCAGGTTATCTACTCTTTGGTGCCTAATAGACGTCCCCCCCGCTAATTAATTTTTCAAAAATTTTCCACCCAGGACATTCTTATTCCACCCCCTCCCCCCCGCCTATTAATTTTTTCGTACTCTCTCATCCATTACAATGTTCTGAGGATGTAATATGGCAGGCAAGTAGAAAATGTCTTTATCAAAATATGAAAATCACACATTAAAGATGAAGGTGGCGGTTTACGAGGCTCGAAGAAGTGTAAAGACGCACATTACACATGTTAGCAATAACACTGTCATTGAGCAGGAGGACGACGGGACCATTTTTAAAATCTTAGAAGGTATGTAGGAGACTACCATGACTTCAAATAACTGACTATTGTTTGTGTTGTATTACCTTACGTTTAGGAAGTTGCAGTTGTTTCTAAACATTGATTTTTGACTTCCTTTTTCGGTCATTTTCCAATCCCTCCGTCTATTCTACCCCCGCCCCCCGTTTATTAAGTTTTTGGGATTTTTGCACCACCCCCCGTTTATTCCAACCCCCGTCTATTTGCACCCAAGAGTAAATACATTACTTCAGTCACATTGTGTATTATGACATCATCTTTAACGCTCCATTAAGATCTTATATGACGCTGTATATCTACTCTAAGGGAAAAAGAAAAATATTTCTTGAGGATATAAAGCTGGTCTCCAAATTTTGAAGAAGTGGATGTCGATGTCTATTGGATTCACATTGGAAGATGTTTGGGAGCTAATGTGGCGACTAGAATTTTTAATCTATTTCTCTTTGATATAGAGAGGAATAAAGACCTCTAAGAATAAAATTGAGCAATTCTAGTTGATTACACATTTAAGTTTTCTGAAATTTTATACTATCGATTGAGTTTTAACATTGTTTTCTTCAATGCAGTGTTTGTGCTTCTATAAAACTTGCCTTGAAGAGAGCAAGGTGAATCAAAATGCAATGTTGATTACAAGATTACTTAAATTTCATAAATATTGACGGAATTGTGGGTCAATAAATCCAGTGTTCCATGTCTTCTTTCAAAACGCCTATTGTAAATACGGGAAATGTTCTCCCTTCTTTCAAGCATCTTTCTGTGGTACTTTTCGTTCGTTCTGAAGGTTCATTGATGTTTGAAAGTAAAGACGTATAGTGTTAAATAAAGTATGGGCAAAATATCTATACTTCTCATATTATCCAAAGTTTTGAAAAATAATCAAACCGTTTCATTACTTAAGGTAGGTTTCACAGCGGCTATTTAGGCCCTTCAAATTTAGATAAATTGTTTTAAATAAGATTTAAATAAACTACAACAGGAGTAACTAAAAACACATTTGATTACTCCTTATCATTAACTACACATTAATTAACAAATTATCAAAGAAATTGCGTTTTTAATAAAAGTACTTTATTTTAACGTATGCTTTTCAGACATAAGATACTATTGAAATGTCACTTAAGATCTCTTAAATGACGTTTACTCTGCACGTTTTAGGAGAACATTGTCGTAGTTAGATAATATCAAGTATACCCCAGCATCTAAATGGCCAAATGATAATTTCTAAAAGGGATCTTTAAACAAGGCACTCTTTTAGTAGTCTATATATGTTAAAAGCGTTTTACGTTTATAAAAATAACGTTTGTCAGTGAATAAACAAATTTATGGGTATTTGAAGAGCATGCAAATCACGTTTAGCAGTGACCAGTAAGGATATCAAATTCCAAATCAGTTCAGGGTTAAAGTAGTAAAGTACAACCTATCAAGTATCTACTGAGACAACGTATTGTGAAATATTTGTGAATAACAATTAAAGTGAATACACGGTTGTAGAAGTCACTGTTAATCCGTAAAGGTGCTAATTGCATTCTGAAGACCCAGTATCATTGTAATTCACGGAAGTGCCCTCCTGACAGACACAACACCACATTGCAACATAAAAATAGAACTATGAACCTTATATAGGACACTGGTCTTTTAAAGGAAATATGTGCAAGTAAGAATTTGCACCTTGATCCAGGTATTAGCTTCGCCCCCCTCCCCCGTCCCCCGCGGCCCTGCGAGTGCTGATTAATTGTGACCATACATGTCTCTTAGCATTTAGTCACTAAAAATGGCTCAAATATCAATAGGCAGTTGACTACATAAAGCACTATGACATTTCTTTCTGCTCTTCATTGGTGCCGGAGAATCTTGGCACGCCTCTAAATACTTGTATGATATACTCTTCAGGAAGAATGTATCCTTGACTTTCTTTCGGCGCATACATTTCTCGGTCCCTAAGGTCCATACATAAGGTCCCTAAAAGTTAATTCAAGGATCTAATGTACTTTGCATTTTACCCACAACCCGAGGGTAGTTTATACCTTTATTAAGCGTTCATGTTATAGAGGTAAAGGGAGAGAAAAGTTACACCCTCACACATATAGAAATTTAAAGACGATTTTCAAGCATCAAGATTATTGATTACGGTTCAATGAACTATTCTTACGTATCAATAGAGCATAACCTCTCCCAAATTTGACATTTACATATGAATATTCTCTTTTAGTGCACAAATTGGAATGATTGCAAGCATTTACGACATAGCAGCTTGTGTGGTAGTTTTACCAGTCAGTTACTTTGGAATTCGGAATCGGCCCAGGTCTCTGAGCATTGGAATGATGACAATGGGGATCGGATATATCGTGTTTGTCCTTCCACATTTTTTAATTGAAAAATATGAACCAGGTAACGAACTTTTTATTAAGAACGTAAAATTTTGTGTCCATAAATGATACATTTGGATAGCCAGAGAACGAAAAGTTCTTCTTTTTTCGTGGCAGCTTGTCGTCTGATGATGTGTGAAATACACAAAAACATTCGCAAATGCAAATGAAAAATTGTTGGTCTCCTCAACCCTTATCACCTTACACGTGAGCATTCTTGTTTACCAACAATAACTCCTTAAAGATTGAAACGTTAAGAGGATGGTTTTACACCTAACAGGGATCCAGGGCGTCTGTTGTTTTGTTTGTTTATTTGTAAATAGCGGACTTTGACCTCAAGACGAAGGACAAATAACTACCAAAAAAGTCTACGTGACGTTTTTGTTTAGCAATTTTTTCTTTGACTTTTTGACTTCTTTCTTACTTTTTGACTTTTTTTCAGACTTTTTGATTTTTTTTTCTGACTTTCTGACTTTTTTTACCTTTTTCTGACTTTTTTACTTTCTTTCTGACTTTTTGCTGACTTTTCCCAAATAGCGTACGTGACGTTTTTCAGTTATTTGCTCCTCGACTCAAGAGATACACACTCATCAACAGATGTAAACATTGTTTATTTGTTACAACTATTTATGAACATGTTAACGGAAATTTTAAGAACAAAAGTGCAACAACTTAATTACATAATTTTACATATCTGCTACTCTTTTTGATTGTGCTCGTTATCTGCCCTTCTCCACTTATCATAGCTGTCTCAGTTCTTGAATACCTGTCAGGTTAGTTCCCTCATTGGTGTGTCAATTTAGCTTATTGCTCTTACAATATTTATTCAAACTACTGCTGGCTGCCATTATATCAATTATAGAGCGCTGCTTGTTTTTTCATACGTTTTATCGTATCCTCTTAAGTTCTGAATGCAGCATACTTTCACAACTTCAATTTAGCCTCCTTTCTTTTCCTTAATTCTCTTTTACGATTTTATAAGACCTTACGTAAATTATAAACGTATTAATACGACATGACAGTGGGCGTCTAGAAGCCTTTGATCGTCATTGACAAAATCTTCCCTGTTACGTTGCAGAGCACTCACCATTAAATGTTGCTTCCTCCGTTGCTGGTATTACTTGATACATTCGAATTTACATGGCTCCGGAACTTTTTCTCTTTTAAATTACTGTTATTTTAAGTGATGAAAAAGGGACTAGAGGAGAAACAGTCAATTCTCAACATAGTTTGTACAAGATTGTTGTTCCACCCACATTTTCGAACACCAAGTTTGTTGTGTATAGTCTCTGAAAGCCACTTAAAGGTTGGCATTCGCAATCTAAACATTAGGAAGACGATTTTCAGACTCCAGAAGGGCCATGGACCTCTGTCTTTTTGTCTGTCTATCCGTTAACATCACTGTACGTTTCGACCAGATATGTTCCAACCAAGTCAATTATCGCTTGATGTTTGTTTTTAGGTCACGGGTAGAAGATATGTTACGTAATATTGAAATGCATTTCACTCATGTTTCGTAAAATACATGAACGTGGGTAAAGAAGCCTAGGGCATTCAAATTTAATCAAATGCATGTTAAAAGCAAATTTCCTTAAACACCTTTTTCATTTGATCACAAAACAATAAAATAATGGCATTTTTGGATAGCTTTGAAGGGCATCACAATAGATTTCCGGAGTTCTTTATTAAACGTTTCCTTTGCGTTGTTGTAGTTTTGTTTTAGGACAATTGCTACATAATAAAAATTAATTGAGAGTGTTGTCAGACAAAGGAGAGGGTAAATTCTGTAGTCATATGACTTAAGTGTGAGCAGAGGGCAGTAGGGTTGCAGGATGAACTCCCATCCATTAAGGAAGGGGAAGGCTGCATTTGACAACAAACAATCTCAATAAATGTTAGTCCCAGGGGGGTAATAAGTGAGGTAATAGGTGGGGTAATAGGTGGGGTAATAGGTGGGGTAATAGATGGCCCCAAACAATCTCTATGATGCTCCCCGCCCCAGGGCAACGTCTTTCCCTTTTGGAAAGACAAACCCTTGGGGAATGGCCCAACTGCTTATCAGGGTGCTAAACACGTTAGCGTATACAATTCAGGTATGTAGTTAGGTGAGATTTTATGTAATGTCTATGCGTAGAGATGATGTTATTGATACATGGGACTGATATTGTTCCACGTAAACAATACAATAATAATGTACTAAGATGTGAAACAATCAAACGACATGAATTAGTAGGGAAGACTAGGTCTGTACACTTTGCCATTAACAAATTTGTCTACGATTCTAAACACTCAAGTTCTGCTAAAACTATATTGATTGCCCGAAAAGGCCCAATGGAAAGACAAATTCTTGTTTCAGAGCAAAATTTCTCGTACGTCTTTTCTTTCTATTTTATAATAAGCATTACTCGGAAACAGCCATTCTCGCATATTTTTTAAAGACTTCTTGGCTGACTCTGCTCTGTGATTTATCAGTTAAACATCAATGACCCAAATATAATACTTTCTAGGGCGACCAATTACTTGAATAAAGAAAGCACTGTTTATTTTACCTGATATTGTTTGTCGTACACATTTAAAGAAAAAGTTATTTTTAGTTAAAAATCTTAGTATCACTTTCCGTAAATGTAAGTTATGGCGCCAGTGTCAAACTAATAGAGAGATAAAGAGTTTAAAACAAAGTTAGTTTATCTTATCTACTCGGGTAGAATTTAAAGACCAATAGACATAATGCACTGTATCCAGTAAAGGTGTACAAAATGTAGAACATAGTATAATTGCTCGGTTTGTATTGATGGACGAGCTGTCGTATTTTATGTGCCGAGGTTGGGACGTGTAAATTTAAAAACGTTCGTTTGGGACCAGTCCATTCTGGCAAACGTTCTGATATCAGATCGGCACCACCTGTTGGCCAGAAATTGCTACGTCTCTGAACCCTTTAACGCTCTAGATAATTTTTGAATAAAGGAAGACCATGCAAGTAGGTTCAGTAATCATTAAATTACTACATATTCGTTGTATCAAATATATTAACAGAATATTCATCTTAAAGCTTATAAAATGGGGTATCAGAAAAGTAGCTTTATAATTGTTGTTATCTGTTGTCATGGTAACTAAGGCCCAGGCCCTTTTGCAAGAGTGTAATCACATTATCTATCTTTCTAGTTTCAAAGCAACCACCTTCTTGCAAGATCATTTCAAGTCTTTGATTCTTATCCTACTTGAAAGACCATCTTATTAGCTTCATATGAATATATTATACATCTGTGTTACTAGAGAGTATAAAGTTAACCTTAAGCGCTCGCTGGACTTTTCACATCGAGCTGTGGATAAGTCCAAGAAATGTAAACTAATAGTAAACATTCACAATATACTTCTTGATTCTTGTATGATTCTTGTGTTATTCAATATCGAGGCTTACTTTTCTTGATAATATAATATGATTATGTTAAGACTACTATTCGTTATTTCATGTTTCGAACGTCTCTATACAATTAACAATACAATGTCATCGCATGTACATTTATTACATTGAGTCTTGCATAATCAGTGTCCGATAATGTTTTACATCTCTTACGTAATCACTAACTTGTTGTTATGTTCGTTTCGAAATGTTGATCTGTGGTCAGTATTACCTAAGTACATGATAAGTCTTGCATGAGGGGCCTAAAAATGAATATTAATCAAAACACCACCCATTCCAATATTTTTTCCAAGCATTGTTCTTATATATTGCTAGCTAGCAGAAACTGTAGCATTTTCAGTATTGTAATTTTCCAAGCTTTTTTTTCCAAACATGAGGTCAGGTGTGTAAGGGTATTCCCTCTACAGCTTGTGCGAGTAAGTTTTACAGGGGGGGAAGTGGTGTAATCCAGTCTGCAGAGCATGTGACTGGCACACCCGAGATTTGAGTTTTCGAACTGTGTAATACACCCAGCCCAGAGTGGGTGTAACTGGTAATTGATGTTGTAGGCGTTTCGACCATCTCTAGTTTTTGCATGGGAATGTCGAAATATTAAGATGAAATTGGCCTCGCTAAAACATCACTGTTGTAGTATTTTGTCTCACAGTGATTGAACTCAGAGCTCTATGTTCCGATAGATGGTTGGATCTAACGACCGCGTTTTCTCCCAGGTTAACGACTGATCAATTTGTGACACTGGGAGAGTGCTTTCCTCGCCTGGCTTCCCTTTAAAGGATAACAAAATCGATGGCATATTTTAAAACGACTTAGGCACAGAAGTTCACTCTCTTTAACTTCGTCCTTTGTTTTACACAGGAATGTGACTTAACCAAAAAGGTTACTTTAAGGTAAATGCAGATGCACAGTATAACAGTAAGGGGAAAGAGCCAAGTAGATTCGAAGCCAGTTCCAGTAGTGACTGTAAATACTCGATTTAAAGACTTGGCCCTTCTTCTATACTCACCTTTAACGCGAGAGGAGAGGTCATTAAAACCTCTCATTATGTTCATTGTAATACCTATCCTCCGACTTATAAAAATGTCTACAAAAAGTTGTTGTAGTTCTTACTATTTCATTGCAGTAAGGGTGCGAGTGAAAAAAGCTTTATCTTAGTAAAAAATCATTGAGAGTTCAATATTAAGAAACCAAGTAAACCTGGGGGCCAAGAAACCACTGACGGTCAATTGTTGAGGCGGAAGATTTACCAATGGTTCTTGATTTTCTACATTTCATTCTTTGCAGACAATTCTCGATAACGTAGTTAAAAACCCGATCTCCGCTTCTATTCATTTTATTCGAAGTTCCTACTTCCGATGATTGTACTTCTCCATCAAGGGTAGTTTTAAAATTGGAACACCGAGCAAAAACTGTCCATTGAGGCTTTTGAAAAGATCATCATCATCATCGTCAAGGATCATTATCATCACCCATAAAAAATAATAGGCAATTATCAATACTTAATCATCATAACATATCAACAGTCATCACCAATATCATTATTCATCAATCGTAAAGAATCATTATCAATTATCATTAACTGGTATCAACCATCATCACCTTTCTTGTTTGATGTTTTACGTAAATGAACAGATAATATTCGTTGTTAGCAGACAACAGCCATTTTGCAAGTCGTAATGCAAAATAAGTTAGACACATGAAATCTTACCAGAATACTACGATAAACTCGTCACATCATATTGCCATAAAAGATCGTTTTGAAGGGTACACACTATATTTTACATAAAGCAACGAAAGAGCAAAGAAACAGGACGTGGGTTTTGTGCAACTATTGCTCACGTAAATAAGCTTTTACTGGTTTAAGACTTCCAGATGTTGTCTCGCAAATTTTGCATCCTTGCCAATCATAACTTGTGTTTCTTCAGGAAATGAGAAGAGGGGACTGAGATGTTTTATGCTGATACGTAGCGCCTCCATGAACAGAGAAATAAACAGGGCTTGGAACCATGGTTCCTGTGCCCCCCCTCCTCCCCATACAAACCCACAACAAACCTACCACTTTTCAATCGAGACTGTTTAGACACTTACCTTTGCCTGTTTTAGATTTCACCTCAGTCCATCCATTGGGAAAGCCATCAACAAATCCACTATCCTCATTGTCACGAGACAGGCGCAGTTCCCTTTCCTCAATTTCTGGGAACACAGCAGTGTACAAATGTTCAAACAGGAGTGCTAGTGTTGGGAAAAGGGGCAAAGGTTATATAAAGCTATGACCAACCAACTACAAGCTACCAGTATTAATGAACCTCCCAAAATCCAATGCTTTGCTTACAGCTTCCATAGTATGACAAGTGTGCAACACCTTACTTTGGTACTTGGTTGTTTGGTCCGTGCAAAAATTGGCAGTGTTTGAATATGACTCACTTCATTCTAAACATGTCGGCTAACAGTAACACATTACTCGTCAAGGTGACGAGCTGCCTGAAGACTTTATATAATTACCGTTGGGGATAACTGTGTATCCTTCAACCTCAGTAGCATAGACTGTGTCCTTTTGTATTCAGCATTGGTATTCTTAACTGCATTTAATCCGTTAAGACCATACACAAATTTACTCGGCTTTGCTTCAGCATACTTTTAAAACGTTGTACCCTATCAACCAAAAACAATTCTGTCTGTGACGTCTGTTATGTTTGTTATGTTTGTTGTATTTGTTATGTCTGTTTTACGTTTGTTATGTTTGTTACGTCAGTTATGTTTGTTGCATTTTTTATATCTGTTATATTTGTTATGTTTGTTATGTTTCTTATGTTTGTTAAATTTGTTATGTCATTTCATTTTATATTGTGTTGCATTTTGTTATAAATAAAACGATACATAATATATATCGTTAGGTAATGTAATTAATGTATAACATTCGTTAGTTACATAATATAATACCCTTGAAACACACATTTAAAATTTCCTTATTCTTTTCTTAAGACTTTCGTGTCTATTTGATAGCACTGTATATACTTTTTATGTTCATTAATACCAAAGAGGGTAAAGAAAATCAACCTTAGCTACAAAGCAGGCAAGTGTAAAATGAAGTAGTTTAAACATAGATGCAGTGTCATGTCAAAGCACTCAAAGCGCTATTCTGGGCAGGCCGCAACTTACTACAAATTTGTATATCGTACAGAATTTCTGCTCCTATCCTGCAGTATACCAGACTGTGAATCTTTTTGCCTGTTTGACAGTAGCTGTGACTTGATTTCATCCGTTTCATCTATCATGCGATCTTCATTTCGTTTCTGCAATCTATTTTGCATTGTGTTTCCATATGGCACAGAAGATTTAAATATATCCTATTATTCATCCTTTTCTTACCTTTTTCTCAACTTTATGTCCTTATGTAACTTTCAACAGCACCGCAGCAACCAAAATGCCCATAAAATTTACCCATAATGACATCTGTGATTAAGATGGAGTCCGAGTTATGCAATTATAAAAGCATTCTTCAGTTCTCTGGTTTGAGGTCACCAACTCATGTGAGTATCGACAAATTAGAGGATCTTATAACCTTACAAATCATATTCACTCTTTTAAAGCTCAAGTGATTGATAATATTCCTACTGATTGCAATACATAACAATGGTTGCTAGCAGATCTGCACTACCAGCAGCACATTTCACCTTGCAAGAGAACTAAAGAACTAAAATAGCTTAACTTATATTGGGTATAGTACTTAATAACAATATATTTTCAATTATTTAAACTGTTTGCGGCTTAGAGAGCAATTATCACCTCTTCGCTGTTGGGAAGAATGGATACCAGCTCATGATCTGTTCACAAAAATGGCAGGTTTTATTTCTGGTATGAGAGCTAAAGACTCTTTCACCAATTGAGAGTTTTTAATTCTGATTTATCCGGAAAATCACCATGGTAGTTTTCAGGAGTAGTTCTAAGATGCCAGTGAGAATTATCACCTAATTCTACTGTTAGCAAACTCTGTTTACAATGAAATGCATACAGCAGCAAATATCTCCCTTGTTCGTTAAACGTCTTTTTCCAAGTATATTCGCCTACCGTCGATATGGCTTTACCTCCTTCGCTATGACACCCAAAACATGTTTAATCTACTGGCTATCGGAACCAAATGATATCTGTACGACGTATTTTTGTTTGGGGTATATTGTATGTGTGCGTTACTCAAATGTCTCTGCACGATTGTAAACCCAGTATGATCTTGAAAGCTTAAGGGTGATTTTCTGCTAATAATTCAGGAAAAGCCGTTGTTTTGTGGTGTACTGTTATACAAGTAAAACCCGGAGTCTTCGCTGAAACTACAATACATGATGGATTAAGACTAGTTTTGATTGAAGACGCTACACATGGAGGCAATATCAAAAGATTAACAGCACATTTGGGAATATAAGGATATCAAATGTTAAGATAGGCTCATTAGAGCTACATAGGAATATCTCTAAAAGCACATGGGTAGGTCGCACATGCTTAATTGTACCCCAACCTTGCAGCGCAACTTTAAAACCTGATTTTAAGGTGCTATACATTAAACACTTTACATTTTCGAATTTTATTACCCTATCGTTTAAATTTTTACGATTTAAAAGTTAAGATTGTTCACTGATGTAAATTTTGATCGATTATTCGATTTTTGAATATATATCTAAGTATGGAGGCTGTGGTCAGCAGAATGAAAACAGTTCAGAGGTCAATTCAAGACGAAAGGAAGGGTCTTAAAGAAGGATTGAAACCTTCAATACGCTTCATGGCCGTATCTGCAACAATTCCGAATGTGGAAGACGTACGTTTGAACTTATCTTAGTATTGCAATTGATTAGCTTTGCCTATTAAAGACTCTGCTTATTCCCTGTTGTAAGAGGTTACCCGTGCTACAACAGTTTAACCCTAGCGCAATTAGTATTAAACATTCTTTCAGAAGCGTATAATTCTGTTCGTTTTATACAGCCCATCTTTTTTAACGGAAAATTCGTAAGACAGACGTTTTAGAAATCTTTTAGCTAGACAATTTTACAACACTGCCCCAATTAGGCTCGGGATTACTTGAAGGATACCCCTTCAGCCGTTCTCGCTACTTTGCTACAATTAATTTGATAAATCTTGAAGTTATTCAAAACTTTATTCACTTGCACGTTGATGTTGATGAGAAAATCTATTCATCTTTCCGATTTCTTATGCTTTGTGTTGCTTTTCATATGTCTGGAATGTACTAGCTCGAACCTGAGGTCAATGAGCGCAGTATCCAATTCTATGCAGCAACTATCACTTGGTGGCATATACTATGTTTCCATGCCTACTGACTAGATCTTCCGTTCCTTAAGACGAATCCTGTCACAATGTGACACCCACTTATTATATTTTGGTCATCAAAATATTAAATCATGATGCTTAAGGTATTGCCGTTCATTGTACGTGCCTTTAACTTTCAAGGGTATTGTCCCATCTTAACACCCTGCTGTTATGTCATCTGTATCTAGACTTTTATGAGAATGGTATACATCAGGGTAGTTCTGTGTCAGTCACCCAGCGAATTGCAACTTTTTGTCATGGAATTCCTGCAACTGTTAACCGAATCGAATGACAAATGAAAAAAATTCGAATAAAAGTGACTTGATGGATATTAGAAAATACATTATTTGGTTTTCGTTCTACCTTTCTAAAATGAAATAGTTGTTCACGTAAATACAGTTATGTGTCACCATAACGGCCTTAATAATCTTGCGAGGATGTATCTCGCTACCCATTTCTATGTTATTATAATAGGTGGTAAGTTTATTCGGTTGCGAAACTACGAGAAAATACATTATTTGGTTTTCGCTCAACCTTTCTAAAAGGAACTAGTTGTTCACCTAAAGACGGTTATGTCTCACCATAACGGCCTTAATAATTTTGCGAGGATTTATCCCGCTACCCATTTCTATGTTATTATAATAGGTGGTAAGTTTATCCGGTTGCTAATTGCACCTACTCGAACTGTCTTCAAATATCAGCAAAACTCAGTCTAGCTCATAATTGGTATAAATTTGACAACTTCGCCCAAACACGTATGTGTTAACCTATTCTTGCCTCTTATAGGAATGTCGATTAAATACATCTCTAGTATCAACTTTGGATCAAAAGCAACAAACTTATGCTTGGGCAATTTTATGCTAATTTTATGCTTATTTCCTCTTTGTGCAGCTTGCAGATTGGCTAAATGACGGTTACACGGAGCCGGCTTGTTACAGGTTTGTTATTAAAAAGCCCATTGCCTCGTTTGAACTTAAGTCCACAGTATTCTTGATGTCAACTCTCGATATCACGAACTCCCAGGGGATTGTAAACACGTTTTAGGCATCAAGGAATTTAGTTATGGAAACGTGGACCAGCCTGCTATCAGCCAAAATCTACTTAGTACACCTATTACAACTTTTAAACTAATTATCGCTATCTTCGTAATCTTTAGTGGCAATTCCCCTATACGTTTCCTAGATGTCTCTGTAAAGAGCGTTTCATTAGGTTGTGTACTTCTATTTAGGCCCGTAGCTTCGGGGCCCTAAGCGCTCCCCCAATGTTACCGTCAGCTTCCCAAATTCTCTTGTGAATATTCAAATATCTACAGGCATTCCTTAAGAAGTTGAGAAACCCTCATAATAGCCCCCACGGGTTCAGAATAGCCTTCTCCCTCGATGTATATCATGAGAATCTTGTTTCTTTTGTCTCAAATGACCTTCATAGTCATCCTGAAGCCAATCAACCATCGTGGAGAACAATTACTTTTGATTTAAGACATTTTTAAATAACAATTATTATTAATAACAAGTAAAGTTATAATCTTTTAATGCGAAGTAGACTAGTCCGTTCATACTCTCCAAAGTAAATGAAAATTCTTTATTGCTTATTTTATTGACAGGCTTTTGCCACAGACTCAAGAACTGGTTCACGAAGAGCGTCAGTCACCGCAGGGTTTCGGGAAAATGAGAAGAAAAGAGAACTCGAGTTAGAACAGTTACTTAGCAAAAGAATAGCTGAGCTTGAGTCAAAAACGAGAGATATTATAACTAGTCAAATGTTACCGTCACTTAAATAGCCTGTAAATAATTTTCAAGAATTACTGATGCTCGTTATATGAGCATTGAATACGCTAATGATATAGCGGAAGTCAAACTTTGAACTCATGCTTTTGGATGTTCGCGCGCCCTTCAATGGTAATTTCCTTAAAGGAGCTTATGCAACCGGCAAGCTTTGCGCTCTTTAGCTTGTCTTAATCGCCATTTTCTTAGCCAAAGGAAGTAAACTCTTCAAATCATTAAATTCTAATCGTTATAATCGATGATAGAAAGAGAGAGTGCTACACATCAGGTGTTGGTGACCTCCTTGATTTATGAAATTGAAGAGTAATTTTCTTATTGGTAATATCGCAAAAGGAGAAACGAGGCCAAAATAAGCATTACAAAGAAGCACTGCTGGTCCTACATAACGTATCAAGGGGATCTAATTCAGATAGGTCATTCAGAGAAGGAGAGAAGGGGGGCACATGTCCCATTAGTCCCCCTGTGGTCACGCCATAGACTGTAACTTTAGTTTACTAGGATACAAAATGATTAACGAGAGTATGCCCTGGTGATTCATTACAACCAATGACCTGAAGCTTTAAGATCGATGCCTTCATAATGTTGTGTTGATGTGCGTACTACCCACAGACTGTTAACTTAAGCTTTTCGATCGGCCTGGTAAAGTTGATTATTAGAACGTACTGTGTACAGAGTAGGGTAGCTTGGAATGCTGTTTGGAGATGCATGCGATGCACCAGGAATATCGTGTTGACTACGGCTGAGCTCAAAATAGAGCCAATCGTTGCAGACCCAGTGCTCTGAGAAAGAAAGAAAGACATGACTTCCATTCGGATTTGTTAACTTGTTCAAGAGATCATTTAACCCCGTATGTGTGAAAGAAGGAATAAATGTCTAATGCCCTTTAAGTCTAATAATTGGTTTTACTCTATGCCTTTGGTTGTCGTGGTAAGCTTAGCTGTCACAAATTGGCAATACCGAAACATCGTTGACATCGATAAACAACTGTGAACCTGATCATCATGGGGAGATCAAAAGGAAAGACTCAAAGCCCGTTTACAATAGGAAGGGAGATATTTGTTTTTGGTCGCGTCGAGACAACGAAAAATATTCAATTTTCATCGTTATCGTTGTGCCTCATTCTGATACTTTATATCTACAGGATGACACAAAAAACCGGTCATCACCAAAAGTCAAATATCTTCTGAAATGTTATTTAGATGAATACAAAACTTCAGCCACGTTCGGTCAAGTCTATGTAGCAGACATCCTCAAAGTTTCAGGTTTGTGCTGCAAAAAGTCTTTGCTTCACTAGCGCTCCAAAATGTGCTCCAAATGAGCTCCCCGGCGCCGCAGGCAAACTTGGATCCGGCGGGCAAAGTTCTCAATACTCTCCTCGCATTCCTCCCTCGGGATCACTCTTATGGCCACTGTGATTTAGGTCAGGGATGGTCTGGGGGCTGTTCCCATACACCCTGTCCTTAAGGTATCCCCACAGACAAAAATCTGGGGGATTCAAGTCCGGTAAATGCGGCGACCACTCCGGGTCACACCAGCGGCTGATCAGTCTGTCAGGGGAACGCTGCCGTAGCCATGCTAACAATTCATTTAAGGCTAATACAACTTTTAATTTGAAATGGATACCACCGTGTACAAAATTTAATTTAGACTGGTTTACAACCCCCACCTTAGAGGCCAATCCCTACCTGTAAATGGGAATCGAGCCAACCCCCACCTAGACAAAATTTTTTGAAAATGATTGACCCCCCCCCCATCTGCCGGGGTGTGTGCAAACTATGAAATGTTCCCGATTTTAAACACATATTACTGAAACGTCGGACTGTGAAATGACTACTGTAACAAATCAACCTTACCCTGTTGACCAGCTCTTGCTGTCCTTCCAACTCGATGGATATATGTTTTGATATTGGTAGGAGGATCATAACTAATAACTACTTTAACGTTGTCAATATCTATTCCTCTTGCCATCGCATCAGTGGACACCAGCAAGTCTATTTTTCCGGCAATAAAATCTCTGATTACTCCTCTCCGCTGGGCATGATTCAGTGCTGCCGAAAACTCGGCTGCTTGAATGCCACCATATTCTTTGGCCAGTAGGAAAAGTCTGTCAAATAAAACGGAAATGTTCAATACGAGACTGAGGTAAAAGTTTCAACAAGCAACAAACATCCTCTAAAAATACGAGGCATCGGTTTAATTTGAGTCTCACAAATTGGATAAGCAATTAAAAGTGTCACCATTGGGATTTGAACCGAGGACTTATGCTGTCGTGTAGTTCTACAAACTGAGCTACAGTAACCGCGTCAATATTTTAGTCGCTAAAGTTCGCCACCAATGCCTGGAAAGAGCAAATCACCAATTTCTCTCTTCGGTGGGAATACAAGACACTTTGATATGATCGTTCTGTCTTTACAATGTCGGTTTCAAATAAATATACTCACAATAGTAACTAATTCATATATGTCTAATAGCAGGTACTGCACATACACAATTGCTTGTTATTGCAAATGCTTAGTCATCTACTGAGTAACGATGATTCTAGTAATATGAGAGTGACTCCCAACCCTTTCAACGTTCTAGGGAAATAGCCGCATCAAGCGCAAGGAGGGTGGTGGCCAGGCAACAGCGTAGTGGTAACAACACTTGTGTGATAAAAAATGCATACTTTTTCCTTTCAGCTTCGCATTGTTCCTTGAATGTCTCTTACCATTTGTCCAATTTGAGCTTCATAATTCCTATAGCTTTAAGTTCTACCAAAACATAAATATGTATACTGAGGAGGCTTCCTTCCAGTGCCGTGTTTTGCCACGCCTAATCTACGATAAGGTTGCCTCTGCATGGCGCCTCGAACAAAACAAGATAACTAAGCTGCACCACCTCCGGCAATCTGAGGCTACATCTACCTCTTGAGTGGCTATAATACCCAGTTGTTGCACAACCTTTGAAATGATTGAATGAGCGGAGATACATAAGGGTCTTTTATATTCTGCTCTCTTTAACTATACGTCACTTACTACATCTAGAAATGGAAATCCCTTTATTAGTATTTAACAGTACTCAAAAAAGTCATTAAATAAACGATGGTAGCATGTCTGATGGATACTTATATCCGTAGTAATCACCTTCTAAATACTGTAACTGGTGCGAATTTGTCAGCTGCCATTATCAATCATCAATGGCAAGTTATAAAACAATTAGTGAGGTGCATGAGCCGTAAAATCCTGAGTAAGAACAGTTGAGACTGGGAGGCGCCATTAACAACACAAGAAACACACCTTGAACAGTACATGACTGCTACGGTCTTACCAAAAATCATCAGAAACAAATGAGAATATTGGGACGATGTTCACTGAATTGTGACAAAGCTTCGCAGAGGAGTGTGAAACGAAGCTGTATGTGTGTCACAACAAATAGATTGGCTGCAAAACTCTCCAGTAAATCTTGTGCTCTACCTTGTTGAAATACCTTCGATTACAGCTGCTTTATCACTTTGAACACCGTACCAACAAACTTTTTTACAGCAGTTTCTTCTGCATGCAGACTTCAGACATTCGTTTTCCTTGCACTGTCGGCTTGCAAAATTGCGAAGACGTGCCTTTAATTCATAAAGAGCTTACAGATCAAGGGTTCGTTGGGTAATGATAGCAATACTGAAGTTTTAGAGGACGATGACGACAGGACTACTACGACTACCATGATGACAATCAAGTAGATGGCAATGAGAGGGCAAAGGCATGGGCGAGCAGAAAGACAAGGGCGAACACAAGGGCAGCGGCAAAGATGCGGGCAAGGATGAGAGTGGGGGCAAGGACGAGAGCGGGGGAAACGACGAGAGCGGGGGAAACGACGAGAGCGGGGGAAACGACGAGAGCAGGGGCAAGGACGAGAGCGCGGGCAAGGACGAGATCGGGGGCAAGGACGAAGAAAATGGGGGGAAGGGAAAAACGAACAATAAGGACAAGGAGGAGGAGAAAAGGGAGAAGAGAGAGGACGAGAACAAGAAGGGGGAAATTATACCATAACGTAAATGTCCTTTAGAATATCAATCATGATGCTTTAAATGATTGTGATAGGAAATTCTGCCCAGTCAGCGATCAAAGCAACTCCAACGATACTGACAATCCTGACAAGCAAATGTCATTTGGAAACAATTCTTTCATCTCATTACTAAAACAACGCAGAAGGATATGAAATCGGCACCGTTCTTGCTGTCATGTTCTTCCTTTACCTTCCCGACTGAACCCTGCTCAATTTCGTAACATCTAAAATATTACCGGTGGGCTCAGTTTCAGGATGCTTAACTAGAGGAACTGTATCTCTTTTCGTAGTTTTTGCCTTACATTTTTGCCTTATATTTATCTGGTTGCTTATTAGGAGTTCCAACGCAAAGACTGTGCAGAACATGGCATTCATAAATGATAGAGAAACCAACAGTATGGAAGACCTCCTAAACGTTCTCTGCGACCATGACTGCATTAACAATGCTACCGGTCATAATGATAAAATGAAAGCCAGGTTCTACATTCAAATGAATACTGTTCTCCTCAGACACTTCAATATAGGTCCAAAAACCATTCCGTCTCACCTCAGATACATGTCACTGTCTTTTGCATTGACAAAGTCTCCTGGAATGTCCAGGTATGAGACGCCGGGTTTCCCATACATTGACATTCTGATAGCCTAACAATGAAGTAAGTAAGAAGAACAGCTTCATACAACATTAAATCACTGATGAAAACAAAACCGTTGTAATACGTGAATCACGAATAGACTGGCGAGAAATGTAGAGATTCAGTTAACAATTGGAGTATTTATAAACAGAAGTCTGGTAACTGTCAAAGAATTCTGGACCTTATCGTGCCATTTATTATTACCATCTTAATAACTTTCACTAATGTCTTTATAATTGTGAATAAAAGAAGTCAATGGATCTCAAAGTGGGTGATAGCACTCCCTGGGGTGCGCTGGAACGCGCAAGAGCATGGTGTAAGAAAATGGAGTAATACAGCTTGGATAAGAGATGAGGAATCACGTTGTAAATTTATTGTTAAATTTGGTTGTGAGCTACATACTTCTCATTACGGTGTTATGCTGTGTACTCTCCGCTACAGCCATATTACTGTTGTATCCCAACATTGGAAGGGGTGCGGGTAGGGTGTGGTACTAAGGATGTGTCTCGGGAACCAAAGAGGTCATGGAATTAAAAGTTTAAGAACCAATGTAATACTTTCTGTAATATTCTATTTAATGCACATAATGCTGTTCTGTAAATTACAATTATAATGGTGCATAAGAGCTGCAAGAGGTTAGATTTTCCAACAAAGTCAGAAAAAAAGACAGTTCAAAAAGCAACAATTACATACTTTAAGCCCTTTCTGAGAGGAATGGAAAATGTTTTAATCTTAACAACAGCATGCCTAGCTACCTAAAGGCAAGTATACATATATCAAAACTTTTCTTAATGCTCAGGTTTGCGAGAAATCTACTATCACGATCAAAACTTTATGGAAAGCAACAACATAAATTAAGTAAAACACTTTCAGGATAGATTTCATCAGCAACATTTAGTTACGCCAAAAATTGGTGTTCATACACTATTTATGGTAAGACCTGGGCGCTTATTTGGACCTCGGCGCTTATTCGGACCTAGGCGCTTGTGAAAAATATTTTTCCCAAACTGGGCACTTGTTTGAGCATGGGCGCTTATTTGAGTCCTGGGTGCTTAATCGGTAATTTACGGTATGTTGCGACTTTAAAACTCCCCAAACTAAGCTTCTTTGCCGAGACACTGTCGTTTGTTTCCTTCGCATCTATTACGTGCTGTGTATCCACTTACACTCCGCAAACCACCCCCGCAAATTGAGACTAATATCTTGTAAAGTGAAAGTATGAAATGAGAAAATAAACAGTATCACAGATACTGAAAATGTACACCAATGATTCATAATATCCTCTTCTTTCATCAGTTTCATTCTTCCTTTATTCTTCTTTGATAATGATGGAAGGATGACAAAAATTGATTCTACATTATCGTGCGAGGCCTTTTTATGTAAAGCATCCGATCCACCCTAGATCGTACGCGCTCGTTTTCATTCGTTTTGAGGCGCCCCTCTCCCTGCTCGTGCGCATGCGTCCGTTCGTAGGCTTTGAGGCTTGGCATTACCGCTTTGTAAATAGTTGCTCTATTGCACATATTTATTTTGGTAAAGAACATTTCAATGTCAACAAAGCTGGAATAAGTTAAATCAAGTTTCAACGGTCCTTATTTTCTGATATGGAGCTGCCCAAAGGATTTGAATCGTCACAAGACGGTAGTACCCAGTCTTCAAAAACCCCGCCTGCAATTATCCTTATATCCCCCGTTTCACCGGTAAGTTGCTCAGAATCGATGAAACAGGTCGGAAATTAGTGGCAAAAAACTTTGTGTTCGACGTAAGAACCCACATTTTTCATAAATAATGTAATCCCATTTTTGAAAATTCGGAAAGGTTTCACCATGTAAACTATAATGCGTAACATCCTTTAGGCAAATGGTCGAATTTAAAGACGTTTTGACTCCCTTAAATAGTTCTGCCTCCCTTTTCAAACAATATATGGAAGAAAATCCGCTACCGAACAATTTCAACATGGAGTTGTTAATCGCTTGTGAGAGACTAAAAGACACTAAAACTCAACTTCTACCAAATCGTACGCCCAAATAACAGTTGAATATTTACTCTTGGGTGCCTAATAGAAGGGGGGTTGGAGTAAAGGGGGGTTGGAAAAATCCCAAAAACGTAATAAACAAAGGGGTTGGGATAGACGGGGGTGGTGGGAAATGACCAATATGAAGTCAAGAATCAATCTTTAGAATCAACGGTAACTTCCTAAACGTAATTTTGTTTAATACTACAAAACAATAGTCAGTTATTTGAAGTTATGGCAGTCTTCTACAAGCTTTCAAGATTTTAAAAAATGCTCCCCTCACCCTGCTGCTCAATTACAGTATTATTGCTAACATCTGTAATATGTGTCTTCACACTTCTTCAAGCCTCGTAAAAGCGCACCTTCATCTTTTCAATGTGTGATCTTCATATTTTAATAAAGACATGGCCCGCTAAAGTACACCCTCCAAAAATTGTCATGGATGGGAGACTACGTAAAAATTAATAGCAGGGGGCTAAAATTGTCGTGGGTGGATAATGTTTGAAAAATTAATTAGCGGGGGGGGACGTCTATTAGGCACCCAAGAGTAAAGGAGTTTTACCGAATGGTGATAAATGGGAGGAAAAGTACCCGAGAAGTCAATTTTCAATGCCGAAAAACCCATGTTAAACTTCCTAAATTCCTTGGCTAATGTATACGGGGTTATCTAAAATAGAGAACGACGTAGTTCGAGACCCGGTGGTTACATACTTTCTATTTCTCTAACGTCAATTCCATACTGAAATTTCAAATTGTCTCTTCTCGAGGAAACTTACTCTGCGTGGAATAAATTTAGAACAGAGACGGGTCAAAGGGTAAGAACCCAAGACAGTTGGTAGCTTTGCAGTAACACGACCCCCCTCTTTGCACATCTCCGCTGCTGTTTCTCGCCATTGAGGTGGCCTGAGTATTTTCAGTGTTATGGTCACTCTCCAACTTTCCAGCCTTTGTTTTATATTTGCACCGGTGTTACCGCACAGAACAATGTCATCAGCAAATAACATGTCCCATGGTGCCTTTCGCTGTATTCCCCCAAAAAACAGTCCATAGTGACGGCGAATAGAAAAGGACTCAAAACTGATCCTTGTTGTAAACTGAATTGTACTGTGAAGGCATCTGATGTGCCGACTGCACACTGGGGTTTCTCCTGCGAACAAGCCAAATGCAAGTCATACCTAATTTACGTAATAAATCGGAAATTTATCAAATCATTTGATAGCAAAAATAACTTCTACGTCGCACTTACAGCCGTCTAATGTTCCCGAAGCAGCTATCATGGGCTCCGAAGGAAGATAGATATGGGTATCATTAGACACCCCATTTATAATGTAAATGATGTACAAAGTATTGTCTTCCAGATTTTGCAGGTGGTATTTTCCTTGTGAGCTATTAACCTTGACAGTTGTTAAAGGTGAACTATGATAGTATTTTCCGTAATTGATGGTGTCTAACGCATTTGCAGAATCCGTCCTATTCCATTCGAAGTAAAGCCCTCCTCCTGTTGTAGTGTAAATGCTGGACAGTTTTGGTCCATAAACTAAGGACAAAAGAATGTAACGTGCATTAAATGTTACAAAGTCGAACAAACAAAGAGACTTCATATCTGGTTCTTACTAAAAAAATGTAGTCGGCATGCATTTAATTAAATTCCCGACATTTTCCGACAACTGCCAGGTGGAATATTATTTGCCACGTTTGATCATTTGGTTAAAGTTACGAACATAAACGGTAACACGTTAAAACGAGCAGCAGTGTATATCTTTTCTTTCTAGTTTTGTAGATGTAACTTATACCAACATATTTCAGATAAAAAATTATACATTCTTCTTGTTGTAGTAACTATGGCTGCGCACGATGCACAACCCCTCCTTTCACTATCAACCATACGAAAATGTGAATTGTGCACCAGATCTCTCCATGGTGATGAATATGATAGAGACGATTGGAAGCAAAAAGTCAAAGGAATTGGTGAGAAAGCAGGATTCGGTCGACAACAAAGATAAAGGAAAAACAAACAAACGTATTATAATTATTTTCAAACTTCATTCTATCATCTTTACTGTTATACTATTCCAGTACTCTTTCATAACAGGGTGTTTAGGAACTACAGTATTATGATATATGTCTACAAAGTTGAGAGAACTGTTTCTGGCCATTCCTTCAATCTTTAACAAAAAATGAAATACGTTGTTCGAGTTATGCAGAGCAATATCTTTTTAACAGATTATCTTTGTTAGAAATTAATCGATTGCATAACAATAATAGTAATAACGATAATAAAAATAGTCATATGTGTTGTGTAATGTCATAAACATTTTTGCATGAATTTTTTGTTGGTAGCTGTTGGGATTTTATTGGTACAGCTCCATATATTGCGTTATGACGTATTAGTTATGTTATTTCTCTGAATCTTGTTTGAATGTGGTTATTTTGTAAGTGGAACTTTTTATGATTAGACTTGAGCGTGTAGAAACGCTGTATTTTACTGAGTTGATAAAGCTGTAGTTGATAAATGGATAATTGCATTGATGACCTTTTTGTCTCACATTTTGGAATTCTGAATTATAGATTCCTTGAATCAGCGCAGAATCGCGATTTAGTCGCAACACTAGCATTTCTTTATTTACTAGTCTTGTTACAAGTGATAATCTTCAAAATTTCACTGATAAGGTATGGTATAGAACTCGTAAGGGGCTGAAAATTTGTAGGAGACTAGAACAAGGTCAACAGAGTTTCTGTTAGGAACGGTGACACCTCATTTTTGAGAAAAGAAAACACTACACAACAATGCAAGATTAATTTTGCTTTCAAATCGGGTAACTGTATTAAGATGAAAAAAGCAACTAGCAGCTAACTTAGCAAAGGTTTCTGTCAACGACATCTACCTACCTCAAGATATTGTCAATGTTTTACTGTAAAGTTGTAGGAGCATGCGCCTGGTTGCAACAAAGGTAATAATTTTGCGCAAGTGTCGCATATTTAAGAGGGAAAGAGAATGGAGCAGAAAGTGTAGATGCAGATGCAAAGATAGGAGTTAGGTGTGGGTAGATAAAATGGAGATAAAATGTAAGTAGTACAGCTTGACACAAAGTTGACTAATTTAAGTCGATGGGAGATGGACCTAAAAGAGATTAGTGGTGAAATGGTTTGGTATAGAATAAAAACTTGGATAGGTGTGTAGGGTAGGAAGGAAGATGGTTAGTAGAGTAGAAAGCACTTATAGAGTAAAAGTACATAAGGTAAAGTAGGTATATAAATAGGGGTTTGTAGATAAAGATAGAATAGAACTGGAATACGTAAGTAGATAGGGCATATAGAGCAGGTAGGTAGTGGTTAAAGTACATAAGTAGTAGTGTGGGTAGGTAGATAAGGGTAAAGTAAGCAGGTAGATGGCAGTAATGTAGGTAGGTATATAGAGCAGATAGTGGGTAAAGTACATAAGTGGTAGTGTGGGTAGGTAGATAAGAGTAAAGTAGGCAGGTAGATGGCAGTAATGTAGGTAGGTATATAGGCCGTACAGTGGGTAGGCAGTTAATGGGTAGAGTATGGAAGTAGGTAAGTAGATGGGGGTAGAGTAGGTAGTTAAAGATAGAGTAGAGTAAGTAGGCAGACTGGGAGTAAAGTGGGTAGGTAGGGGATAGAGTTAGTAGCGCTAGGTTAGGAAGGTAGTGGCAGAGTAGGTAGACAAATAGTGTGTAGATTAGGTAGGTAGGTTGAATTGTTGGAGTCAAGAAGTGTTGCAATAATTTTGTACAAGAAAAAGAATGCGATCTGTTTGATATTATACTGAATAATAAATTCAATTTTGGTCAGCGTTTTAAGATTTTCTGTTGACATAGCACCTGCCTCTTTGTTTTGCAATGCGCATACAATAAACAAGTTGCTGTTTTAATTGTTGGCTATTGTCAGGTTTCTTGCAATTGTCTATCTATTTTTTAATTGCTTGTAATAACAAATGTCCTTTTGATACTGTACTGCAATTTTCTTGGACTGCTGGTGCACGACACTCTAGAAGAGGGATCATTGTGGAGCTCTTTGGACGTTTATTTACTATATCACTTTCGCAAGTTTTTCAGCGTCAAATACAGATTTGCTGTGGTAGTAATAGTTCCCAGTGTGGCAATATAAGAATCACGAAAACATTACTAAAGAATAAACTAAAGACACCGCCAACGATGCCGATAACAATAACTGTAAAAAAATTGTTGGCCCTGATTTACTTGATAGCGGTCACACCGCAAACGATACCGATACGATACTTTCAACGATGTCGTTGGGGAATCGATACTCCAGCAATTTTACCAACGGTGCTCCAACGAGAAAACCCTCGTAGCCAATCAGCGCAAAACCAGCAGAAAAAAGTTCAAAATGGAGGACGACAGAGTCGAAGAGTTGATCGTGGCTGTGGAGGTGAATCAAGCCACTACAGATCATTATAGCAACAGAAAAGCAGGCCTGTATAGTAAAGCTAGTTGATAAAAGCGAGTAGAAGTAGCGCACTAATAGAGCACCAACAATCTAAAATGGCACAGATAAAAAGCATCAGAATGGTAAAGCAATGGTACAGTAAAATGGCTTTAATATACATTACCATAGCAGCACGAAACTTTAATAGTGGGACTAGTAAAACCGTAGCAGCGAAAATAGTATAACAAAAGTGTAGCAAAGTCAAAAGCAAAGTTGATTAAAGTTGGGATCTACAACTTGTATATTGTCAAAGTCTGGTTCAAAAAATGACGGAAGGCTACACCCTCTCCCTCTGGGAACATTCACTACAATGTCCTGAATCAGCTATATAGTCTAAAGTATGTTGATATGGACAGTGCCAAATTTCGTCATCAGTGTTTCATTTCCACATGTTCTGTAACTGGTTTGTGTGTCAACTATCCTCACAGCTCCTTAGAAGATGCTAATTGAGATGCACTGACATTGTAAGCATGTCTATTGATGATTACATTGGCGAAGGAGGCAACCTAGAGGAGCTAAAGAATGGCTTCCAAGCAGGAGGATTTACGTTATGAAAATGGTTCACAAACAGCAAAGAAATAGCTGAGAACATCATAGAAGAACTTTCTGAGGAAGCAAAAAGAGTACTTGGGATTTAGTGGGAAACACTTTTGCATTTCAAATTGCGAGCTAGTATAAGATGCATTGTAATTGCATAAGGAAGTGAACTGACAAATGAAATAATCGATTTCAACAGAAAGGGAGCAAAAGCATTTGCCATTTTAAAAATTGATTCACTCAAAGCTGAGTTGCCAAATTATATCCTAATGGGAATGTACTCCTTATTCTTTAAAGTACTTTTCCGCGTACTGACAGTGCTAACAAGTGCAGCATATTGAACACTTGAATTGTTTTCACTAACGTAAAAATAAAACAAGCGAAGGAATTACATTATTTTTATTAATTTGGCAAGCGATGTCACTCGATCACGCCGTAAGATCAACTTGGTGGGAAATTTGCATGACAGCATCATGACAGACATTACGCCAAGGTGTAACAATGCGAATTTAAGGGCAGTAGTGACGAACTGCATTGACCGAATGGAGGACAATTTCAATCGTCAGTTTGCCCCTGAAAAAACAAATGTGTTCTCGGCAATGGAAAATCTCTTTCCTTCTTGGTACGATGGGTTTCTAGACTCAACACTGTTGGCTCCATTTTACGAATGAGCAATAACCATTCCTGCTGTGGAGCAAAAATTTGTGGTGACGGGTGTTAACGACCACGATATGGTTGCAGACTGCCGCTAGTAATTGACGTCAAATATTTTGTTATCGACTCGACTACTGCTCTAAAGCCTAATTTTACTTCCGCTCAGTGTGCCGACCATTTCCGATAGGCATTTAGTGTTCACTGTCCTACTTTTCATCGTGTTGTAACATCATGGATTCCTCGCTTCCATCCAACCCTTATCGAGCTTAACTCTGATCCTCCCTCCTATCAAGAAATAACAAGATCCATCAGATCAATGAGGTCAGGCAGAAGTCCTTGCACATTGGATCAAATTTCAATCATCCTCTTCACGCGTTCACCATATCTGCGTTCTTACATAACAGCCGTAATTGCAAAAATTTAGAAAACACAGACTGCACTGGAGACTTGGAAACGTAAAGCTACAGTGCTTGTTCACAAAAAAAGCTCTACTGAATTACTTTCGCCCTATACGTTTAGAATAGGTCAGATTTGTCTTTGTAACAGCGCTTGACTTAAAAAATGCATTTGGCGAAGTTGACCATAAATTAATTTCAGTAATTCTTAAGCACCATCATATAGCTGATTATGTAATAAATATTATTGTTAATCTTTATACAAATTTTAATACTTCTTTAACATCCGATAATTATGAAGATTCGAGGGGATAAATGTATGTCATTCTGTATCATAACATCTTTCTAAAAATTAAACACTCTTTCTAAGCAAGCATTGCATAAGTTATACATTAACGGAATTTTAATTCCTGCTATTCTAATCAACTCTAGTTTTCGGTATCTTGGTAGGTATTTTAATTTCAATATGGATAAAGTAGATCTAAAAACATCCTTTGTGATACAGTAGATAAAATTCTAAGATCGACTCTTCGCCATTGAACCCCCAAAATAAACTATTGCTATATCAAAAGTACCTACTATCTAAGATTTCTTGGCACTTAACCATATCTGATTTTAAGCGTCACCTGGATTAATAATACTATTGATCACAATGCCATAACTTCGCAGATGGCTTGAAATGCCAGCAAGTGCTACACTGGATATTGCCCTAATGTCAAAATCTAAATTTTGTTTAAGTCTAATTGATATATCCACAAAATGTCAACCGTGTCAGGTTGTCATACACAAGAAGTTAAAATGTAGTACTGAACCAGATATTATAGTCTGGTTGCCAAACCCACATTTTTGGCTGAACCTAAAAAAATATACCCCCCAATGGTTTTCAGTGGTTTTTATCTTATCTTCACTTTTGTGCTTTCAATAATCAAAACGCTTTTAAATTACTTTCTTGTCACTCATATTATTTCCAAGTGATTTGGTATTGTGACTAAAGCCTACCTGCCACTAGACGGAATTTTGCGCTCGACCTGACCTTTTCCGTACAGCCGTACACATGCGTAGTAGAACTGTCGATGCTAAGAAAGATCATGGTTTTGTGCCTGGTAAAAAGGTGTCGGAGCAGATTGAAGGAGCAAATCCCAATCGAACAAGCTGCATCGATCGACAACCGAGCAAGTAGATGCCGTGAAAACTCTAGCAGACAAAGCCATCGTCTCCAGTGAATATAATCTATACATCCTGATGCTTGACATGTCTAAAACCTTTGATTCAATCAATAGAGCAACACTAATGAAATACCTAGGTGTCATACTAACAGATAGTGAAATGTACCTGATGCACATCCTGATAAATACCCTTCTGAAAACTCCCTACCGCTTTAGCTATTATATTCTAGTGTGAGCGCCCCCGTGTCCCCTCACAACTGGATGTACCTTGCGAATTGTCCTTTTCAAGCATGCACTAATTTGTCTTTCTGTTGTTCGACGATACCTTGGGATCCTGCTCCAGTCGTTGGAAAAATTTTCTCAGCGATGCGTCAATTCGAAGAAAGAACAATATTCCAAGAAAGAGGAACGGGACGGAGGCTAGGAAACTGCACGCTTCAAACAGGAAACGTGGTGCAAAGATCTTCCATACCATAAGGTGTCTTCTGTGAACAGCAGCAGCAGTCGCAATTGCAAGTAGCTGTGGAAGAATATATCAAGGGCTTGGACTTCATACGAACTTTATGGAAATAAACACAGGACGGTAACAATGTCACAGTGATAGTTAGGGCGTTAATTAAGCAACAAAGATCAAGGGATTTTAAATTACGGGGAAAAAATCTCGTTTCTACTATAGTAACACAAGCAAATTTCAATACTCGATAAGCTGGATTGCATTGATTTCCCCTGCTATACTGTCCATAGAATTGGAAAACATCACAACAACTTTTCTTGAAACTGGGACGTCTGAAAATACTGTGATAACTTTGTTTATATGGCAGTTGCTAGTATCTGGTTACACTCATAATAAGGACGTAGGGTGCACTTTAACTACAACTACCATTGGCTTTAAAATGTCTGAGACTTTTAAAACAATTTAAAGGGGGTTTACAAATTATTATCAAGTTGTAAAACCACTTGTTTTTCATTCCATCCTGTAGTTACTAGCATTAACACCCCAATTGGGCATATCATAACATAGAGATAGTAAGTACCTCGTGCGTTTTTGTGTCTGTACAAATTCCTTGCTGTTTGACTGCCTTATTTTGAACTGTCCACAGTAAGCAGTTGCCGGCATAACGCTTGAGCAAAACACCCCAAGATAACTTTTGAGCTTTGCCACACTTAATGACCCTTTAAAACAACATTTGCTACAGTTTACTCCAACTTTAAGAGAAATTTTTGACGTGTACAAAAAGACACTAGTTTTAATATTGACATGCAGTTTCCTTTACCTTTATCATCCTGACTATTAGGTAGATCGATGATATCTCAAATAAAAGGGAAACCGTTGTTTCTGGATGCTGGTACATGACCATCTCCTCTTTGTGCTCCTCGTCGCCCTCTTTATGTTTGATCTTGTAAAAGCTGTTTGTATTTAGAATAACTAACAGCGGCACTGTTGTGGCATTGATGACATGGGCAGCGAATGTACTGATAACAACAAGGAGTGCTGCAACGAGAAGGAAGTGTACATGCTTTAAATTGTGCGAACTGGTCGTTTTAAATTATTGGAAGAAACGTGTAACATATGGCTTTTAGCCCTACAATTGAAACATAGCTAAAACAGGACGTTCATAACTGCTTCACCGGATTTGATCCGCTTTCGCCGAAGTTGAAAATGTTTCAAATCACAAGTGACTTGCTTGCTTTACGCCTCCAGATCCCCAAGTTATGACCAAAGATGGATTAGCCGTAGATAACTAGGTTTAAAACTCACCGGATGTACTGTACCTGTGTATCTCTGTTTATATGGCCAACCCTTGTCAGAATATGTCACTCTGAGTAGGTTCGGAAAACAAGGACTGTGGTCTGCCCACTGATTTCGTTACGATTCAGCAGACAGGCTCTCCTTTCACTCTCCTTAAATCCTCTAAAGTTCAGTTAGTTCGAGAGTTACGTAGTACTCTATTTACAACGACTGACGATATTCTAGTACGTCAATGTTTTCGTCAGTGGATCATCAAACAAAACATAGCAATAGTGCAGATTGGATTTACAGTGTAATATGTCAGCAGCTTTGTTGTTATAATTGGATTTATGTACTGATTTTTCTTGTAACGCTATTATGTTTTTGTTATATTATGGAAGCACATTTCGAAGGTTTTAGAAAGTTTTGGAATACCGGAGTTGTTTCTAAGCATCGAACAGTGACTGGAGGCATTTTAACATAACTGACGAAAGATCAGGAAGTTATTTTAGATCAGGGTTTTGGAGTAGCGTCTCAAAATGATGACTCTGGATTCCCTCGAATATTTATCTCATGTACCATCGTCGTTCCATTTCAACCACGTTGTCTGAAGCTGGTGAAAGAGTTGCTGCATTCATCTTATGTTATCCGAATTTAAGAGAACAAAATAAAGTTTTCGTGATACCTCCATATCTTCACAGTACGATTTAACTATGCTGTACTGTTGGTCGTCGTAACCCTGGGATCTCAAATGGTTTGAAGCTCGACAATCTCTAATTGAACGAGGAAGCCTCTACCCTTGGCCTTTTACATCAGGGACTTAAACGGTTATTATTGTCAAATGAAAGTTAGTAACAACGATCAAAATGCAGTTATCGAATCCTACACAATGGGTGCTGTTCTGTCACTTAACTGTTATACTTTGTTTGCGACCAATACTTAAGTTCACAGACCAATTTGACTTCACACTGTGTGAGTTTGATAGAGCTTATCTTCCTAAATCTAAATAAGTCATCTATTAATTTGAAAAATTTATTGAAGAATTGTTCTCCATAATTCAAAATCCAGACGATGCTAAGAAATGGCTTAGACAGAGCCAGTTTTGTAGCGTTTTAGTATAGGAAGTGGCGTAACGCAACGATTATGATATGGTGGGTGCTAGTTCGTGGTTCTCACAGAATACGTTGAGGCCAAAAAGGAGCCATAAAATGCCCCAAAGCAAGCTTGCACTGTCACTTCAACTCCCCATAAAGAATATCTTGCCAATTGATGCGAATAATGCATCTAAGCTATGCACTAATCCCGAGAGTCAAAAATTACCACATGATCGGCTCTTTCCCGCGAATAATACGAACCATTTCAAGAGTTAGACAATTAAACATGTTTCACTGCGTCGCCTTGTTATCAAACCTCCAGATAAATTTTCTGTAGCCACAGTGTTTTAACTCCGATATTTTTGGGGTTAAGAGGAGGTAAATGGTTTATCAATATCACAATATTTTTCCCGAAAAACGCTGCCGTAAAGGCAATGACCATTTTGCCGTATAATACTAATTACGTGGTAGGAAGTAAGATAAAAACAGAAAATATTATGAATTAAAGATCGCTCGTTACAAATGGTAAATTTTTGTTTCGTAACAATTTGACGCAGGGCTGCACATAAAATATTCCGATTGAATCTACAATAATTAATTTACTTTAGAGTATTTTTCTTCTCATTGTTAAAATTCCATCAATGCAATTTTGTTTCATTCTGACTTTCCTAACTTTTTCCTTGGTTCTTCTATTTTTTTGTCCATTTCACCCTTTTTATAGCGGTTTCGGTACTCGTACATATTCATGCATGGTGAGCAGTGGATTCTTTTAACTAGATCATTGGTAACTAAGAAATTTTCTTTGTGACAGACGTATTCCAATTTAGAAAACTATTTTGAGTTCAAGACCCTCAACGAGTGTGAAAATAATTTCGAGTTCCGTTATATCTCGCACTAGCTGTCCCAATTAATTCGGAAATTTTTTGTTGTTTGTGGGCATCAAAGTAACCGGCACTTTGCCTTCCTTACACAAATGACAATATAATTTCGTAGTTATTTCGGAGGTGGCTCTCGACATACATCCAAATTTTCATGTTGAAAGACACCGGAGATGCTGTTCTTCACAAATTCCAAGCCTTATGTTTGCAAGAGTATCTGCATTGTGCTTGTCCTTTCTTTGCTTCATGTTGACTGTCAGCTTATCATACTGAAATTCTTGCTATAGATTAAAGGATCCCATGGATTCAAGTCTATTTCGGATCTCTAGACGAGTAAGAGGAATAAAAGGTGGATTTACTGACACGGGCCTTAATTGAAGAAAATATCCAAAGAGAACAAAGTTGGAATTTCCCATTGGGAAACTATTAGATTTAATCACGTCCATTGCAAATGAATATACATCAGAATCAGAGACGAAACCTTGCTTATTTCATCTATAATGAAATTTTTTTTTCGTCCAAGTTTTTCTCTTAATTATCAGCAATCGTTTGATGGATAACGATGCATACTTTGCAGTTCTCTGCTAGTCAACTGGCAGACTTAAACACCGATGAATGGTAACACCCTTTATACTATGAGCGGCAAATCCAGTTGGGACCATAACAAAAACTGGAAAATCCCCCTCGCGAATTCCTGACAAATGAACCTTCTAAGTACACTAATTACTCATGACTTCACAGTTCCTCCAAATCCAGACACTATCAGTGTGATGGGCTTGTCATTATTGCATTTTTTTAGGTTGCCTATTATTCTGTCAACAATTTTCTTCTGATCTAAATTAAGGGAATTTAAGTCATTTGACAACTGACTTTAATAGAAATGACGTAGCCCATCTGCCCAGACCTTTGTACGCATTATTCACTTCTTCCCATGTCTCATCAATTTCTAACTTTTTACCTTTTGTCATGCAGTGTGTTATATAGTTTGGCAACTTGGAGCCGATTTGACCAATAATTGAACATTATAATTGCCTTTTTTAGGTTGCCTATAATTCTGTCAACAATTATCTTCTGATCTAAATTGAGGGAATTGAAGTCATTTGACAACTGACTTTAATAGAAATGACGTAGCCCATCTGCCCAGACCTTTGTACGGATTATTCACTTCTTCCCATGTCTCATCAATTTCTAACTTTTCACCTTTCGTCATGCAGTCTGTTATATAGTTTGGCAACTTGGAGCCGATATGACCAATAATTGAACTCTTAGAAGAGTGAGGAATGCCGAATCTGTAATCACTAATCCATAAGCCTGAATTTCTTTTGAATTTCCCTTGGCAGTATTTGCTGCAGCGGTGCATCTGGTGATTAACAATAAGTTTGTGCAGGGTCGGACTCGATAGTTTATAAAGAAAATGGCATGTGGTAAAGCTATCAATGTACCGTGTAACTTCATCCAGTGATGATTTTCTAGCGACTCGTACAGATTCTACCCAGAGAGTGTAATGCACATGTGGTGCACCACTCGTTTGGTATTCAGTTCGTCAATAGTAGTCCTTGATTTTACCAAAGACGGGATTCAACTTTGCACAGGAAAGGTCGTTGAATACGGCTCTCCATTTTTTGTAAAAATGTATGACCACAGACACAGGGACTATTGCTGTTAATTCAGCTGGTGTCATTTTATCGACGCCAACCACATGACTGTTGATGTCACTTGAGTGTTTTATGAATTCTGGAGAACACCATTCCGCACAAGAGGCTTTAATAAATAACAGTAATATCATAGACTTGACTTTTCCAACCAAAGCATGAAAATATTGTCGATATCTTCTCACGTTTGACTGGAGCTCTGTGTCGAAGCCGATCCAGAAAATCTTTTGCACTTTGATTAACCTAACAGTCCTAATCATGTGTGCAGCACTGTTACAAAAGTAAGAAAGGTCTTGATGCTGAAAGTTGTGAAATAGATAGTTTTGTCTAAGCGGAACTGTCGGTGTCTACTAAGAAGACGCCTCTTGATGTAGTCTGCATTTCGCATTGAAAAATGACAAATGCAAATGCAAATGCAAATGCAAATGCAAATGCAAACGCAAATTTCAATCCAAATGCCAATGCAAATGCAAATGCAAATGCAAATGCAAATGCAAATGCAAATGCAAATGCAAATGCAAATGCAAATGCAAGTGCAAGTGCAAGTGCAAATGTAGGGATGCGAATTTGCAGGTAACATCAATGACAATATATGACCATTCTTGAAAGAATCGAAGCTTGAAGCGGACACGTATCAAATGATTGGGGATCTGAATTAGATACATTTTACCTTCCATACAACATCTTCATAATATGAAATTAAATATTACATTGTTGAAATTGGTTTGTTCTCTGGGTTGTTTGTATCGATTAATGATCTTTCTTTATATTTGAAAAAGAGTTTTAGCGGGGATGACCCCACCCCTTTGCACCCAAAATTGTCAGCCACTGATCCTCATGTATCTTATGAAGACTTTCCCAGACTTTTCTAATCGGGTTTAGTTATTGAACGGTGACGTTTTGACAGGTATCGCTTGTGCCGCAAAAAGCTACTTAACATTTTCTGTATTTAATCAAAGGGGGTCAGTGAAGCTAAACACAAAGGCTACTTTTCGTGAGGCATGGTTTTGGTAAGAAAAGTCCACGGCACCATTTTAACTAAAGATGGCATTAAATTTCATGTTGGAAAAAAGACTTGACTTGATTGATTTTCGAGAGTGTGTAGGGTTTATGCAGTAAGCCTAGAGTATAAGCTGTTCTTTATACATCAATTTCCTGATTATCAGTATATTATCACTCATAGTGAATCCTCCTTGCATAAACGCAGAGGTGATATTTTAGCAGAAGCAGAATAATGGTGCATACAAAACTTTATCTTAAGAGCAAAGGGTTAGCTAATGCCATTTAGTTTCTTGACAATGCCACATTAGCCAATGGATTTTTTTTACAAATGAGATGTTAAATCAAAACTTGGGAAAAATATAGAATAAAATTGAAACATTTTCCTCAGAACACTTGACAATATCATATAAGACAATGCCAGTCTACATAATATGTGATTGGTGGAACCTAGATGAAATATTTTCGGCAGCATCACAAACCACCCCCAAAGATAGGTGTGGTTATTAATGGAAAGAAATTTTACATTGCGTATTGTACAATATGAAAATGTCTAGAGATAATTGACGAGGTTAACAAAGCACTGTCATATTATTCAAGCACTTTTATTGTACTTCAATTTAACCTTAGACAGGAAAGAAATTGGGATTTTTTTACTTGAGACACGGCAGTTTAGACATAGAAAGGTCTAAAATTAAGTCCAACCATCGTTCAGTTTAGGATATCTAGACTTAACCTACGCATTTAACATTGAATGTATTTGACTATTTATATTGATAGTCAAACCTATGCATCTACACTCTTTGAGATGTAATGTGATGTGATGCTGAAAAAATTACTAGCGCACAAAGGCTACACCATAGTTATTTCCACGTACCAGTACCAGATCATTTTCAGCACTAACACACGCAACTTATCTGCAGTCTGGATACACTGTTGTGCTACGATAAAGTTGTCAAACGTTCCTTAAAGTAGTGCAACTCTGGTCTGAATCAGAAAAGATTTTAAAAGTATTGTCGTATGCCCCATCTGCCAAATCATAATCTTTTTGGCTCTGAAGATAGTGTTTTCTAGAAGTGGAATAGAGTAAGGATTGGCAAGTCTTATTTGTTTCCTTAGAGTTGTCAAACCCATCTGCTAATCTTTTCGATCAACTTGCTTAGTCTCAAGCGTAATTCTGAAAGTGCATATGGTTTGAAAAGAGATATTGTTGTTTACTGTGTTTACTTAAGCTTTAACAGGACTAGTACACAGAATGTCAAGGGAGCTGCCTTTTAAATGTAGAGGAGGCATGATGCTGGACAAAGTGGGTGAACCTTCCTAGAAGGCGGCGTAGATATGCTATATGATTATTCGTTTTCCCTTCCTTACATTTGGAAGCACATTTAAAGATATCATGTGATTAAATTATCACCCAACCGCCTGACCCGGGCTGTTCCTCTGATATAATCGTTTCTAATCCTGTCCATCCTCGTCACTCCTAGGGAAAATCTCAACATTTTTAGTTCTGCCACCTCTAGCTCTGCCTCCTGTCTTATGGTCATTGCCGCTGCCTCCCAGCCATACATCATAGCTGGTCTCACCACTGTCTTATACGCTTAACCCTTCATTTTTGCTGATATATTCCTGTCACATATCCCTCCTGTCACCCTTCTCTAACCATTCCAACCAGCCTGCACTCTCCTTTTTACCTCCCTACTACACTCTCCATTACTCTGGATTGTTGACCCTAAATACTTGAATTCATCCACCTTTTTCACTTCTGCCCCTCTGCATTTGTACTTGTCCCTCATCTTCCGTCTCATTCAAGCACATAACATCACACTATCATTGAAATCATACTAATATGAATTGCACTTCTAATGCATCACATTTCTTCTGCAAATCATTGCTCACTGTGGCATCTGTAAGTCCACAAGTTTCCCGTTGTCCCAGGAGATCACTTGAAAATAGATCAATATTGTAATACCCAATCACTCGCTAAATATACGTTGTAAAATCATGGTTTCCATCCTGTTAAAGGCGATGTCTTTTGCTCATAGCGAGAAGCAAATAACTGCAAAAAAAGTGTACATGACTATTTTCTATAGTGATTTTTTCTTTGACTTTTCGACTTTTTTTCTGACTTTTTTCTGACTTTTCGGCCTTTTTCTGACTTTTTTCTGACTTTTTTTTGACTTTTTCTGACTTTCTGACTTTTTTTCTGACTTTTTTTTTACTTTTTCTGACTTTTTGACTTTTTTCTGACTTTTTTCTGACTTTAGACTTTTTTCTGACTTTTCCCAAATAGCGTAAGTGACTATTTTCAGTTATTTGCCCCTCGGCTTATAGCATCTTTCACTCCACGACTTCGTCCATTGATAGGCTGTATGAATTACTTCTAAATGATCTTCATTAGCGCAATTCGGACCCAATTTACAGTCTTGAAGGATGCGAATCATTGTTTTGATTCCTCACAAGCACAGACTACACAAGCAGACAGCCCCCAACGATGAAGGTTGCTATTTGTTCGTCCCACTCGCTCTCTTGCTCTGTTTGGCGCCACCCACTCTCTCCTTGCAAAGGACGTGTCTTTTGTTTATAAACGATGACAAATAATTATGAGCTTAAATGAGAGAGCAGCTTTCAAAGATTTAAGGCAAAAGTAAGTTTGAAGATGTCTTTTTGCGCTGAGTATACATGGACAGGGCATTACAACCAAGGTCGGCTTTGCCACTAATTGAGGCTTTCACCTGTGCTTAACCATGTGCTTGTGGATAGGATAACGTTTAAAGGCTTTTCCGCGCAAACTAGCACTTGATCTCGAATCTGACCCAACAGTTATCTAGTTTACGTTTCTGTAGTTGATTAGCGCGGCACTTTAACTATATGGAACTCGTAAGCTTTCTAAAAGCCTTTATAATACGACATTTCTTAGATCCTAGGCTGGTGTAATCACAACCAAATTTTAAAGGATCATTGATGGTAAAAATATGTGACAAGCTGATAAAATTACGACATGATTTTAAAATGTTGTAGAAGCCAAGGGACTTTAAAATCGTTACGAGTTCGACGAAGAATAATTAAAGAAAGATATATTTATCAAAATGCATTACTCTCCCCTGCCTAATTGTAGGAGGGGGGGGGGAAGTTAATCTTCAGTTCCTGGAAAATTTTACCACCCATTTTATTTTCTTATGACCCTCCTAATAAAGAAATTTTACGAGACTACAAGCCCCCCCCCCTCCTTATTAAACCCCACATTATAGGGCCTGCAGGGTAAGAAACGAAACGAAGTTTAATAGAACTAATAAAACGTCTCCTTTACTACTTAGACAAGCCATAACAGTTGCCTCCCTCTTCGTCAGCTGCAGAAATTGCTTGTTTTTCTTACAGATAATTTTCTTTTTACACCAACCCCTCAACGCCCTTCCCCCACTGCTCTTTCACATATCTTTTAACTTGAAATTAAAGTAAGTTGGCAAAATGCCTCTCCCCTTACAGGAATAGAATTAAATTGTATTTAATTGATTAATAGTCATGATATATAACATTGTTTTTTTACATCAATGAGTTCCAGGGTTTAAGGGGGGCTAAAAATTTTCAGGGGGTAAGTCCCGCAGCACCTCCTTTGCACTGCCACTGCTCTAAGCTATTCTTATAGAATGGTAAGTCCTTGTTACACTGATCTGGCAATTATCATCAAGGTAGTAGAGACTTAAATGGTTACATTCAATTAGAAAAGATATATATCCAAATTGCACCATTTTATACTTATATATACCACAGTATAAAAACAAACAAACAAACGTTTTCACTAGTTTTGAAGTTGAGATAAAACAAATAATACACATCCAAACTGAGGAATCACCTAAGAGAACGTAATACAATAAAAAGGAAAGGCAATATTTAAAGGAGATGGGACATGTTGCCCATAGTGCTAATAAAAGGTAATTGAGTTGTCTTTTCGGTCTTTATTACATTATCTCAGAGGAAGGAGGATGAGACTCTTCAGAATATCTAACAACCTAACTGTTCTAGAAGGAAAGCAACAGCATACATGTTCTCCTAACCAAGGGAAACATCAACAGCAGCATTGTCATGTAAACACGTTTAAGATAGCTCTTCATTGAAGAACGTGCTACATAAAGTTGTTTGGCATTCCTGTTTTTTTAACAAGTACTAACTTGCTAAACGAGGTCTACCAGTCTTTGTCAAATGGATCAATAGAAATCAGTATCGAGTTTAATTAACTACCATGATCCATAGGCCATGATCCATACTAAAAGACTGTTACGTTTTGCAAACCATTGTCATGAGATAACCTGATGTTTAAGCCTCCAGATCACTTTTTTCTACTTTCTCATTTAACTTTAAGCTTCCCCTAAGTAACATAAACTATCACAGCGTATAAATTAGCATTAAAACGCTAATAAAACTATGACAATAGAAATTCAAAATGTGATTTCTTACCGACTGAGTTCCTACCCATACTAATTCCTCGAGAGGATCAAACTCCACTGATGAAACTATAAATCGATTTACTGGGTCGTTCAATACTGTATGGATTTCTTGAAACTCCTCTGGTGCCATCACACCAAATTCTTGTTCCTCCATGTCTACTGAAGTTAAAAAACGCAAGTAAGAGTAAAGATTACGCTATCATGTTATTGTACGCCATTTTTTGTCAACAATGTTAGGTAGTGCAATCGAGGTTTTGTAGATTGAATGAGAGGCTAAATGAATGAGCAAGCTATGACGTAAACAATGGCACGATTGCTTGAATAATTAAATGATTGGAAAGAGACGGTGCAGCCAGTAGATGGTAACCACCCTGAAAACTGGGTATCAGATTATTTCGGGATGTGGCAAGGGTATTATCTGACGAAAGTAAAAAGTTTCTGCGGAAAATTTTTGTACATTGTGACTAAGTATAGGACTAGCAAAAATCTATACCTTTACTATAATACATATATCTACCTATAATACCTAATACCTATACCTAAGATTTAATCCTATGGCAATTTATTTTCATTTATCTATCTATAAGTTTATCTACCCACCCTGCCCCCTACTCCCAACCAAAGCTCTTTCATAGGGCAAAGACTTGGCATGAAAACATCAAGTAATTTTTAATCCACACATTTCTGACGTTTTAACCCCGTATTTATCTTTGCTTTATGATTTGTTTTACCTTATGTTTCTTATTTATCTTATGTTTGGTATTCAACAAAGCGGGAAATTTTATAAGCTCTTAACTTCATTTAGATTTACTAACGATATCTATTCCTATTTCTTCTTCTTCTCTGCTATGGACATCACAACCCATTCGCAATCACTGATGCAGTGAGCTTTCTCAAACCTTCTCTGTCATCGCACTTGTGTACTATTGAAGTTAGTCTTATTTTGATAATGTCAGCCATCATTAACAGGAAAATTACGCTGTATTAAGAATGTCATTGCCACCACGTAACCAAGGTCGTTATGGCCTAACGAGCGTTTCCGGTTTAATAGCGTATGGTTAGTTTTAAGCCAGGAAATTTTTTGGAAGCTGAAGACGAGTAATGTTACCGGATGTGCTCATTCTGAGCCACTTCCGGATGTAATATGAGATCATTGTTGTCACAGGATGTTTGATCCAAGTCATATCAATAATAATAATAATAATAATAACAATAATGGTAATTGTGTATATCAGATTTTCACTTCAGAAAGCTACAAGAATGGCTACTGATCGGGGGAAATGGAAAACTGTGATAGATTCTCAAAAGGTGCATCTACGGCTACTTGGCTATGGAACATGATGATGATGATATCAGATTCAGAGAGTAAGTGAAAAGTTTGGCGACGTCCAATCCTTGTTTCTCTTCTTAATAATTGTGTACATCAGTCCCTTATATATAACCTCGGTACACCTTTTTCACAGTAATAACACTAAACTGCAAAGACAAGAATAAAGAATCCCAGTTACAAAAGGTTACAGTCTAGGAAATTTGTAAAGACCCAGTTTCTTCGAAGCCTTCGAATCGAATCGAATGGATTATGTTTTGCAAAGCCCAACAGGAAGTCCTCAGTTTCTACTTGAAGAGGAAAATTTAACTCACAACTCTGGAAAGTCTCGTGTAATATAATCCTGGACCCCCGTGATGCACTACGGTGCATTTATTCAAGAAGGTAGATGACCATGAGAAGCGAATAGTACTTATTTCAAAGAATTCATACTAGAGTTCAATGATGTGGAAAAAAATAATATCGCCCGTCGCAGTAGAGAGTGCAGCTGGTTCTGAATTCATACAAAAATGAACAAACAAGCGCTTATGATTGATTTATTATCGAGACGACGATGAGCGAATCCGAATGTTTGCTTTCTTAAATATATCAATTCTTCTTTTTCAGAAATACACTAGTCAACCAAATAGGTGGAAACTAGGAAACCTTATCGAATTGACAGTCTCGTGATAGGCAATCACGTCACATGTGACCGCTGTACTGCTGACAAACATTGGCGATATTTGTAGCGCATGAAGGCTACCGTGTTTAACCCCGGAAACGTGCAGCAACCACATCCCTAGCTCCATTGCGGTTCTACAAATTGGTCTTGTGGGACACTGAGGTTTTTTCGTCAAATTTTGCTTTCTGTGGCGGGTCTTCTCTGACATCAGTGGGAATTATGAGGGGAAACGATTCTTCCTCGCGTGCTGTAAATAGTACCTCAAGTACTCAAGCTTTTTGCTCTAGGATTTTTTCTCACAGAGAGTTCTTTGTTGGAATGGATCTTTGTGTTTTGTTCACAGTCTTAAAGCAATTGGTTAGAAATCTTTAGCACGTCTGGGTGGATTAAAGAAATTTTACACCGAAACGCAAGACTAGGTGCTCGTTCAAGAACATCCCAAATAATTATGTGAGCAAATAAGAAACCACGGGAAAAGTATAATTTGCATAAATTTTGAAAATGGTAGACTTTCGAAGAGTGTGCGTCGCATGACCACACATAGATTGTACGTTTTGCTGTAGTTCTGAAGTGGAGTTACAATGGCAGTCATGTTCGGAAGCAAATTTCTGGTAATTCTCGTGTCTTTCATTTGCACGTTTATTCCAGAAGTAAACGGGAATAAAACAATAAAGAGAAAGATAATTATCATCGGTAGTGGAATGTCGGGAATAGGTTTTGCTGAAACTCTGCTTAAAAAGAACGAGAAAGATTTTATTGTCCTTGAAGCTCGAAGTAAGGTTGGAGGTCGAATCCGAGATGAGATGTTCTCTGGGAATGTTGTAAGCCTTGGAGCCGGCTGGATTCATGAAGCAGAGGAAGATAATCCGGTGTGGAAGTTGAAAAAGAAATATGGACTCGTCACTACACCGGATAACTATAGTAATTTTGTCTTAAGGTAAGCATCTTGTATAAATAGATAGATCTAGTCATTAATAGGCCCACAGTTTGTCGTTTTTTTTTAACTATATGTCTATATACATTCTAAGATACTGAATATAAGTATACTTTTAATACTAAATGGTAGAAAAATGGGTTTCACAAAATGAAAAAATGGGGTTTAATACTATAGTGAGTTGTTAGATTTATGATTCTTTTACAAGAAAACAATGTTGTTGCAGATTTTCTGTTGCATGTGTGGCTGTTTCACTCACAGCACATCCCTGTGATACTGTATATATAATATGTATAATTGCTTGACTCAAAATCAATATCTGTGATTATTTGTAAGATGATGCTATTGAAATCAATGGGAGTTTAAACTCCCAAACATTAAGTGAAGTGGTTACTAAACTGTCTGCTAACCTTCTACGTGGATTGCTAAAGCTTGAAAGTCTACAGTGTCTTTCTGATAAGAATCTTCCTCTTGCTGCAGTTGTTTAGCATATTCTTCATCCATTACTGAAGACAGGGAGCAAGGAATTGGTGATCTCTCAGCAAGTGAACCCCAAGGGCTTGATGGTGCAGGCATGACAATATCATTAGTGATAGGTTTCTTTCCAAGGTCAGCAGCCATATCTTCAAGTGTGTGTTGTTTTTCACTATATAAAAATACAAATGCATGTAAATGCAATTAAGAAAGGAATGAGATCATAATATGCATTTTGTTCCCCTTCTGGTATTTTCTCAGTTGCCTTCAAAACAGAATTCCAATTCAAAGATGAAGGAATGCTTTCACCATGTGTGCCATTTACTATCACAAATAATTTCACCTCTTCATCAAATGATGCACTAATGTCATCAAATGATGCACTAATGTCATTTTTAGTTCCAAACCACCTAACTACTTATTTTTATACTACGGGAAAATATCTCCCACTGTACGTAGATTCTCGTTTAACGCACCTCCTGTCGTGGTACTCAAGTGTACACCGTTTTACGTAATATAAAGAAGTGCTGCAAAACGGGTCAGCAATAGCCTATATATTTAATATATTTTGAAGAAATACCGGCTAAAACTATAAATAGCTTATCAACAAAAACATTTAACTTGTCATCATGCTAAACTAAATCTATACTTGTATCTAAAGATCTCTTTGGTAACACTATATCCAGATGGAGTCGGCAATTGCTGATATTTCAATGGTTCAGTTTTTTGTTAGTCAAAGCAGTTTAATACTTCTTATGTCAAATGGGACATATATATATATAGTTTTTAGACATCACACAGATTTGAAATGAGTACAATTTTCACATCAGTAGCCTAGTCTACGTTTGAGAGAATACATATTTAATTTACGCTATCGTCTCCACGGCTTGTCATAGTAGCAGGGAAATACCCACGCCAAACAACAGCGATGTTTAATTCGTGTCCAACTGCATTTTAAACCTGCAATAGTTCTGCCGCGCCTATTAGGGTGTTCGATAAACATTTGGAATGAAACTTGATATAATGTCTATAAATTTCGTGAAAGTGCAGCAATTACTAAAACATACTATTACCAGGGTAGCCTACATAGTTGACTGTGCTGCACAAGCCGTGCCAATGTAGCTACTTTCATGTGAGATTCAGTTACGGTAGCCTATGTCTTTACTTTAGTCTATACACTTACCGGAATGCGTCCACGCTGAACTAATGTGTGATTTGCTGGATGGCTAAACGATGGATTTGAAACTGATGCCCTTCTGGTGTACAACACCAACTTGCTTCCCTGAGAGTTGCACGGTATTTTGTTCAATGTAAACCCTTGTTCAAGTTGTTTTGAGGCTGATTGCGTAAACAATCGCAACTATAGTTGGCAGCTTGTGGTGCAATAGAAATCCAGTCACCTCGAGTAAAAGAATTGAATTAAAAAGGGCGCATCTATGAAGTCGATGCTCGGAGTGAACACAAAATAGTATCTCTGAGTTTTCGTGGGCTGAATACCTTTTCATGCAACATTTAAAACAGGAAATGGAAATCGTTTAAATTATCCACAAACAACCTTATTTTATTCTACAAAAACTGCTCTAAAAGTCATCTCTTCTCATAAGAAACGAAAAGTCTACAAGATCACTGTTAATCTATAAATCAATGATGTCTCCAGAAAAAGAAACTAGAAAGTGCAATATACTTCTTCTTTTAAGTAAGAAGAAAATTAATTGTTGGATTGCATCTTTCTGTACTCGATTTTCGTTATAGATCTCATTCTTTTGGCCATTTTCCGCATGTTTCTGGACGATTTGTCTAATTCGGCTTTGAATATAATTTTCATAACGAGACGTAGGCCTGTGTTTTATTTCTTTACGCTCTTAGACAAATGTTTCCGACACAGTGTGAAAGGAAACCATTGTATTGCTTAGTTACCTCGTCCTTTCCTATCTGGAAAAAAAATTGTTTCACAAAATTATAAACTTTTTTTAACGTCGAAACACGTTGTCAATGATATTTAAAAGGGGATCTGCTTTACATGAAACGCGAAGCTTGGACATGTTTCTATTATTGTTTTGTATTTTCAAGCCCTTTTTATATACGTTTATTGGGTACATAAAGCGGTTCTAGTGCTATACAGACAAACGTGTATACTTTTATAACGTCGTAAAAACTGCATATTTTGATACGAGTGTCACCATCCTTGTCAACATGAGACGCCCATACCCCTTCCGTCAGCGTGTCAATGTAGTATGGTCCCCAATATATGTACTGAATGTAGTATGTGATAAAGGAATCCTTCGTTTTAGATTTACCATGTTATTCACCTTTTTATTTAGAACAAAAAACACACCAGAAACATGACGATACGTTTTACGATATGTAATAAGCAGACAAAAAGGCGAAAAGCCTGTATGTTTCCACAACTACAGGACATCCATGGCGTTTCAGAAATGATCTCAAGTAAAAGAGCTGATGTATTTTTGTCATATAGCCAGAGGAACTGGGACGGAGAGAGTCCTACTAACTAGCACTGTGTATGAATGAGGAGCGAGAACTACTTTTGTTAAGTGAGTGAAACCGGTAATCACTCAGTATGCTATTCAACAGTCAATCAATCGGCCAGTCGGTCTGTCTGTCTGTCTGTCTGTTGCTCGGTCAGTGCATCAGTCGCTCGATCAGTGCGTCGGTCCCTCTGTAAGTGCGTCAGTTGTTCGGTCAGTGCGTTGCTCGCTCGGTCAGTTTCTTGGTCGCCCGGTCAGTGTCTTGTTCGCCCGGTCAGTGCGTCAATTGCTGTTAAGTGCCTCGGTCGCTCGGTCAATGTGTCAGTCACTCAGTCAGTGCCTCGGTCGGTCAGTCAGTTAATGTGTCAGTCAGTTAGTTAGATGATACGTTGGTCACTCGCTCCGTCAGTAAGATAATACATCAAACAGTAGGTCAGGCATTTAGTACGTCAGTCAGTTAGTTAATACATCAGTCGGTAAGTCAGTCAATCAAAATCTCGGTCAATAAAACAATCAGTCAGTTATGTACGAAGGTTACCATAAATCCCCCTCCTTGGAAATAATTTAATACTATTCAGATCTTCATGCAAGAATGTCGGGCACCTGTGCAATGTACCAATAAGGTACTTGATTGATCATAATTAATTTAATTATGCTTAATAATTTACACGTTTTCTTCTTGTTTCAAGATCAATACTGATCTGTTATGAACGACCACTCACCTGCAAGAAGTCACGACATGAAAATGCTTACATGTTGACATGCTGTAATTGGTCACGAAACGGGATAAGCTACTAAACCATTCAAAAGTATTACTAACCAGCATCCGCCAACAGGATCCAATTAGAATGATAGTCATACATTATTCTTTTTTCCTAGCGTGTTTAAGTACGTCTTTTACAAATGTTATTGCAACTAGTAACAGGATGACCAAATTCATTGTAGGTATTCTCATGGCGCTTATTGCTAATAGCTCCTCTTACACAAACAACTAGACCAAAACCAGTCCCAGTTGCACACGGACGGTTTTCTGCGAATCACGATAACCATCGCTTAATGTGCATAAACAACACTTAAAAATAAAATTAAAAATTTCTTAGCCTACAACAGCTTTCGTTTTCTTATGAACGGTACCCACTTTTGTTGCGGGTTGGACGGGAAGTGGTTCATTCTAAAATTTGGTGTTTTGCTGTTATTATTGAAGTTCATAGCTTAAGTGATCACTTACTACAATATTTTCTTTAGCTCCGATTTGTTTACCTTCCGCCATTTTGGATACTCTTCACACCAGTTGACGTCACAGAGCACTGGCCGCGCCGCTAACCCTTGACCTCCAACTTCGCCCACTTTCCTCTGGATTTTCGCAAAGATATTTATATTTTTAGTTGCAGCTTAGTAAAATCTATCAGAATTTATCATAACCTGAAAAGGTTGTTTTTCGTTACATAGGTCCTTTAAGTTTGTAGCAACGACGCAGTTGAAAGGCTCTAAAACTATTTAGCATTCAACATATTGCTAGTTTTAATGTGTAATAATAAGAAATTGTGGTTAACTTGATAACTGAATTGGCACAGTAATAAACGAAAACCTTCATTGGTTAATTTTTTTTCACAAATTTCAGTCCGCCCGAAGACCAAGATAGGCCTCATAAAAAATTCAATATTGGCGTACTATTATCTGGAAGAACATGAACTTGAGTTAAGGTTATTTTGTACATTTGATCGTAAAAAGTTTTATTTATCCCACTTTATCTTTCTTATCCCTTTGATATGAAAGGCTGGTACAGTACATCGTCGTTTATTCGAATCTCGTTTATCCTAACACCTCAAATTAAGAAAAATTTCGTTCCGACCTTTTGGTTATTGGTTTATGGTTTCCTTGTTTGAGAAAAAACTGCTTTATTTACATAATAATGTGTCTGTTTATGCACAGTAGAATTCCATTGCAAGGGGCATTGCCGTCATGTGGAGTGTTATCTTTTCATGTAACACCCGATGCATGTCTATTTTTGTTTTTCCTTGTCTCCATTTTGGCCATTTGGCATGACGGCAAGCCACCTTAGTGACTCAAAATTCCGTCCTCGATTATCCAAATTTCCAGCTTACCCGAAAAGTTCACTACACATTTCAGTTCATGCCGTTCTGATAAAGGAGGATGCACTGTATATCAGAGGTTACGATGGGTAGCAGTTTATGAACAGTAACTCGTTGGAATGAGTTAAAAATGACTTATATTTCAACTTGGCAATTATGTACACTTTTGTACTGTAAGTACACCAGAGCTAGCGCCACTGGCTCATTCGTGCCCCTAAGCATCTAGAAATCTCTGCTCTTACTAGAAATTATTGTGACTCAAACCCCATCTATCGTACTGAATTACTTTAGGGCAAACGGACAACAAGGTTCACTCGACGATTTTCAAATACTGTCATTCACCAGTCTCAGCGCCAAACTGCTGATTCATAAAATGTTACTAATTAACGATCTCAGTCAACAAAAAATGTGCATCTTCCCCTTTGCATTTATTTTGATTATGTTTTTGCCCCTTGCTAATTAATACCACTTCTTTGCCTATAGAAGCATTAAAAATGTTTGTAGTGCTACCTTTAAGATGACTAATTTTATTTCACTTCTTGACAGATAACTTCCATCCAATTTTGTTCTCAGTGACTTATTTCTCCGCAGATATCAATAGCAAAACTTGATAAAATGTTGGAACAAAAAAGTATCCCAATTGCAAGTCTCTTTCTTTTTAAGATTCTCAGCCTAACTGTTATTTTCATAAGAAGAACACGATATCCACCTTGTGTCTTCCTATTTGAGATGTCTTTTAGTCTGTATAAATCTTAACATAGTAAACTGTTAACTGTTGCTACACTCCTAGGGATTATGGTCCTACATCAAACATTTTCAACCAAAATAGCTTAGGGGTTTTTTGTGAACCATTATGCTTCATGTTTACTCTGCTTTTCTAAGCTCCTGAAAGAAATTTTGAAGCTTGAATAGTGAGAAAGTATGTTGTAACTCGTTTCAGCTGAAAAAGCATCATTTCATCTTTTAGATACTACTAGACACAGCTTTTCACGCTACTTGTAACAGGGTATCGGAGGAAATCTAGAAACATTAGTTGCCCTCCTCATCTTCATCGACGAGTAACAGGTCTGCCTTGGAATAAGCGCCTGGTTCTGAAGATTGGAGGGTAACGCTTATTCGTGGGTGAATGCTTATTTTAAAACTTCATCAAGAAGGGGAGCCCTTGTTCGAGGGGGGGGGGGCACTTAATCGAGGCATTACGGTGTCTCAGAAACTGCACAATGCAGAACAAGTCTTTTTCATCAATTTAGCAGTTAAAGGAATTTTACTTAACGTGTGCAAAACTACAAAGCTGCAAAAGACATATTGACAGCACTCCATTTTGCACTGGTGTATTGGTATTAGGAATTAACTACTTTTCAAGTAAACTCTACAATAAAATATCTTAATAAAAACATGGACTTTATAGTGTACAAAAAATATATTCATGTACAACAAATAAAGCATTGTATGCTTTTTAAATACAAGTAAAATCGCTTGGAGAAGCCGCACATAGTAACAACTACAAGTTTGTGACGGAAGCTTTTCGATTGGCTCTTGCCAGAATCATACTCCAAAATACATATGACGAGAAGTTAATGTTGTCATCGTAGTTTTCTAGTTTTGTAGTGTCAAATGTAAAACGCTGTGTGCCTTTGCGCCACACCTAAATCTTGTCAATGAAGTCTTCATTAAATGCCAGAGAGCACATGATGCGAGTTACTGTATAACCTCGCTTTCTAGCGCACCTACATATTAGCGCACGCGCTTAAACTCGAGAACAAGCGCATGCGCTTATAAGTGAATAATTTTTTCTGCTCTCTTAGAGACCAAAAAAGCCAATTTTTGCTTATAAGTGCATGCGCTAGAAAGCGAGGTAATACGGTAGTTCTTAATAGGTTTTCAACGAGTAATGGGAAAAGAGTTGTTAAAGAATTTTTAAGAAGCGTTTTCAATTTATCGGTCATTTAAAGTATGTTATTTAAGCATGTCAACAAGCAAGGATTGTTAAACTCACTTTACTTAGTATTATTAATATATGTTTCAGTTATAACCAAAATAAAATGTTCCGTTATTGACTCCCACAGCCGGAACATCAACCCTTATATAATACAATTAAGCAATGGAAATATTTGCGCGTATTTGTAAGTGAATTTAACATACCACAAAATACCAATATGTTGCGTAGAGTAAGGATAAAATACCTACATGCATGCAACTAGTCGTAAGAGGTAATGGTAGAAATGCCGTAAGATAATTAAAACAGCCTCGAAAAGCTTCAATCACAAACTTGTAGTTGTTACTATGTGTCCGCTTCTAGAAGCGATTTTTAAATTCTGTACTACAAGGAATATGTTCAAATACAAGTAAAACTAAATCCAATGCATTGAGATTTTTCTTTAACATGACCTAAGTAACTTCCTAAGATCCAGTGAACAAATTTGTTTGGGATAGAGTGGGGTTGGGGATAAAATGATGCCGTCACAATTTCTTTTTCAAGAATGCAAATTTGTCCAAAGCCTTTTCAATCACGATTGACTTTTGTCACCATTGCTATTAATAAGACAAAAGACCGGGTGGACAAATTTGCTGGGCATTGAGGATTAAAGTAATGACGTCACAATTTCTTTTTCGAGAATTCGAATTTTTTCGTATCACCATGGTCGCCAAAGCAACAACAAAACATCACCTTTCATACTGCTAAGGTCCGTTTCAATCTGCACGAAATCTTAAGAACCAATACAGGACCTGTACTTAACTAATAAAGGAGGGGAAGGGAGGACAGAAACGCCCAGCAAAGCAAGTAAACGTTGTAATCAAGGGTAGCCAGCGTTGTTACAGCCGTATGGGCGGAAAATATTCGAAAATTTTCCGCCTTTTCCAAAACGCCTACGTTTGACATTTGGTGGGATCCAATCATTCAAGCATACACAATAGCGAAAAATACTACATGGTACTGACCGCCCGGAACCCCCACCACCCTCAGCTCCGGGCCTTAGCAAGCACTGTTATTTTCCTCTATTTTGCAACATCACGAGTCCAAAAGGCCAGGTTTTATGGTAGTGAATATGGAATCACCTCAAACGAGAAAATTCAAACAGATATAGTAAGAAAGTTCTTCCACGAAACGTTCTACAATGATAAAGAGAAAAATATCCCAGAAATAAAACCAATGAAAATGCAGAAAGCCTTTACAAGCGCAGAGATAAAAAGGGTAGTGAAAAGACTTAAGACTGGAAAGAGTGCCGGAATTGACGAACTCAACAGTGAACTGATCAAATATTGACGGATGATCATATTTCAGGGGATAGCAGATACATACAACATCATGGCAGAAACTCGTGACTTTCCCACAGAGGTCAAGGAAGATATCTTGATACCCCTACCCAAACCAGGGAAGAAACCAGGTCCACCAGGACATCAATGGCCAATAATTCTACTGTCTGTGATTAGAAATATCCTTGCCATCTGCTTGCAATCTAGAAAGGCTCAAAACCAGAATTCCTTTAACCCAGTCAGGCTATCAGTCAGGCAGAAGTACAACAGAATAGGTATTTGCATTCAAGATCCTAGCGGAAAAGGCCATAACATCGGCCGACTACAAGGCAACACTGTTAATGCTTGACTTGTCAAAGGCCTTTGACACAGTTAGAAGACCTGATAGAGATCCTCAAAGAATTGCTCCCATCAGATGAACTACATATGATTAAAATCAAGTCATTAAACAAGTCACGTAAAGAGTATCTTCCTCTACAACAGTGAGCTGCGGACAACCACAAAGAAAATGGAAAATGAAATAGATGTGTTCCAGAGAAAGCTGCTGGGACATATAATGAATATCAAATGGCCGAAGAAAATAACCAATGAGAAATTATATAAGGTAACCAAACAGGACCCGTGGAGCAAGGAAGTGAAAAGAAGAAGACTGAAGTGGTATGGGCACATGTTGAGACTACCAGACAAAACACCAGCCAAAAGAGCCCTGAGAGAATACGGAGATATGTCAGAAAGCCCAGAGGGAAGACTAAAACAACATGGCTTGAAACTGTAGAGAAAGATACGAGTAAATTACGGAGATGGTAGTACGAAGTGGTTGGCTACAGCAAATAGCCACGGAGCAAGCTGCACAAAATAAGATCATGTGGCAAAACCTGACTCGGCGCCCTGTGTCTTCCTAGGATATGAAAAGGCGTATGAGAGAGAGAGAGATGCTCTGTTTGACGAAAGTGGTGCATAGGTGGCGTAAAAGATTTCCTCTTGAACATTTTGCAAGGATAGAGTGTATTATCTGTTCTCATACATGATGGACGCTTCCCACGATCTGTGTGAGAGGCGGTCCTACTGGGCGGTTAAGCGTGTCGCTTGCCTTTTCTCACTACCGCATAGCCCAAATTGAGAGAGGGGGCGCCCTTGGACGCTCCAGCTACCGTTTATCTATTAGTCAGCGAGTTTGGTTTGCTTTGGTTTTTCTCTTTTTTTAAGGCCGTTTCAGTGTCGGACCCACTTCTCATAAGGGGTCTGTGAAGGAGCGACTGAAAAAGGAGATTCCTTGAACTATAATTATTGTAAAAAAGTTGCACTTGCATCCCTGTTAAACGCACAAGTCGTAAAAACGTACTGAATTATCCGTCAACTTAACTTCATTTACTTTTAAAATCAGTAAATAAAAACTTAGGATTTTTATGCTTCTCTCGGGAAAATATATTTTTCTAACTTATTTGCACTTCAATCGTTTGTATAGACACGGTTTTTAAATATTGTATCTGTAGTTAATATTATTAGCGCTATTCGGCACGAGAGGGGGATTTAGATGCCCCCCCCCTAACAAACTTTTGAGTGTCATTTCTCATCCTTATATTTTTAAAGGTCAAAATTTCCTTTCACATTTAGATTCAAAAATGTTATCAGATCGGGTCAAAATTAGGGTTTGAAAAGTATGACTGTGGTAGAAAATTGACCCAAAAGCAGTACCTCAAATGGCTATTTTTAGGGGGTTCCGGAAAATTCCCTCCCAGAAAACTCCCTCCCGGAAAACTCCCACCGTATAATTCCCTCCCGGAAAATTCCTATGTGTAGGGCGCAAAAACTTTTTCTTTAGAAAAAGTGTTGTATTGAAAGAAATTGAACACATTAACAACAAAACCCGATGTTTATAAAATTTGTATGGGTAAAAATTGCCCTTTAATAAAACTTACACACGCAATTACTGCTCTTCTATCTCACCCCCCCCCCCCAAAGAAAATGTCATCCTGATTGCCTTGGTCCTTTGACTCACCCCTGCTGTTTTTATTTAGTCGCAACTTTTGTATACTATTTACAGGGTATCCTTGGATCAGGGTTTGCTTTGAAAGTTCAACAGCAGCAGCGTCAAAAACACATGATCAGACGTCGTCAGCCAGCAGCAACTCTAATCCAATCCGTATGGAGGTGTTATGCTGCAGAAGAACACTCTGGGTGTGTTGCAACATGGAAAATTCATGAAATGCCTCTTCCAAGTCCTCCTGTGTAAGTTATTAACAGATCAATGAATAAATTTAAGTTCTGATTAGTGGTGTCTTAACCCTATAGCACAGAACCTTTCACAATAGCATAGCTTAAGACTTGAATTAATGTTATGTAATCATATGGGGGAAGGTTTTTTCATAACGAAGGTGGGGCAAAAAGAGACAAACTCTACATAGAACTTTACGTTGCGTAAGTTTATTTATATTTGGAAAAGTCAACACAGTAAAAACAATATGAATTAAGCGTACGGGCAATTGATACATCCCGAAATTATATGATAAACTTTCGCAAGAAAGACTTTCAAACTTTATGAGCCCCAGAATCTCCAACTCCATTCTACGTTTTGAAGTTTTGAATAGTTTACTTATGGTGATTATTTATGGCTTCAGTCGATGATTTTGATAGTTCTATGGATTTTGCATAAGCCTAGTGTAAAACATCTCTTTTATGTTTGAAAGGTTATGCTTAACGTAGAGTAACTTAACCACATAATATAGAAATCCATGTACGTAGTTTGAAAGCCACTTAATATTTTAAAAGGGCCAGGATGAGGAGAAAACTCTATCGGTGTCTATCCGTTTATCTTGGATGTACTACAGCCTAGGCTACTCACTTGATTCTGGGTACCATGGAGTAATACCGAATGCGTACCTAAGCATAAAACATGTAATAATCTTCTTTTTAAGACTCCTCATGCCTTCATCTTTAAAGATTAAGGGAGAGCTTTAACGAGGACAGACCGTTGATTGTGTAAGAAACTTCTTTGTCCTTATACTCATTATATTAATATATTGGATTGTTGTAAAAGTAGGAGGTATTGCCTTGAAATTCTTTAGTTTTATAGTAGTCCTGCGTTTACTCCAGGGGTATATCTAGCATTTTCTCCTAGTAAGAGATTTGTAATAACAATCTAATAGAAAATTACTTTCAGCTTTTCGAAGATTCTCTCATTACATATACACTAGAAAAATATCTAGAAATACGTTATTTTCTTGAGGGGAGAGGGTATGGTTTTCATTCAAAACTCCGCTATACGTCTGATTCACTTGTATCAAAGATGTCGAAAATTAAATAGGGATATTAAATTCAAATTGAAAAAAAAATTCTCTAGGCTGTTTCTTATGGGTTACACGGGAGGATCTTTCCATGGGGGAAGAGAATTTCCATTAAGGGGGTGCTGGATCTCCCAGCATTATCTGAAAAATAATTAGAAGTTACATAAAAAAAACAAGTTTTTCAACTGAAAGTAATTTTTGCAGAAAGGATCTTGAAACATCTATAATACGGTTCTCTAATACGCTTAATCTGATTGTTTTATTTTTGTTAAGATTCTATGACTTTTAGGGGTCGTTTCCCATTAGTTTCTAAAGTAAGGCAAATTTTCCCAGGCTCATAACTTTTGATGGGTAAAACCAAACTTGATTAAACTTATATATTAAAAATCAGCATAAAAATACAATTCTTTGATATAACATTTGGTATCAAAATTCCGTTTTTTAGAATGTCCCTTACTTTTGAGCCAGGTCGCTCCTCACTACAGTTTGTTACCACCCCCGCTTTTTACGCTAAGAATGAAACATCTCATAAGCCATTGGTTTTTCTATAATTCTGACTTCATTGCAGAATGCGTTTCTGTTAAGGCTGCCTTTGGAATTTTTCGTCAGATTTTTTTTCCAAAAAGGAGAAAAATTAGTTTTAAGTTTTTTGTTCATTTTTTTAGGATTGTCCAGAAAAACCCCTATTGACGTGGTATGATTAGACACTTTAGTTTTGGTTTGGATACCATTCAAAACTTTTAGATTTGCATGTTTTTTTTCATGTGTACAAAGGTACAAAAAAATGAAAACAGACCTTCAGCTACACAAAAATGACAATGAAATTTCACATTCTGTCAGGCGTGAACTCTCCTTTGAAACGTGGATCGCTACTCAAAAGTTTCCAGTTTAAAGCGAATAAAAACCATTTGCTCTTGCTTGGCTGTTTCCTCCAAGGGATTTAGGTGATAAATTTCTGTTTAAAAATGAGGTCAACCAGTCCTTTGATGTGCTTTGTTTCTGTGACCAGCCTATAGAAGTAACGACAGAGTTCACAGTCGATAAGAGACAGCAATAGCTGCAATCTTCTTGAAAGTGAACCAATTATTCTGTAGAAAATTCTAGTTGTCAAGGATTAATCTGTGTTTCTACCTGAAATAGCAACTATGTAAAACCGAGGTTCTTTCGAACAGGCATTAAAATGTTATAACCAATCCTCAATTGTTATGTCTTCTTGCGACATTACAGTAATTTGGAAAAAGATAGATGGTACCCAATCATTTGCTCTAAAATCTTTCTGTCTGAGCTGCTGTTGTCCTGAGAAAGCCCTATTGCAAATTCAGCAGCCACTCCATTAATCTCCAAACAGAAACTTTGAAAAATTCTTACGTCAAAATATACTTTTTGGAAAATAGGGCACAAATGGCTGGGCGTGCATAGATCCAAAAAAGCGAGATAATAGGGTAATATAATGCACTAATCTTGATTTTTGGAGAATTTTCGCTTAGCCACAAGGGGCTCACACTTGACTGTATAGATCAAACCAGTTCCCGGGTTCACTCTGACTTTCTCTATACACCAGAATGGTTTAGTGCCTTGAATCCAAGGAGCTGTTTAAAGGAGACATATAAAGTGCAGAAGGCCGTTTGAGACTAACGTCCCTCTCAACGTTTTCACTTTGACCGATTTTTCCGTCAAAAACGGATTTTTTGGGTCTTCGACGGATGAGAATTTGATCCGTAGGATTTCCGGATTTTTAACAGATTTTCTAAGATTTTACGTAAGAATTGAACTTAGTTGTTTTTATTCTCAAATCACACTGATCTTTTTAAGTATCAATCTTTACTGTTGTTTCTTTGTTGTTTTCCGTTCCGACTATTTTTCAACCAGGGTCGATTCCCGGACTAATTAGCTTGCCTACTCCAGTCCAGAAACCGGTTTGGGGTTAACATGATCAAGTTGCATCCACTTTTCAAGCAACCGTGAGCTATGCAGTGAGTCATCAGGTCAGGTTGATTCCCGCGATTTATTTATGCCGGGAGTTAGTACTGTGTTATATTAAAGCGAGGAAAATATTAGAAACGGAGAAGGTCTTTTGTTGTATACGTTGATACGATACGCGGTTAGTAAATAGGCTACTTCAAGAACTGAATTTCGTAGCTTTTCCTTCTTGTTTTACTGACAGAATGTTATACGCAGTTACACGGTTTCTTGAATACCTGAAAGAAGTATGTCAGTCTTAGAATAGCAGAGTGTAGCCACATAGTAGGAGTTAGAAATCTGATTTTAGCCAGTTATTTGATTTTATTCATGCCACTTGATTTTAACCATACCGGCAGAAATCACCTTTAGTGGGTATTAAACAGCTGTTATTTTAGCTGGTAGTTGCTTCTCCAGAAGGGTCAAAGTCGGTATTCGACAATGGAAACAGAGAAAGATATTTAACAAAGACACAAAGAAAGACATTGCTTAGCCTAGCTAGTGAAACTTCCTACATTGAGGGTTTCGCCTGTGCTTTAACTTTCCAGGATTTATCCTAATATTCCAGCAATTCGTGCGACAGCGAGCACATCACCTTTCTTGTGATCCTGCGATTGCAGCATCAAAAGGGTCTCAGGCTCCATTGTGATAAAAGCCTCAGCTTGAGCTTGACGCTGAGTGACTTGTTTCTCAGTCACATCAACCATATTGGCTTCCCCACGTTGATTTAAATGGGTAAATTGCTTAGAAGAACTCATAGATGGGCCGTAAAATGTCCGACAAAATTACAAGGTTTGGTGGTGGCATCTAATTGTTCTTTTAGAATACCATTCCAACCAGTTTTACATGCGCCTGTAGATCCAGGCAAGCAAAACACGCCGGTATTATTCGCAATACCGGCGAACACTCTAGATTGCACCGTTGAGGTGCCTATTTCAGCTAAAGAGATGTGCCTAAACAATTCTCCAAACCCTTCTACGTGTTTATCAAACAAGACTTGTAAAGCTTCCGGAGTAGAATCACGACCAGTAAAACCTGTACCGCCTGTACTGATCACAACATGGATAGCTTTGTCAGCTATCCAATTTGAGATGATGGCTCGCATTTGGTAAACGTCATCCTTCACTATTTCTCGTGCTTTAACGTGATGCCCTGCTTCATTGATTGCCTCCAACAAATACGCGCCGGAAGTGTCTGTGTCCAACGTTCGGGTATCTGAAATGGTTAATACCGCAACATTGAGAGCTTTAAACTCACTATTCATATCTATATTCGCTTTTTTATATTTATTGATACGCCAAAGGAAAACCAATACCAACTCTATCCACCTAACATGGCTAGATGCTTAGTGGCACCGGTAAAGCCATCCTGTAGCCAATGACTCGCTTCTTTTTGCCCCAGCAGAGCAATCAATCGAGACTGGAGGCTTTCCACGTCACCGTTGCTGATTTCTTCTCTTAAGTCTATCCCTTGCTCAGCAAATAAACACAAGTGCAACTTGCCTAGGGCTGATATTCTAAGGCGATTACAGCTATGACAAAAATCTTTGGAGTACGGCATAATGAGGCCTATCCTACCTTCATAGTCTGGGTGCTTGAACTCTTGTGCAGGACCTGCGGCTTTATCGCGGATAACACGCTCCCAACCATTTGCCAAAATATATTCTTTAAGTGGTTGTGCAGAAGAATGCTGTTGGGAAAACAATGAATTATTGTCGCCGGTCTGCATCAGTTCAATAAAACGCAATGTAACCGGAAGCTCTTTAATCCAGCTCAAGAACTCATCAAGTGTGTCGTATTGATTCATCAAAACCGCGTTCACTTTCACTGGTAGACTTAACTCTAGCGCTTTATCTATGCCATTTAAAATGGTTTTGAGTTTGTCTTGTCCTGTTATGGAACGGAAAATACGCGGGTCTAGACTATCTATACTGACATTCAATGATGTCAGTCCTGCATCTACCCAACTATTTACCTGTTGAGGAAGTTTAAAGCCGTTAGTAGTCATCGCAACTTGGTTAACACCAGCTGTGGTAGCCACTTGCTGGATAATATCAGGTAAGTCTTTTCGCAATGAGGGTTCACCGCCGGTAATGCGGACTTTTGATGTCCCCAAATTAGCAAAGGCTTTGGTTATTGTGGCTATTTCATGCAATGATAAAAAGTTGCGTTCAGTGTCACACTGATACCCATCAGGTAAGCAATACTGGCAACTAAAATTGCAAACATCGGTAATAGACAAACGCAAATAATGAAAGCGCCTGCCATGTAAGTCTTCTAACATTTAACACCTTTCCAAATTAAAGCACTATTGCTTTCGGGAGGCTGTGAAATTTCTCGCACAACCCTGGTGACAGTTGTCACGGCCAGTCTCCCCTATCGCTGACAACATGCGACTTAGGAAAAAAGGCTCGGAGTTTTACACCAATTAGTAATAATCAGCTTAATGAAAGTACCTTTTAAGGAAAGGAATTACAACTCACTCACCGCAATAATCTGCGGTTTGAACGTAACAAAGTATTTGGCGCTGTTATTGTTAGAATTACTCGCTAAAGTGCCGCTTTGGCAATGGCCTTTCCGAAGATGGAGAAACACTTTTCGTTGCGGCTTTAGGAGCAAACGAACTTGTTGCTATCGATTTAGCGACAAAAGAAAAATCAAGCGTCGCCTTAAGCCCGGCGCCATACCACCTCACCACGATCCGTGGATTCGGCAAACTCTATGTTTCGAGTGCCGAACTGCCCCGACTTTGGGTCATTGATGAGCAGTCCTTGAACATTCTGGGAGAAATCCCGGTCGGTGGAAAAGGGCACCAAATGGTGCAGGGTCCCGATGCGTAGGGCGCTGGACACGTTGCCAAAAGCCGCAACTTTCCTCATCGCGATCCTGCTTGCCGCTGCTCTTGTTGTGTTTGCGGCGGATCGGGCGAGGATCCCAAGCGGCCATTGGTTTGCAGGAAGCGATATGCATTTTGAGACGCCTGGCCCATGGGTCCCGTAGCGATGGAGCGACCAAATGGGTGAAGAACAAGCCATTGTAGAAGGCTTTGAATATGGACTGTGGTCGCTTGTGGTCATCAATTCCTTTTTGTTCATCCTATTTGCGTTTAGCTTCACGAGACCTAGAACAGTACGCGACTGGAGAGCGTTTGGTGCATTTAGCGCGTTTCTGATTGCGTTATTTACTGAAATGTATGGTTTTCCCCTATCTATATTCTTTCTATCGGGGTGGCTACAGAGCCAATATCCCAATATTGATTGGTTGCGACACGATGCAGGACATCTTCCTGAAATGCTTTTCGGTTGGCAATCCAACCCCCATCTCGGACCCTTCCATACCGTAAGTAATATCTTGATTTTTTCTGGGTTCGCGCTTTTGGCTTTGTCGTGGCGAGTTCTTTACAAGGCGCAGGTTCACTCAACTTTGGCTACTACCGGGCCCTACGCGAGGCTGCGGCATCCGCAGTACCTCGGATTTGCACTGATAATGCTCGGTTTCTTGTTCCAATGGCCAACCATCGCGACAATCATCATGTTCCCTATCCTTGTGCTGATGTATTGGCGACTGTCGCAGCGGGAAGAACAGGAAGTAGAGGCGCGATTTGGCGATACCTATCGTCAATATGCCAGTCAAGTCCCTCGTTACATCCCGAAGATAGGGACGCGGTTTGGGCGCGTTTGGGCGCGTAACTCCGCACGAAACACTTCGAATTCTAGTTGACCAGTGAGGCTAGTGACTTTTGGGAACAGCCGATGACGACTTCTAACCTTGCCAACACGGATTCGGGTCTTCAGGTTCAAAATGGCGATGTGAAACGCCAGGAGACCCGGCGAGATTTTCTATACCTAACGACAGCCGCAATGGGCGCTGTTGGCATCGGGTCCGCCGCTTGGCCGTTCATCGATAGCATGAACCCGGCAGCTGACGTGCGAAGCTTGTCGTCAATCGAGGATGATATGGCTCCGGTTGAGATTGGACAGCGGCTGACTGTGCAGTGGCGTGGCAAGCCGATATTCATCGATCATCGGACCGAAGACCAAGTTGCGGAGGCAAGGGCAGACGATGGCGCCGATTTAGTCGATCCGCAGCGTGACGAGGATCGTGTGGAGAAGGAGGAGTGGCTAGTCGTAGTGGGGATCTGCACGCATCTCGGCTGTGTGCCGCTGGGACAACGAAGCGCTGATCCGCGGGGGGATTGGCAAGGATGGTTTTGTCCCTGCCACGGGTCACACTACGATGGCTCCGGACGTATTCGACGGGGCCCCGCGCCGAAAAACCTAGCCGTGCCGCCTTACGCCTTCACTGGCGGAAGTATGGTCAAGATTGGGTAAGGCTGCTGACGTGAACTCTTGGCTCGTTTGCAGCTCCTTTTTATGAAAAATTGGCTGTTAGTCGTCTTCGTAATGTTCCTATGGGCACTATGCTTTCCGCTGATTGTCCTTGGATTGCCAGACTCCCCTCATCTCACCTTTGCGACCCTGCGGGCTGTCATCGCGGGAATTGCCCTATTAGTTGTCGCTGTATATCTGCGCCGGCCGATACCACGTGGACTGCGCATATGGACACAACTAGCGGCGATAGGATATGCTTAGAACCCCTTTTGCAAAGGTGATTTTCATTTTTGAAGCATAGTAGTGTGAAATTTAACCTTTTGTGTACGATTTGTGTGGTACCAGCTTCCCTTAAATTCACTATATCTTGGTGACTCCTAATACACGAGAATAATAAGCTTTTTACAAATTCAAAAACACTTTAGCGGAAACAGTGGCTAAAAATAGCAATGTATAGCTATATATCAGTTATTAGGAAGGTTTATTTGATCTTTTTGTGAGAGGTGGGTAGGGGGGAACGACAAAAGCATTAAGAAGTTAAGTTACAAGACCAAATTTTCAAATGACCCGTGAGAGATCAGGAGAATTCGACCACCGGAGCCGATCCAGTGGGATCCTGCCTTGCAAGAATTCCCGTTAGAGATCATTCGTAAAGTACAAAATTAGGTGCGAAATTGACTATGAAAAATAGAAATGGGAATTTTTTGTTTTAATCAAAAAGAGGAGAAGTCCTGAATATGGTCCTTGCAATGGCTGTGCTCCTGATTAGCGCATGTGCTCTGTTTCCCACAGTAAGTTTCATTTTATTTTCCGGATACTTTTCGGTACTTATTTTAAACGCCTGATACACTAACACTAATTATTAGGACCAAGGATGTGATGAAACCCCTTCAAATCGTTAAAAAAAAAAATAAGTGATATACCACTTGTAAAAAAACAATGAAAATGCAAATATGTTGGTCATGACCTGCACTCCGCCATCTTCTGTGTAAAAAAACGATGTGATTTACGGAAAGTAAAAAAAAAATTTTAATTGCCCATATTTTTAGTCATGACCTCCACTCCACCGTCTTCTGTGCAAAAAATACAAAAAATAAGTTGATTTTTGGACAGCTAAAAAGAATACTATTTCAAAATTTTGGTTATGACCTTCACTCAACCGTCTTCTGTGCAAAAAAAGACAAAAAACGATATGATTTACGGCCAGTAAAAAAAAGAGTGTTAATGCAAATATTTCGGTCATGGCTCATGTCATGCACTCCACTGTCATCTGTGTAAAAAAAAAAACATTCAAAAAACGAAGTGATTTACGGCTAATAAAAAAAAAAAAAAATGAAAATACAAATATATTGGTCATGGCCTGCACTCCGTCGTCTCCTGCGTAAAATAAGACAAAAATAAGGTTATGTGATTTATGGCCGGTACAAAAAGAAAGGAAATGCAATTATTTGGTGATGACCTGCACTCAGCCGCATTCTATGCAAAAAAAAAGAAAAAAAAAGATGGACTTGGAAACCAAAAATGAAATGGAATCATCTTTTCACTTAAACAGCAAAAAGATTTATGACTAGTGGACTGAACCAAAGCCCCGTAATTGAAGTGCATATCAAACTATTGTCTGAGAATTTATTTTATAAGAGTCTTTTTTAAAAGCTTAACCAAGTCCAGAACTTAAATTATCTGAATCTTCATTAGGTTACAAAATATGATGAAGCAAAAAATACGGAAAGTCAGAATTAAGCAGAGCACTGTATATGCTCCAGCATTAAATGTTCTTATTAATTCTGACTTTGTATTACTCGTCGTTTTATTTTGCCCAGCCACTTATACAAGTGAGAAAGTGATCCTTCGATTTAATTTTTTGTTTTGAGTTTTGTTTATTCTTCTTTTTACAGTGAGGATTCTAAAAGGAAGTCTCAATCGAAATATTTTCAGTGACCTTATTTTTTCACATTAAAGTAAGTAAATCACCTTTTTTTCGCATTATTTTTTCACATTTCACATTATTTTTTTCACATTAATCAAATTAATTGATTTTTCACATTATTCTTGTTTCGTTGTCTTAGCATTTCGTTGTCACTTCTTATGACAAGCTCTTGTAAAGTATCAACGTTATAGATAACCCCATTCTTTCGCAAAAATTCATTGACAAAATTGTCGAAATAGGAGATCTGTTATAAATCTAAAGACACATAACTGCTCTCCTTAATGGAACTTCAAAACATTTATGTTAATTTTGCAAGTTATGCCTGTTGACCGGATCTCATATCCTCTTCTGGTAGATGGGCTCACTTTCAAGAATTCAGACACCCTCACTCGTCTGCCTCACAGAAGTTATGTCGATCCCAGTTTTTAAGAACACATAACTAGAATATTGACTGTAACTCCTAGCTAGGTTTGGCTAAGAGTCGACAGCCCGACTTTAATTCATATCCTTTAGTTATAATTTAAGTTTCCCTCTACCCTCAGATAGGTCAGAATGGTCATGGGCCTCAGAAAGACACAATAGGACCCTACCTTTTAAATCTCACAGAGTGTGATTTAGATGTAATAAAATGTTATCGTAGACGTCCAGTCGTCAAAGCTTAATGATATCCCTCCCCCTACACGGGTCTGAACAGGTTGTACCTTAAGAAGGCTTAACCTAGAAATTGGCTTTCATATTTTTCCATATTTCATATATGTCGAAATCTAATATCTTGTTATGGCATAGATCCTAACTGCATAAATTTAGCCTCTACTAAACCGGATCTCATAGAGGCAGGTTTGGCCTGAGGCAAAAACGAGTATGATATATTCCTTTACTTCCGAAAAAATATAATCGGGACCCGACGACCAGTTGTGGTAAGTGTTATGATGACATTAATTGAGAAACCTCTTCTCCCATGAAAATCGTGTCAGGATACGAGCCTCCAAAACTAAGGCTCGGATCCTAACAATTACTTTCCCTTAAATTTCCTTGAGAGGCAACAAACCATTCTGGTAGATGTACCGATGACAATATATATGGACCTCTTCCCCATCGAGTGGTTGAATTTTGCCCAGACACCAAAAATGCACAACTTGGATACTAACTCTTGCTTCTCCCCAAGCTTGTTTGATATTCGAAGTCACTACCCTGTAGATGTTCTAAAGACAACAATTAAGAGCCGTTTATCCAGCCCCTCTTCCTATAAAGGTTGGATCAGGCTCAGTCTCCCAAAAGGGAAAAATTGAGACATTGGCTGATTCTCCCTATGCTCAGTTAAAATCCTGCCATGCCATCTGGAAGTTACATGATAATGGGAAATTAGAGCCTCCTTTCCAGCTCCCTCCTTGGGAATTTAGATCGGGTATGAATTTCACCAAGACACTACTAGGACATTTACTTTTAAGCTGTATCAATTCTAGTTGAGATCCGAAAGCCTTTTGTTTAGAAGTCGCCATGAGTAGGGCCCAGACTAAGGAAAGGCAAAAGACTACTTATGCTACTTGGACTTAACTCCAACTAATTTCGGTGGAGATATAAAAATGACTTTAAGAAGGTATCAGAATGACAAGAATTTAAGATCTTCATTTCTTTCCCTAACCGACGTCAAATAGGATAAGGTCTTACAAAAGGTATAATTATGACACTATGTCTTTCTTTTCGTCAAATCTGGCTGAGATCCAACAAGCTCTTCTCGTAGCTGTTCCTATGACAAAATTTAGAGATACATCTTCTTTCCTCCCACAGAGCTCAGACCATAGAAGACCCCAAAAGGTAAAAGTAGTCAAATTACTATTACTATCAACAAAGTTTGACTGAAATGAGCTTGGATCCAGTTCTAATCCCCAAAAGGCATACAAAGAAGACAAACGCTTACATCCAATCAAATATGATTGATATGTGGCGTTGCTCACTGATACATGTCTTGACAACCTTAATTTAAAGATCTTCCCTCCTGAAAAGATCGATTTGTGTCCAGATACCCAAAAGGTAGAACTAAGACACTACCTTTTATCTACCACTAAGTTTGTTTTGAATCCAATAACATCATCTGTCATATATGGAAATCGTAGTATTTCAGAAAGCTTAACTCCCCCCTCCCATCTATGAACAGAAGCGTCACTAGCCAAATTATTTGGGAGGGGGTGAGGAATTTTTCTGACTTGTCACCCAAAAAAAGGAAAAAAAAAGGACACCACGTTTTATTGTGTTGCGAGAGCAACACTTTGATTTTATCGTGTGTTATTTTTTTTTATTCCTAGCACCCCGATTTTTGGTTATTCTAGAAAGTGGTAAGGCAGTTCCAATCAAGAGGATGACAATTACTACATTTATGTCGTCAACGTCGATGGCAGTGGTCTTGTGAAGCTCAAAAGTCTCTGATTTTATCGAATTCATTAAACGGGTTGTGCCCTTGCCATGAAAAAACTTTTCGGCTTTATGCTGTCTTATGCGCCCCGGTTGGTCTTTTTTGCGGCAGTGGCAAGTATTTTGGCCGGTGCCATGAACACTGGGATGATCGTCATTGTGAACGGCATCCTCGAAGAGGGTGCACAACCTCGCTACCTTTGGGCTTTTTTGGGGATTTGCCTTCTGTTTCCCATCGTCAGGACCGCCGCGCAATTGCTGTTGATCCATTTGGCCCAAAAGCTGATATTTGATTTGCGCATGAATTTAAGCCGCCAAATATTGGCCACACCCTTGCGACGCCTGGAAGAGGCGGGGAGTGGCAAGTTGCTGGCAGTGCTCACCAACGACATAACAACCTTGAGCATTGCCCTTGGAGCTGTTCCCTCTCTGTTGATGAACCTCACGATCGTGCTCACCTGTTTGTCCTATATGGTTTGGCTTTATTGGCCCGCCGCACTCGGTGTCATGGTGGCGATTGTGCTCGGGCTCGGGCTTTACCAGTTCTTAATCCTTCGGGCCAGCCGTTATTTCCACAAGGCGCGCCAAATCCAGGATCACATTTTTAAACATTTCGGAGCATTGACGCACGGCGTTAAAGAGCTAAAACTGCACCGCGAAAAAGAGGATGATTTTTTGAATGAACTCTTAAAAACCTCTGCCGGTTCATTTCAAAAAAACACCATTATCGCCAATGGTTATTTTGCTGGAGCAGGCAGCTTGGGCCAGCTCATGTTCTTTATTGTCATTGGTTTGGCCTTGGTCCTCTTACCCCAGTGGGATACAGGCATTAGTTCATCCATACTCACGGGCTACACGCTGACACTGATTTACCTGCTGATCCCTCTGGAGGGCATCAGCAATATGGTGCCGCTTTGGAGTAATGCCGTGATTGCTTTGGAAAAAACCCAGTCGATGGGCTTTGACCTTGAACCCGCCCGGTCGAACGCTGAAGATTTCAATCCTCTAAAACCCTCGTGGAAGAAGCTCGAGTACCGCGGTGTAAAGCACAGCTTTTACCGGGAGAAAGAGAACCGGCCCTTTACGCTCGGCCCCATTGATCTCAGCTTTGTGCCTGGTGAAACCGTCTTCATCATTGGCGGGAACGGCAGTGGCAAAACCACGCTTGCCAAACTCCTACTCGGCCTTTATGAACCAGAGGAAGGCAGTGTTTTCTTGGATGACGTGGAGATCACAGCAGAAAACCGCGACATGTTCATGCAAAACTTCTCCGCAATCTTTGCCGATTTCTATCTCTTCGAACAACTGTTAGGGCAAACGCCCGATAGCGAGGATGCCCAAGCCTATTTGGAAAAGCTTCAATTAGATCACAAGGTCCGTGTCGAGGATAATACGCTTTCCACCGTGGATCTATCCCAAGGGCAACGGAAAAGGTTGGCCCTTTTGGTTGCTTATCTGGAAGACCGGCCCTGCTACCTCTTCGATGAATGGGCCGCAGACCAGGACCCTGCGTTTAAGCAAGTGTTTTACGCCAAATTACTGCCCGAATTGAAAGCGAAGGGGAAAACGACCATCGTGATCAGCCACGATGATGGCTATTACCATTTGGCGGACCGCATCGTAAAACTGGACTTCGGAAAAATCGTTTAAATGGATTTCAGTGTAGTTCATTGATGCAGCTTTTTATGCTAAAATTATGAATATACGTCTAGATTTAATAAATTTCCAAAAAAATAAGAAAACAATTGAATTTACGATTTTATATAAGTAAGTTTGGTTGAAAGACTCCTGGTGATCTTGAACGCAAGGCCGTCGAGGCTTGAGGGTAAGCCGTGCAACTTTCCATATGAGCGCCGATTTGCAACTGGGTTTTCTGGTGGGAAAGCCGCAGTGTGGTAGAGAGGAGACTGACCATGAGCCGATCTCAGAATGTGGCCGCTAGGGAGTCAACAATTTTGTTTGTGCAAATAAAAAAAAAAAACTTTTAAAATTTTATGTTGGACAGTTTTATTCGTTTAACGTTTTCCATGAAAATATCACACAAAATAAGTTTTCGAAATCTTACAAGGGGGGAGGGCAAATTCCCCCCTCTCAATTGGTGCCCTGTGTCATTGATGGTGTGTTTAGCTGATTTTGATTTAATACTCTCTTTTGCTGGTTAAAATCATCAGTCAGCGATCCAAGAATCAGAAAATCATTCACGATTGACAGCGTGTGAAGATGGCGTGGAAAACAAGGACAAAGTTTTCCGTCAGTTATCAGACGTTTCTGAGCTTTCAGAGGCAACATTGGATGATCTGCAAGATATTACAAGTCTTGTAAGTCCCCTTAATTTTCTTTCCTGTTATTCATCAGAATACACTTCTCGCAAACTATGGTCTCAATTGGCAGTCATATCTCCGGTTTTGGTTCGACGAACTTCTATAAAATGGTTAAAGACCCTAAATTTTAGACAAAAAAAATATAATACATACTGTGGAAAGTGTACGTGTGCTGAAGAATTTTGCACTTTGATGATGTTTATTATTCCGAATTGACTCCAACTGAAATATTAATGTTTCTTGATTGTTTCCATATTCTTTTGTGACATCTGCCTCTCCTTTAGCTTTTATTTAGAATTGTGCCTTCCCAACACGTTTTTATTTTGCCCCCCCCTCCCCAGTCAAAACTAAATTTGAATGTGTATTTGTTGGAGATTTTCACCTTCATATCTCTGTTTATGTAATGCTTGCTAATAGATGTATCAAACTTCTCCACCTCAGAGGTTCAGTTTTGCAAAAAGTTGCCCTGGTTCCTTCACAACGTATTATTATCCCTATTCCGCTTTATAGACTGCACACCATAACCTCATTTCTATCTTTAAAATTGACGTTTTCTAATTGAATATTCCGGGGTTTTTGTAGTTAAATTATTAAATGACATTAAATGAAATATGGACATCATTCTTTGATCATTTTGGAAGGCTTTTAGCGATTTTACGCTTTATGAAGTACTTAATGTGCAATCTAGATAGAGAAGGTGTCATGAATTGTAAATTACGTTTCCTGACTTCAAAGTCATTAGTAATCAACGGAATTCTTTATCAAGTTATCCAACATGCAAAAGAAACAGCAATAGTACACTTTTTGTGGCCATTAGAGGAAAATTGATATACATTTTTATTTATAGATATTTATACGGTATTTATAGCAAATCACTATAATAGCCATAATGTGCAGAAATCTGTTATCTGCGTAACTTTGCAGAAGCAACTAAACCCTACTTGAATCCGCTGCAATTCTGCAAAACCAAAGGTATCCTTTACAATGTGCTTTGCTATAAATACCGTATATATATCCACAAACTACGTAAGCGCAAAAATGAAGAAAGTCTACAAACTTTAACTCATAAGTTTGTTGAGGCAAAATGCCTCGAGAAATATCATGAAAAACCCATTTTATGTAATACTAGCTATCAATTGTGGTCACCCTCATGAGAACCATTCACTAATATTTTCGTATTCTTGCCGAGTATACAGAAGGCTCTCCTTCAACTCCATGCTGACCCAGATTTCACATTCCCTCTCATTTCTACTGCATTTTGAAAATATTTGCATATTCTAAGAATATTTAAGATTTGTGTATCAGAGAATATCTTTGCACTATATATATATATAAGATAGTCACTAAAAGCAAACTTTCAACATAGTTGATAATATGTTATATAGGATAGTCATAACAACCAAACTAGTTACGTTTCGACATTTTGTCTTATCCTATATATATATATATATATATATATATATATATGTATGTATGTATGTAAAAGTAAAATGTATGTATGTATGTATGTATGTATGTATGTATGTATGTATACATGAATGTATATGAATGTATGTATGTAAAAGTAAAATGCCTATTGGCGATAAAAACCTATATATGTGTATGATATACATGCAAATTTACTACCAAAATCTCCTCCTCCCCATGTATACAGCTCCCCATCCTCTGTGACAGCTGCACTGTGCCTGTTCCCTGCTGCAACTAGGCGCACAACCTTTGAAGAGAAGACAACAGTTGATGGCTTTCAAATACAATTCATAAGACCTGCATACAGATATACAATGCTTCAAAGCTTCAAATACAGATCCCAAGCGCCTTGCAACACATGATTGCACTTTAGATACGCCATTCAACAGAATAATTGACAATTCACAAGGTCGTTGTCACCGGATGGCATGGGGGCCATTGCCTCCCACATTTTTGTCAAAGTGAACACTTTCTAAAGCACTTTGTTAGCCCAGGTAACTGAAGAACTTCATTTTTGGTGGACATGTTGCCAACTACTACCCTGATACATCACAATAATCACAGAAAATTGCCCATCATCATCATCATGTGCTTCCTCTACTTAAAGCTGATGGCATATAAACATGACATAATTGTCTTCTAAAGCTCAACCTTTCATCATGGAATTCTGGGATGTGAGGTCACCTCCATATTAAAAATGAATACTGCCATGCCCCATTTATTTGGACGGTTCTCTTATCTCTTTCCTGATGATTTACATTTACCAGTGTTTATGAGCATTGTGTGCATACAATGATACAAGGTAACAATAAACACTCTGAATATAGTACAGATCTGTCAGCAACGGTACGCCAGTAACTTGTTTTTGTTCTCCTCTCAAAGATGGCTTGAATCTGATAATTAGCTTATCTGATAATCTTGTGACCATCAGTGAAATACTTACACACTAAAAGCAATGTAAAGTTTCTGCATGGTTAGTCCAGTAAGAAAACCAAAGCAAACAGATACAACAGCTGCAATAGTTAACCATTCCCATGCTGAAACAGAGGACTTATGCACAATAACCTACTCTATGTTTCTGTCAGATTGACGTAACAATAGAACTACATTGCAATAATGAGCTATAGCTAGTTTCATGCAAAAGATAAAAATTCCACAGTATTTACACAGTATTCAATATTTAATGAGACTTTTAAAATGCCTTACCTTCCCTTTAAATGGTCCTTGGATCAACTTCGGAACTTTTTGTATCAAACTGTTTCCATGGCCAAGTTTTCCGTGATCACCTGTTAAAAAATATTCATGTATGTCAAGGTATTGAGCCCCATGAAATATGAGATTGTATACATGCTAGGCAGTAGTGTTTTGAAAATACTTTTTAAAAAAAGATCATAAATCAGATAATACTGATGGCTGTGAAGTATATTGCAAACTCAACACTCTACCTTACATGCAACAGCCAAATGAAAATGGCAATGCCTATTGTTTTGTACTTAAAATTATAAAGTTCGAGGATGAACATTCCTTGATAGAGCAATTGGGTATTTCAAAGCAGTTGAAAATTGGTGCAGATGAGTCTGAACTACTACCCAAAAGGGAAAGGATAATTGAAGAAAGAACAGCAGATGTTAGTAAGTTGACTTAGTTTTTTCATCAAGCATGCTTATGTTTCTTATATTCTACTGTGGATCATTATGTAGCAACTTATTGAAATTCAGTAGAGTTCTACAAATAAAACTGGGTCAGTTTCAATTCAATTACTTATAAGAGAGAAACACATATCTAGTATTTTCAATCGTGAAACATAATCATATCCTATCCTATAAAATACAATGCCTTCACTCAAGACGGTTGATGTAATGAGTGTTTGGTACATAACTTAGTATAATGAATCTTGTACATAATGCAATTTTCCCAAAAGTGACAAATGGAAGAAATGAAAACAAATAATTATGAAAAACACTCCCAAATCAAAAGGGATAGTGCAAGTCACTTAGTCAGTGGTTCCTCAAGTGTGCATCATCATCCTCTTGGAGCAGTGGGAATGAATGGGCAATATGAGCTAAGTCCTGATTTTGTATATTCATTTTTTTATTTGTAAATTATATATACTTGCTTCTAGTCATAAAATATTGAATGTCTTTAATTTGCAACTAAGAAATATATTTAATCTTCTTTTTCTTCTTCTTTTCTTTTCTTCTTCTTCGTTGTCGTCTTGCTTCGTTTTTGTTATTTATTAACACTGAAATAAAGAATATCGTGTTTATGTAACTAAACGTTCTCTCGCTGTGCATCTTAAATACTGGTTGTCTTGACAGTGATGACATAACAAAGTTTATTTCCTCAGTCAGGCTTTAACTTATATCATTTCTTTTGTACAGGTGATGTGGATACACTTGCAACGTGATCTACTATAATTTGAAGCTGTTTGATTAACAATTTGAATAACTTTTTGTCTGGTCAATAGATATGTCAGACCAAAGATATAGGATATAAGATATACCAGGTTACTGAGATAGAATAATGATATATTATCAGCCTATATGGGGTAGGATGAAAAAATGTAGTATGTCAAATCTGTATTAAAGGAGTTAAAGAACAAAAGATAAAAATGATAAAAGAAAAACGATAGAGAAGTAGAGGGGTCCATATTTAAAGGTATTGAGGGGCAGATGTCTGATCATAGGTACGAATGAGAAAATGACGGTCACCTTTGCGTCAAGATTTCTTCTGATAAAAGGTATAGGACTCGATTGATTTGTAACAGTGACGATAAAGTGGACTACATAACTGCTTCTGTGTTGGTGCCAGTGTCTTTTCATTTTATAAGAAAAATAGATTGTTTTGTCACTCGACTGTCTCATAGTTTACATTGCCTTGCTTCATTCTAAGAATAAAACAGTAGGTGGACAACTTGTTATAACGTTCATTAAAACCATTACGGGATATGTTGAATTTCAATATAATTTTTGCAGTGCCAAACTGTTTGCCGCAGAAAATAGCAAGTCATGATAAAAAAGAAGAGATAAAGATCGTGTTTTCAGACGTCACTGCTCTTTCTTTTCGTTAGTTGCTACTTCTTTTTTTAAATGGGACGGAGGTGGCCTGAGAACACAAGTATTACAGACGTCTGTGGGTATGGCTGGCGTTTCTACCCTTCGCGCTTAGACACATGTTATAGTACAGTACTTTGTTCTGTTGTTCTATTGTCTGACAATTGTTTCTGCAATTGTTAATTGATTGTTCTTACATTCTTTTTGTCGCCGTTACTTAATGGAAAGCTGTTATATCGGTCGATGAGGAATGAAGTCACAACCCGCGTTTGTCAATGACTAAGGAAGAAATGTTCGCAAGTATGGAAAGTCTTGAGTTGATAAAGCCCCAAAAGATAGCTACTTTCCTTTTTCATATCCTAGACCTACTGATAACGCGGGAGAGGGAAAGGGGGGAGTGTGGGGTAGTAGACAGCGGATGGAGTGATGACACTAGTTTTCAACCATTTTCCTTTTCACACCAATTTTTTCTTAAATAATTACGAAGTCTATTTTGTATCTTGAGTTAACATATCGTTCGAGGTGTCAGACGAGTCATGGTTTACTTCCCCTACACTTTTTTACTACTACATACCAGTCAAGCCCACGTCATCTCCCCTGCGCATCTCTGACCGTAAAAGAAAGTGTGATCGATTGATAAAATGATGGCATTGTATAATTAGATCTTTAACTGTTATCATAATGATCTATTACTTAATACTTAAGTATGTCATCCTCTTAGTGTAAAAGGATTCAAAATGCTGCTATGATTTGTTGACCAGTTAATACCAATATGATGAGCCTTGTTACATGCGTTATCATCGTCTTTTATTGAGGATCACCATCATCATCATCGCCATTATCATTATCATCATCATCATCATCATCATCATTATCACTATCACTATCACCATCATCGTCATATCATCATTACATAATCGTTATTGTCATCACCATCCCTGTCATTATCATCATTATCACCACCATCATTGTCCTCCTCCTCCTCCTCCTCCACCTCATCATCATCATCCTAATCGTCATCATTATCATCATCATCACCAATATCATCATGATCGTCATTATAATCACCATCATCGTCATATTATCATTACATAATTTATTTCTTCATCGACATCTCTTTCTTGGCATATGTTCTGACTTTTCGATGATAAAATGACTTTTAGGGCATTTACTGTTTTAGAGATGAAAAAATTGCAAACGAGCTTGACCTATTTGAATATGTTTATACTTGGAAAATAAACCACTACTCTGTTATGACTGATTATAACTTGTGGTGCTAAATCTTAAACTATTCTTACTTTTGTTCGTTCGTTCTTTCATTCCTTAAATCATTCTTTTTCCTTTCCCCCTTTTGTTACTGCACTGTATGTATTAGGAAACTGAATGAAAAGAATCAGCTATTCTTATAAGACAATTTGAAATCCACACACTGTTGTCTATCATGTCCACTGATCTCATATGCCATGACTGTTTATAATCTTTGTTCTTAGTAAGCCTTTGAAACTGTATCATGTGCCATAACACACCAACAGACTCCAATTATCAAGGGCATTGCTAACGATATGTCTTGGTGCATGCTGAAGCACAAAGGACTTCCAAAGTGTAAACCGGTTCTTAAAAGGTGTGACCACCAAAGCCCCACCAAAGATTTTCAAGAATAATTTTAACATTTTGGCTTGTCATGATCTCTTTATTCATGTCAGCAAATCTTCCTAACCTCGCGACTTCATAACTTAACCTCTTTATCGTCTACCTGGCGTCTTGCCATGTAGAAATTGGCGTTCAGCTACAAAATTCCGATCTTTTGGGGTTAGCCCCAAATGAAAAAAATCAAACAATGCAATGCTGTGTAAGCTTCGACTATTCAAATGTTTCCAATCCTCTGATTGGCTTATTCTATTGAAAATTTATGCATTTGGGGCGAGGTGAAGCTAGCCCCAAGAAATGATTAACGCAAAATGCAATCTACGTGGACGTGCTTATAAATACTCAAGCCATCAAAGATTATATCGAATACCGTGAAATGTCATCAGGACGGAATCTCGCCCAGGGAAATTCTTTGAAAATAGCCTTCGACCACATCACTGGCCAATCAAATCGGGAATTAACTACTATTTCTTTTCAACTGTTTGTGCCAACGAAGGCTTCTGCGGTGTTGATATTCTGTAAGTAAAACACGAGCTTCCGTTAATGATTGATTGTTTGAATTTCGGAGCGAAGAATATTACGGAAGGTCATAAATCTAACAAAAAAATGCTTTTAATTTTTGAGATTTTGATCAATAGATATAGTGCAGAAAATGAGATGGATTAGTTGATGGTCGGTTGCGTAGTTCTTTTTATACTGCGACACAGGAATCTATGAAATGAAAAGATTAGACCCGCATCGTCAAGTTACGTCCCGATTAGACATACGTCTACTGGCAATCTGTCAGCGTACAAATTTGGGCATTCAGTGCAAGCAGCTGGTTTTAAAGGAAGCTTTGGCTGACCGTTAGTATTTTGAAAAACAGCTATCGGCTTCCCATGTCTTTAAATTAGAAAAGTGTATTTCGTCACACTGATGTTCTGTTCTCAATTTGGCATGTTCGAAATTCACGCATAGAAATTTTGTGAAGTTCTGTTAGTAGTATGATGAGCTGAGTAAACGCCCTTGCTATGTTCAGAATCATCTCACTTTGTTTCTTGCATCAAAAGATTTGATAGGAAAGTATTTGAACATTTTGCCCGGCTAAAAATAAAGGATGAATTTCTGTATCAATATTGTAGTAGACTTATCCTTAAAGGTGTTGTAAATAGTTATAGGCATTTTTGCCGTCTTCCTAGGCCTATATGTAAATATTTTTCTTGAATGAATAGCGCTGACGTAGTTTCGAACGTTCGATTAGTTCGACTTTCTTTGAACTTTTATTGTTACTCTTTGTGCTATTTTTATTTCTATAAATGTCACCTTATCAAATTTATCTCCTTGGAAAAGGGGGGGCGCCCCATTGACCCTATGAGTGCCACGACCATGTCCATAATTTAAGCTTGAAATCCTACAATGATGTCATCAGCTCCAACACAACTTTCTTCCACGAGGCGCCACTGTATCCAAGGGAAATGAATTAAAGTCTTTATTGGAACAAAGTTTGTATACCTAGTATCCCTTATCTCAATTGTACCCCCATTAAAATCTCAAAGATCCCCTTAGGTGGACCCTGGACCCCCTTTGAAAAACTCTACACTCGAGAGCCATAATACTTCTGCTGATAGGAATTAGTTTAGGAGCGTTTCCATTTTCCTAGGAGACGATGGGTTACAGGGAATCACTCGTCAAAATAGAAATAATATGGAATAATATACATTATCTAAACCCCGTGGTGATAAATTGGTTGAGTTCGCTTCTCGTTCATTTGGCTAGGTTCATGTGTTAAAATTGTTGATGACACATTGATGGCAGGTTCTTTCCATGGTCAGTGAGAGGCGGTCCTACTGGGAGGTTGAGACTGTTTCATGGCTTGCTTCTCTGCCCGGTAGCCAAAATTAAGGGGCGTCGCCCTTGGATGCCCTATCTGCCCTTTATTTACTAGTTAGCCTGTTTGGTGGTTTGTCAGTTTATTTATGGTAGTTTCAATTTCGAGCCAACTGCTCATCAAGGCTCTTTGATTGAGACACTGAGATCATTCATTGCTTCCTTCCTTATCAAGAGACCCAGGAATTTCATCTGCCGCATACTTCTTTTCTTTATTAAATTTCTTTTCGTACCAGCAATTTGCAAAACCTTTTGATCAGAGACATGGCTGACATGGAATATTTGGAGCATCGTGCGGCATCACCACATCTCCGCAGCCTTCAGGTTACGCCGTGTCTCCGCCCTTGAGCTTTCAGGATTCGCAAACATGTAGAAGTGGTGACTAAATATAGGCTCTAAGTCAGATTTTGATATTGATAGACAGTGTTGATCGAAAAGAAATGATCCAGCCGCTAGAAAGATTCCTTAGAAATACCGATTTTGGCCTAGGTCTCCATTTTGAATCGAGCGTCTAATGATACAAGCGCACAAAGGTAATTGAAAGAGTTGACGCGCTCTATGTTTTTATTCTCGTGCATTAGGTGGAGGGACGTCTTACACAGAGATGACCATGAACTTCTTCTTGTTATTAATGATATATGGATCAAAACGTTGATTTTTCCTCTGCGCAGTACCAGCAGCTCACCCTCCAATCTGTAGTGCTGAAAATTTTGTAGGAATGGGCCGCTTTCCTACCGATTTGCACTTGATAAGAGCAAGGTACACCCCCCGCCCCCTAAGAAACAATGGCAATCTTGTGTGATGCAAACGCATTGAAGACTCTGCTGTACATGGTACACTGGCTGTCACGTGATATAACCGTGATCTGCGAACGATGATGACGAAAATAATACATGCATTTTTAATAAGCATAACGCTTATAAGCATAAACAGGCTCAGGTTGCAGGAAAAATAAGCATACTCTAAGCATATTGCCCAGCCTGCTTTTCCTAGCAGTAACATTCTCGTGATTGTGCCAAAATGGCGGACCTATGATTTAACTTCACGTGCAATGCTTTTATCGTTGAGAGTGGGGAGAGTCTTACATATAGCTAACTCCAGCAAGATAAAATTTGGAAAGCCTATAATTACCATAGAAGCCTTTCATTATTGTTGAACAGTATCTGAGTTGAAGTTTCTGGATTTGAATTTGACCCAAAATAAGCATATTTTGAGACTGAAATGGAGCCTTGCTTAAGCATACCCGAGCCTTTCTCGGAAAAATCATATGCTTATAAAAAAAAACATTTATTGTAAGACAAGCCAACTTGCTGATCGTGGCAGTATACAATTTGGTCACCGTTATTTCGTTACAATTTCGAAAGTATAAAAACTTATCACTTATATATGAGGTGTCTGATAAGTCAGAACACTTCAAGAGATGTAACCTCAATAACAGAACAAGTTCAATGCAAAGAAATTATCTTAAAGAATTCTTGCAAACTTTCTTCGATCTGCATGTTCGTCTTCGACCTAGAAGATGCAACTATACGCTATCGGGAAGAAGACCACAGATCCAGCTGAGAGTGTCGTAACAAGAAGAAACTACGTGGAAGAGTAACCATTCGAATTATAGCTGTGGAATTTACCGTTTATGCGGCACAAAAATGTCCCATTTTGAGGCAAAAAGCATGTTATTCATATATTTTCTGTACATATGGTATTGACCAATGGCAATATTTCTTAAAGAAGAACAGTAAAGACCTCTGAATTTGTATTTAGATTAACAAAAATTGGTCTGGTTATCTAGAAATAGCACTTTTGTGATAATAATCGGGCCTTAAGTCTTTAAATAACTCGGTTGAATATACCAAGACCAACGAGTATTTTTATCAAATCATTGAATATATTATCAGCAAAAATAAAACGTTTGTGAACTTAAGAACTATGGCAAAAACCTTTTTTGATTGCCTTTCATCTTCAATGTTATTTAATTTCGTTTTCATACTCGAAAGGTAATCAGACGTCATTCGTTTGCTCGGCCAGCCCTGATAGCTCTTTCATCGTTTTGATATCGTGATGGAATCATTCTTCTGGCTCATCATTCACATCTCCACATTTCTATAAAAATTTATCCAAGTGACAATGCCAATAATAAACCTTATTACACATATTTTAATGCCTATATCCTGAGACTTTAAACTTTCTCGCTACCTCCAAGTAGTTTTTGGCCAGCGATTGCCTAAGATGTTTTCTACCATGTCAGCAAAGGATATCCAAACATGGAACTCCGAGTCATTCACTGAATTAACAAATTCATAAAGTTAAGAGGAGTTTCCCGATATCAGGACCATCAAAAGCTCATGCTTTGCCTTTTTAGGTTCTGAGTCCTGGTAGCGATTTAAATATATACTCAAAACATTTGCTTTCCTTCTCGAGCGATTTTACAAACTGTTTCATTGATCCTAATTTGATATGTATCGGAGGCAACATGATTTTTTCCTCGGTAAGAAGTAGCACTAATAATGTTCTTTAACCGACCTTGAGATCTCGGGGGAGCCATTCTTTCCTTTTCCAGGGCTCCGTGTTTTCTCTACCGTTACTCACAAACAAAAAAATCATTTTGTGTTGCCACCTTCTTGACCAAGTAAGAAATTTACCATTTTCAAATCCACAAATGAAACCCATTTATGCTTGTTGCAGTGGATTTGTTTCATAACTTGTTTGATGGCATAATATATTTCTCGCGGTGTTATTGAATGTGGTATAGGTATTGCCGGGTATAGTTGGTACTATTTAGCAAACACACTTTAAAATGCATGTTTAGCAACCACTGAACAAGCTCCATTCACCAGGATCCTATTGTGTTAAATCTTGGCAATAAATCGGAAAATTTTGGTACCTCTATTCTAAAATTTTAACTTAAAAAACACTTCTTTTTATATTTTCTTAGAAAAAGTGTTGGTTTTATGTGTCTCGCAATAAATTGTTGGGCCTACCTAAAACTTGATTGGTTTCTATGACCCTTATTAATTAAATTTTGCAATTACCCAAGACCACAAACTACTCTTTTTACCAAAAATGAGCACTTCCGGTACAGAAAAATGGTAGCTAAGATTAAAAAACTATGGTCATTTTCGGAATCAGCACCATCAATTTAGCTAAAAATCGTTTGTTTCTTGACACCAAAAATCGTGTTGACCAGGGTAATTGGATTAGATATAAATGACATTACGAGATTATCACATATAAGATTGTCATAGCAGTCTGCTACGTAGTCGCTACACGAGGAGAAATGCCTGCGACAGATGCCACGCGACACTAACGAGACAAGGGAATTAGATGTAACATAACTGAAATCTTTAAATAAACTACTTTAAAACATACAATGAACGTAAAAGGTGTTTAAAATAAAGAAGATTGTAAGTTCGTTCATTCCACAGTTCGTTATTCGAGACGGCTTTGTGGACTTAAAGTTTGAGTTCGGATCTGCGTCGTGATGCGGTTAGTTGCTTGACGGACTGTGAGGGTTCTTGAAAGGCGATGTCGAGAGAGAACAAGAAAAACTTCATTTGTGTTGGTGCAGTGAAAACTGTCAGTTGTAGGTTCACCGTCGTTTGCAAGTTTCTAAGAGTGTGTTTTTTTAAAGATAAGAGAACTTACCCAGAGTATGTTTGTCCCAGATGTTCTGTCACTGCCCGACCAAGCGATCCAAGGCACATTGAGAAGGCGTCAGCGAATGGGGTAGAAATGGGTCTTCAAAATTCCACTTGTAATCTTGGTGACATCTTGTGTGCAGAAGGTGCCTGCGACTTAACTGCTACCATACGATCCTCAGTGGCATGGGGAAAACTCAGAAGTATACTGCCAGTTTTGACATCCAGGCATATTTCATTGAAGATGCGAGAAAACTTGTATTCTTCTGTTGCACGAACTGCAGTGTTCCACGGCAGTGAGACTTGGGCGCCAAGTACTGGAATTGCGCAACGTCTTCAACGCAATAAACGATTCATTGTGCACTGGGTTTGTTGGGTATAACTCTGTGAAAGAATTTCCTAGTCAGAACGTTTGGAAATACTTGAGTTGTATTAATTTCTGATGTGGTACGTTCTCGTCGTCTTCGCTGGTATGGACATGTAAAAGGACCTCCCAGTATCATCAGTACGATTACTGAGTTCAAATCTCGTGGCAGTAGGAGTCGTGGAGGGCCTGCTAAGACTTGGCCAATTTGCACCAAAGACGATATACGTCAGTATAAATTGCTTGATGTCGACCCTATAGACCGTGTAGAATGAAGAAGGAGAGCTAGCCAACTGCTGCCTACCCCAGCTACTGGGAAACTGACAGCAATAAAATCAAAGCTACGAATGGTAAGGTAGGTATGGTGTTTGCCTGTCTAATATCTATCTGTTTACCCTTTTATCTAACAGGTCCCTATCTATATACTTACAGGATAATGACAATAGTTGGATGTATTTGACAATAGTTACGAGCTGCTACTGAGGGAAAGGATTGTTCTAGACTTCTTAAAATCCCTTTGTTGGACACTACCTCCACAACTAACGCGAAACATGAGCAAAGAATAGAAATAATAACAATTTATGAGCAAAAAAATCTGAAGGGCAACCAGTTACCACCAAGGCAGAGAGGCAAAGTAATCATTATGGATTGTTTGTCCGGGATATCGAAATGATTTATGAAAACATGCAGCACTTAATTATTAATTGGAGCTAAACACACACTTACAAGAGATCATTACCGGTCTTTAGAAAGGGTCAAATAGATATAAACCAAAAAGAAAAATCAAACCTTTCTTGGTCAATTCCTATTTATACCGCCTTATAAGATGGTCCATTATGTTCGTGATGACCTTTCAAGTAAAATCAATACCAAGGCCAGGTAACCTGAAATGGAATGTGAAACTATAAAACATATAGTAAAAGTTTAGTTCAAGGAAAATGGGAAGAAAATGATTAGATAATGGGAAACACGAGGGCTACACAACTCTTCCTCTTTCAAATCTTACCTTGCGTAGCAATTAGATAGAGAAATAGTGCAGGGTAACGCACAGTAATAAATACAATGAAATCATTAGTTGTGCACCGTCTTCTCAGGTATTTTTTGAGCCATAATTCATGCAAGGGCTTATTTTCGTGTGCTCCACAATCACTATCAAAAACGTAAAAACTAAATAAGGTCTGGTAAACTCGCGTCTAAGACTCTAGCAGCCTTATAACTGCAAGTCATATGATTCGATCTATTGCATTTATCTCTCCCCATAAAACTGCAGGCAAGTGCCTATGGTAAAGCATACTCTCAAATTCTGATTTACAACCTAATATCAACGATTAGCAAACACGACACTCACCTGGTGGCAATCTCTTTACATATGGGCGCATCTCTTTTCTGGGTACGCAGCTTAGGCAAAAACTCCTCCCATAGATCTAGAAAGGCTAAAGTGTTTTCGTTTGTCCACTCGACACGATTAGACGGGCCAACCTTTACTAAAAGTTCTAGCTAGCACTAGTTTATAACAAAGCGTCCTCACGCAAATTGGTGTAGCAAGAAATTCTCTTTCCATTTTTGTATGTTTACAAAATATTAGAAATTCCATTTTTGCCATTACGTCTTCATCTGTGATTGCAAAGTCGCAAATGTAAAATAAAAGCCGCGTTAATTCGTGTACACGTTAATTTTGTATTAAGGTATAAGAAGTATAGAATGAAGCTGAGAATAAGCACTTAGAATAAACTTTGAATACGGAATCTTATTGATTAAATTGCTAATCCTAATCCAGTAGTATGCTGTCTGTTCTATTCACACAGGCACTAGCAACCATATATTGAATCTTGTCATATAGTAAATCTCTTTACATGCAATTGTTTGAACCAGGTAGATGACAATAAAAGCGTCTCATACAGCACACGGGTTCATCTCATCTTCTTGTCTTGTTCCCCCTTTATCTCCTTCTTCTTGTTGCCTTTGCCCGCTTCAGTTTTGTCTTGGCTCTCCGCTTTTGAATCTGTAATTTGTTTATTGCCTCTTCCTCGATGCGCGACAGTCCGTTTTTCATCATCGTTTTCTCGTTTTCTCTTGTACCGCTAGCAGCCTTCCTTAGCCATTTTGTCCAGTTTTTATGAACCGGCAGTCAAGTCGATAAATAACTGCGCACTTTCTGCTAAGTACGTCAACTACAGGTGCGAAGGACAATCTAAGCCAAGCTGCTAAAATTATGTGTATGAAGTGCGCCAGTTTGAATTTATCTGCTTTTGATATCCTCAACCTGTCTTTCTTGTATTTTAGGTCAATAAACTGTATGAAACTGGATCTTACAGAAATGTTGTGGACCTCCTAACGCCACTTCTTCTAAGACAAACAATGTCAGCCGCTAAGGTAAATTTTGTTGCCATGTTATCGGAAAGGTCCCACGGTTCCAATGCTAAGGTCCAATGGATCGTTCTGGTCCAAGACTAAATCCATTAAGGGCGATGTGAAAAGAAGCACCTGTTCTTACTTCTTTTTTGACATTGAAGATGAGCTCTTACATTACGCAGTGGATCAGAAATGGTCCATGGTGATGGACGGTGCATTACATCCTTTTGTGCACTATTCAACCTTGAATCTGCTTAAAATTTGTAAAAGATAATAGTGACTTGACTTTCAGGCTTCCATCGATATTACAAACCGAGTTGGTTAGGAACTGACAGCTCACGTCTGATACTTCTAAATAATAGTAAGAATCTATGCATTCATTGGATTGGTTTCTTAATATTATTTGCCCACCGAATATTTATCTGCCCTTTATCAATTCATTTGGCTGTTAATATGTCAATGCCTTTAAAAATCATTTTACATATATCAGAGACTGTTAAAACGGAACCACTAGGCCCTGATTCCAATTATTTAACTATTTGTTAACACGCCTGATTTTGTATTACCTCGTGATATGCAGGGATACTTTTCCAACGCGGGGCCCTATTAAGGCGATGTATATTTGTCAATATCTCATCCAATTTAGCTCACATAATATGGGGCTTTCACAATGCCTACCGTGTGTAATAATTCTTATATGCAGTGCAGCATGTGTATACGTCAACGAGTATAGCTTGAGCGCGGGGGCCTGGGCTACCGCCCTGTCCGCCATAATCTAAAACCTCCCCTGGCGATATGATGTGACGTTGCGCAGGAGAAAATCGTAGGTGTAAGCAAAGCACCAGAAGCTCGAGAAAAAGTAAACTTTAACTTAAAAAAAGGAGTTATGGAGTACTGAAGTGATGACGTCGCAAGACACTTCTTTTCGAGGAATCCCAATCATGACTGTTAACCTTACTACCAAATGCCCGTATACAAAATATCGCGGTCATATCTCATACCAATTGTGAGGAACGGCTATTTGAATTTGCAAAAGTCCGTAAGGAAACACTGTTAATTTTGCTCAGTTCTTTATCGGTGAGCTGCGTTCGAATAACAAGGTTTTGATAGGCATGATTAAAAGTTTGAAAGGGTGTATCTTGCCGATTGTTTATGATATCTTTCTCAAATTTGGACAGATTATCTATATCAACAAGGAGAATGTAACCAGTGCAATATATGATCAAACGTCTGATATTTATAAAATTGTGACGTTTCACTTAAGAACTCTACTATACAGCACAATTCTGTATATCATAGACAGGTAAACGTCAGGTGTAACCTAATGTTAAAATCTGATTGAATATTGAATTTAATGCTAACGATTCACAAATATTAGTGTTGTAATAATAGACAGTCAGTTACGAATGAATTTGTTACTCGACTGAAAGCATCTCTATTATAAACAAATACGATCCTGACAACTTGTCCGAGTATACAATTTGAGGGACTTCCTTGCGTAATCATCCAAAGCTAAGCTGTTGCTTTTTGAATTGGAATGCAGTCATCACAGTCTGATATTCGGCTTTTAACCATTGTATATCTATTAGTGACGACTTGAGTACACTTCTTCTGCTCCCTTGTAGACAAGTACATTGTGTTTAAGCAGACTTTGGAAATGTAGGAAGATCTTAAGGCTAATAAAATGATCCTACTGATACCCTCTTGCATCGAGACAAGGTCATTCATAGTTTAAGTTGCCTTTGGTAATGCATTGGCTATATGGAAACACGTTCCCTTAAAGCCTACATCTTGCTATCTAAAGCAGATTTGAATTACTTGGAGGCGCAGTAGATTCACGAGCGGTGGGGACTGCTGATGGTACTTTAGAGGGTTAAATTTTGATTATTAAGGTATGGCTGTCATTCTAAGAAGTATGACGCTTTCAACACATCAAGATCCTACGCTAAAGGGGTCACCTCCCGCTATCTTACTCGAAGTTAAGCTAAGATAATACAAACCGAGAAGAAAAGTTGAAGTATAAGCAAGAATTACTTGTGATGCTCTACATCGAGGTTTCCCAACTAGAGATGCAACTGAGCATTCCAGGGATGCGCGATAGCTCTACAAGATAACTGTGAGGGCCGATATGTAGTACTCCGTTGTAAATAGAGACAAAATATGGAAATGTCATGCATGGATAAAAAATTATTGCAGTGTGTATTCAACGTAATTTGCTGCAATATTTTTCCTCTCTATACGTTTCAATTTATATAGTGGTAAAAAGTGATTATTCAAGTTTATTAGGAAATAAATTGCTAACAGAAGGGGTGCGAGTGCGCCTTTAAAATTCTTAGCGGTGCGAGCATAAAGGGTTTGTAACCACTGCTGCATATAGTTAAAGATAAAATGATCATGTACATTTGTTTCAGGTATAAGATTCCATGCAATAATTTTGTTGACATGTTCTTCTTGTCCGGTGTTGTATTAGAAACGTCATGTGATTGCATCCTTTGACCTCTTGACCCAAAAATGACCCTTCTCTAGAGCAGCGTTGTGGTGTTTTAAACAATAGTTATCCCCAGTCTCTTTTTCATTAGCATTCTTATTCTCTTCTCCACATACTGTGGAACTGATTCACGTGTCATTCTTTCCTTAGAAATCGACAAAGGAAAATACAATGAGATGTCTTCATTCCCAGAGATGAAAATTGAAAGACTGATCACTAGGAAAAGTCCAGAGCTAAGGCTGTTAAAGTATCCACCCTAACGCTTTAGTTATGAATAAATACTATTAGGATGTCGTATTACCACCATTAATCAGGAGTAAACAGTTACCTCTGCTCCAGGAGGTGATGTTTGTTGTGCGAAGGCTGTTATTGATATTTTTGAAGCAGAGCTGAAAGTATTCTGTTAATTCTTGTTTGCATTTGAAATCAAGCCAGCTAAAAGGGATTCTTTATAGGGGAAAAGTTAGGTTGCCGTTGGTCTTACAGATGTCATTATCGTTAACATAGGACAATCGGTTAGCGGCTTCTTGTATGTTTTTATAACCATGTTTTTTTCGTTAGTTTTTGCAGCAAAATTCAGTATACAATCAAAAATATTCGAGATATTGCATTACCATTTCTCTGCTATTGTTGTATGTAAAATCTCAGACCAAATTGCAAGCGAATTCCATCATTGCAAGTGGACGTTAGACATTGGTCATACATACATTTTTGTTTCTTCGCATGTGCTCTACATAGACAGGCATATCTATTTCCTTGTGAGTTCCTTAATCATACGATAGATACAACCGACGTCAACTGAGTCGTGTCTATCCAAAGGCTCGTAATGTCCGACTCCTTTTGTATTGTCGTCTCTAGAATTGTGACACTGTGAAAAATGCAATGGAAGAGAAGCTATTTACTTTCAATATATCAGCAATAGAGCATCAAGCCTCTCTTTCATAATATTCTTACCCAACATGCTGAAACTTTACATCGAAAAAAAGATATATATATAAAAGCTAGGTCTTCTGTACACTGTCCAAACTTTAACTTCATTTTATCTGCAGATAATAATAACAGAGCAAATTATCTGCAAATGAATGGGATTTAACAATGCTGAAAGACTTGCACAGTTACAGCACCACTGAGGGATTGGGGGATCGTGACTCAACGTTTTTGCCAAGTGCTGTTTTTCTCTGGCAATGAGAATTAAAAAAATGAAACAAAAGGAAAAGAGGAAAAGAGAGTCCTTTGTCAAATCATAACGCTAATCAAATCATAATGCAAAAGCTTCCCTGATTATCAAGTGGATGAAAAGACCAAAACCATTGATTAAACTTCAGATCCCCACTTTGCCTTAGTAGCACCAACCCTGGTGTAATAGTTCACTATTAGAACACTTTTTCTTTTAAGGTAACCTAAGTATTTTTTCAAGCCATCCGTTGATTAGCATGATTTCAATTTTTTAAGCTAGAAGTTGTTTATAAGTTCCTTCAATTCGTTTTATTATTATGCTCAATTGCCATGCTACCAAGTAACCATGGTACTTGTTATAAGAAATCCTTTTCTTCTTAAAACCTTAAGGTAGAAATTGGCAGCGTTACACTTAGCATGGGACTATGGTCACTACTCGTTCACAAGAAACAAATACATCACCATAGTAACTTTTAGCATGGTAAAATACCTATGTATGGCCACAACATAACGAGAATTGCCGCTGCAAAACACTGAAATTTTCCTTGAAAACATGGAGTTCCAGGGTATAAGAAGTTAGTACTTAACCGACTAACGATTCAAGAAACTGTCGCAATAAACCTTTTAACGGCAATGAAACTTAAGAGTTAACTGTTCAACCAGAGTTCTTAAAATACAACGGTCGTTAAATAAACCGATATAAAAATAAGTAATGTGACTTGACCAAGGAAAGAGTGCAATGCGGCCCATCTATCTATCCAAAGCCAATTAAAAGTTAGCAAGTATCATCGAGAAGAGAGGAGTTGAAATGCCCGTATACAAAAGGCACTGGAGATGTAGAAAACATGTCACCACCGGGGATCATATGGCGCCGAAAGGCTGCTCCTCTACAATTGCATAGAAGCTTGATGTCAAAGTCCACCGGCGAAGTGCTCATGTGGTGACTAGAGACATAAAGTATATTAGCGTCGGAGGTCACCTAGCGCAGTTGGTAACGCACACGCCGCGATAGCGCGAGTCTCGGGTTCGATCCCCGGTGGTGATAGATTTTCTATATCTCTAGTGATTTTTCTATACTGACACTTTAAATCCTCCTTTATCAATGATGTTAAAATGTGGTCACACTTTCGCTTGTCAGTTCATAGGTATGGAAACTGATTGGAAAGGAGGATTTTGATTTATTTTAAGTTGTATTGAAAGAGGCAAACATTGTCCCCCCTTGCTTGTAAGACTGTAATCAATTGGACATCAAGAGGAAGCCAAAGTAGCATTAAAGTCCAAGCTTGCACACACTTCGTCTTCGCAATTCCATCTACATCATGATGATAGTCATAATAAGTTTCCTTTCCTTTGACTTTCGGGGTTCTCATTCCATGAAGTTTCAAAAACTACTTTTCACCTCAGCCGACTAAAATCAATCACTTCAATGTCCGTAAGTTAACAATACGATTTTTTAGGATACATGGAAAAAGCTATTAAAGTATAGTGTACTGATGAACAGAGGCTCCTCACTGAAACAACTACGAAATAGGATTCACTTACTGGATATTGTGAGATGCACACTCAGCAGCAATGGATTCGTAAAATCCCTCCAAGGCAAATTTGGTAGAACAATACACTGAATGATAGGGAAGACCTTGAATTCCTGCACATATAACATAAACAGGAGATCTGCTTCGAAATCCGTTCGATCCTGATATCTTTCTGCTTACCTTACTGAACATCTATAAATCGCTCTTACGAGACCCTTGCGATGCTTCCAACAACACCGTTTGTTAACGAGTCTCCTCGTCAAACACCGTAGTTATTCCTACGTATGATCCTGTCCAGTGAACCCCAACAAAGGGGAGTAAATCACAGCGCGAAAGGTGAAAATTTCTATACTATTTGCGAAAAGAACACTAGAGAATAGAAAATATTTCATCACCGGGGATCGATTATACTATTTCTATACATTTTGAGCACTCACCTAGAATTGGGCTGACGACAATATGATATCCCAGCAGCGTCACTGCACATAGAGGAGACCTGATTCCCGCCTTGTCTACTCCTTGTCCCAAATGTGTTAAGCCATATTTCTAAAACGTAAACCACAGAAAAAATTACAATAAATCAGGCGGCATTGCATATACACGACGAGGCACACTTAACCAGAAAAGGTAAGAGCAAAATTGTTTACCTTAGGAGGATTTTCGATAACAGTTGGCAGGTTACTTAGGTTAGGTTAGTTCGCTACATTTGAAACCTAGGATTGTTAGCTAGCTTAGTAATATTTAGGGACAGATCACGGGGATTCGCTACAGATAAACTTAATCACAATATCTATATCTGATCTACAATAATGATAAGCAATCACAGATTGATCAGAAATAGAAATGCTTGATTGGTATCATGCCCTATTTGCTAGAAAGGGCGCTCCCCTACACTAATTCACAGAAGGGCCCTAGATTCAAAATTAGAAATGTGCAATCAACCTATATCTATATAAGAGGCTGTTATTCAAATTGAGAGAAAGAAAATGAGCATGGTGTCTAGTTTTGAAATAATTATCTTTGGTAACTTTACAATAAATGATGTGTATATTATATACTTATACAATTTAAGGTATAGGTTAAAAAAACAAAGACGTTTGGACTATTGCTGCACTAGTCTTCAAATCCATCTACCTGCATGTTTGTTAACCTACTAATTGCGTACTTGGCTACTTCGCGTATTTACTCATAAAATACATACCTTATTTCCTGAGAAGCCGACCCACTCCAATAACCTTAAAACTCTGGCAGGTAGAAGCGATAAAAGCTGCGGAAAAAAGAACAGGTTGTACGAGAATGAGAAGTTGTAAAAATGTATCAAAATGAATCAATATCAAGGCGTTTTTAATACAAAAAGGACACGGAGATTACAAGTACAGCTCGCAGAGGTGTCAAGACTACCCAATTCCAATACACGCTCATTCATCTTAGGATAAACATTGCTTCTTCAAGCCTCGCCATTCAGATATCGGATACACTTATGACAAGATTCAGTCTGCATATTAAAGTCAGAGATCTCCTGGAATATAATCGACCCACTCCCCTCGATAAACAAAACAATCAAGACCTGAGATGAGGCACCTCACCAGAGTTTCTGAATGAATGTTCTTCGAGAGACCGTGACCTCACGTCACAAAAACCTCTTTAAATACTCGTGTTACACCCCTCCCCCCTGATCTCCTTGCCCGTTTCCCCTCATACTTAATTTCATCCACTATATCTCGTTCCTGACCGATGCCTACTAGTTTCACTGCTCTTTGGGAAGTATCCGGTATAATCCTTTTAGAGCTGGCTCTACTACGTTAATAAAGTGACTTGGTGCGACGCAGATGTTTAACAACTTTGTATTTTCTATACTATCCTACAAGTACTTTGTATTTGTAGGATACCATAACTGCAAAATGACAGACCTTTGGACTGGTGTATCATCTGTGCTGTGGAGTATATGATTAAACAAAGACCACTGAAAAGATGTCACTTTGTTGACAATAGGCAAGGGTACTACGTATCTTGTCAATGCGCAGTTGACATTTAACCATATCGGCCACTGATGTCCTGCATTTGCGAAAGCTGTCACTAAACATGTCCACTGCTACTTAAGAAGTCCTCGAAATAGATCAAGTAGCTTGGAAATCTTAGAACTACGTGTTCAAACGGGTGTTTTCTAAGAAGACGTTTATTAGCTCTACGAGACATATAACGTCGTATATCATACAGTTTGCATACTAACATAGAAGTGGTGAATGACAAGTGACGTGTACTTTATGCATTGAACATATTGCGAACTCTTGCTTTGCTTGTTTGGGAGTTATGCAACCTGTTCTTACACTTCACAAAAGCCCTCTAGGGTGCAGCAGCAGTAACAGCAGCTGATGTTGTGTGCTATGCAAGCTTATAAAAGTATCGCATGGACGGCGGGCGCTACAAACTATTTATTGAAAGTATGTGGTCAAAACGTTTGACTCTATCTCATGTGCTGATAGCTGTAATTGAAGTGTCATTCTTAAGTTTCCAGCAAAGGGGAATTGGTCCTTATGCTCTTTATATCCCATGACACAAAGACAACGTCTTCTCATCGTGCTTTCTGTCATTGTTTATCAGTTCAAAGGAAGAAGAAAAGGAAGATCGACGAAAGTTCAGTAAAAAGGCAAGAGATAAGACAAAGAAGCTCCGAGTACTGAGTTCATTGCAAGACAAGTAAGTTAAAGTTTAATATTTATTTCGTTTATATGGGTTCACATGTAACAACATGCTGCTAATGAGAGTTGAATGGTATGATATGCGTGTTTACATGCACGTGCAACACATCAGAGTGTTACGTGCATACCGCCGAGCAGTGCTCATGATGAGAAAGACCCACACAAACATTTCAATATTAATGAGCCACGCACATACCATCTCAAAGAGGGCGCAGCAACTAGTTCCAACTGCACACAACATCAAAGTGGTAAAAGGTCACCACGTCATTATGTCACATACACAACGCATCATGCTATCACGTGCGGACCATGCCATATATCCATCTAAGTACAATTTTACGGTGCCACAAGGACACTGCAACATTACTTCCAATTTTACATCATATCTTAATACCACATGGACCCCTTAATTGCAGACCCTGAACCACATCGCATAAAATCAAACAACCATATTTTTGAATGCGACATATTTCGGCCTTATTCCAGCAGAAACAGGTTATTGGGACGCATTTTGATTTCTCAGAATTTGTTTCGTACAGGAAAGTTTTACGTTTAAGGTTTTATGGGATAAATTTGTAAGTTGCTATTATATACTGTATTCTATACTACATACATTCAAAGGGAACTACAAAAAGGGAAATATTGAATACCATGTTTTTTCTATGGCGCGTGCTCACAGAGCTACGTGTGTGACTACTAAACATACCATAAGGGTTGCTTGATTGGTATAACAATCCGTTGTATTTCCTCAAAACAATATTTTGATACAAATCACTAGATTTCGAATCAAGGGTTAAGATGCTTCTTTCCTTTTTCCTTTTTCCTTTTTCCTTTTTCGCGCTCTCTTTCTTCACTTCTTTTTTTCTTCCCTTCCTCTCCTTTCATTGTTTAAAATATTTTCTCATTTATATAACATTAATTATTTTCATGTACGAATACTTTCATGTACCTCTCAGATGTATTCGGATTAGTACTGTAGGCTTATTGTTTCTTATGTAAAGCATTTCATTTTTATATGAACAACTGTAAAACTAACTACAATTGATAACAAAAAAGCAATTTTGTATAAAAGTATGCTGCACGTGTGAAATATTCCGACTTGAAGTCATTAAAGCCGTTTGGCTTTACTGAGCAGATTTTAAAATATTATGAAATTATAACTGAAAATTGAAAAATTGTTATGACAAATTTCAGAGCTTTTGCTCCAGATTTCATCAGATATGATGCACATACGTAAAGCATGGCATTCTAAGTTGCAACTATTGTACCTAATTATCGCAATAGTGCAAGGCCTGTGGTAGAGTGTGTCTGTTCAAGTTAAGCCTTTTGACAAAGATAGAATGTCGTCCAACTCGTTTCAGAACTCGTATGGATGTTTTGGACTTCATGTTCTCGTTTCTTGCATTGCCGTAGGGAGGAAAACGATTCCGAGGACTATGAGATTTAAAGTTAGCTGCTCCTTGAAAAGAAAAATTAAAAGTTTCTCAAAAAGATAAATTGTTACAATATGATTCAACTTTAACTTACTCAACTGTAATATAGCTTTTAATATTATATTTTATTTGAGAAACAAATCAATAAAACAAAAAATGTAGCTCTAGAAAGCTGCAGTAAAGTTAAAAGGTTGTTGCTATGAGTAAGAAAGCTAGCTGTCTTTCGAAAAGAAGGATTAAAAGCTTCTTAAAAAGAGATTGTTGCATTAAAATTCAATTATAACTTACTCAACTATAACATAGCTTACTAAATTATATTCTATTTGGGAAACGAATAAATAAAAAAAACTGTAGCTATAGAAAGTTGTAGTAGAGTTAAATAGTTTATACTATGAGATTTAAAGTTAGCTGCTCCTTGAAAAGAAAAATTAAAAGTTTCTCAAAAAGATAAATTGTTACAATATGATTCAACTTTAACTTACTCAACTGTAATATAGCTTTTAATATTATATTTTATTTGAGAAACAAATCAATAAAACAAAAACTGTGGCTCTAGAAAACTGCAGTAATGTTAACAAGTTTTTGCTATGAGTAAAAAGTTAGCCGTCTTTCGAAAAGAAGTATTAAAATTCTTAAAATGAGATTGCTCCATTAAAATTCAATTATAACTTACTCAACTATAACATAGCTTACTATATTATATTCTATTTGAGAAACGAATCATTAAAACAAAGAGTAGCTATAGAAAGCTGTAGTAGAGTTAAATAGTTAATGCTATGAGATTTAAAGTTAGCTGCTCCTTGAAAAGAAAAATTAAAAGTTTCTCAAAAAGATAAATTGTTACAATATGATTCAACTTTAACTTACTCAACTGTAATATAGCTTTTAATATTATATTTTATTTGAGAAACAAATCAATAAAACAAAAAATGTAGCTCTAGAAAACTGCAGGAAAGTTAAAAAGTTGTTGCTACGAGTCAGAAAGTTAGTTGTTTTCGAAAAGAACGATAAAAAGCCTCTCAAAAAGAAAAGCTGTTGCATTGAAATTCAATAAGTTTTGCACAAACATGCAGCAGAATCTATATGAAATAAAAGACCTCAGTAATGTCAAATAACTTTGGAATTCAAGTGTTAAGCTTCTGATTCAAAGCAGACGGAATGCTTGAGGAACTTTTGGTACTATTTACATAATTATTCATATGAATTAAGAATTCATATTAACCGTATATGTCCCAACCTTTTCGTTTTAATTTGGGAACGTGGTTTCACTTGGGAACTACAGAATTTATAAAAAATCCATTTACAGAATGTATACCAATTCTATTTTGTATCTATTAATCAATAATAACCTGTTTCTAAAGTGTTCTTCCGTGCAGGTCTATTTCTATTCCATACCTTTAGTGAGGCATACGAAAATGTCTCCGCCGGTTTGAAATCCACACAATATCTATTTTTTCTGTATTGTCTCTCAAATTCCTTAGTCAACCGGTTGGCAAATATATTTCAAAAATATAATTCATACATAAATACATATATACATATTTTTTAATCTCCATACTATCATATTCTGGATCAAAAAGCGCAAGTGACAACATTTCATGATATACTCTAACTAAGAAATATTTACCGCGCTTCAAATAAATATTCTTCTAACAAAAGTAACAGAAACTCCAGCCAACCGCAGGAGAAATCAAGATCCATACTAAGAAACGGGAGGAAACAAGGAAGGGAACTGTAAACACATACGCAGACAGACCTTACCTAACCTCGGTTGCAACGACACATGTGTACAGCGATATGGACGTTTCTTGCTTAATTGTCAAGTTTGAAAAACTTACTACTTAAGGATTAGCTCTGTTCAATACTGTACTTTAATATGGAATAGTTTGACTGGTAGCAAAAAAAATCAAATGGAAAAAATTTATGCCAATATCATGCTAGCTTTTTTTAAAGGAGATGTCAAATGTCATTTGAACAGTTCAGTATTAGTAGTCTAGAAAAAAAAACTTTTTCTGCAGAGTATGGACCACTGAAAAACACGAGGAAGGATAACTCAGTTTACCAAATGAGACAATTACCTTTGTTTCAGCTCTTCACTTGTAACTCTGCAATCTGAGAAAAAGTCAGCAACAACATCAAATATCTGGTTGTCTGGTTCCACTTTGGGATCTACTGGTGCTTTCTCTGTTTCAGTATCTAAATGTTGTTATTGAAGGAACATAAATCAAGAAAAATGAAGAACAATGGCAACTGGTATACCCTTCATTCAGATTCTTACTATGAAACTAAAAACAAAACAAACTCAAAATGGTAAATTCTTGATTCTTGACTTGAATTTTTTATAAACCCTCTGCTCAAATGTTACATTGCACCACCTAAGTGGTAATGAAGGCGCCCTTAAAATATTCAACTTTGATAGGGGCTGTACAATTTAAGTGGGCATCAAAATGTAGGAGAGGAACAGTTCAGACTATGCCTCATATAATGCTAATCAGATTGATATGTGCATTAAATGTCCAGTGGCCTGATGCACAAAGACCTTCCTATATTGCGAACTCACAAAGCATTGCAAGGCTATTAGCGAGGTTGTAGCATGGTCTAGCAGTTTGCAAGGCATGATATTCAAGAACGCTCTCCCTATGGCATGGTTGGCTGCGAGGTCTCACTAAGTACTTGTTGACATTGTTACACGCTGAGTAATGCCCTTGTTCACTCATTGTACTATCTGGAAGATCTTCTCATTGAGTCGCCAGCAATACGAGGAAGGTTTTCATGCGTAGGCTTTGTCACGATCGGCAATTAGTGTTCAATGGGGTTGGCAAATGGGTCATTTGCTTCCCTCGTGAAAGCGGCAGCCTTCCACAAATTTGAAAACGATATTTACCTGCTTGTACTAATACTGCATGCCCTCAGCATTAAGAAAACAAATGGTTTCTTATGTTTGCCGCGATTGCTCCCTTCGGTGTTTCATGGGATCGACTACTGCCAAGATTACATAAACTGCCATGAGAGATATATTAAAATAATAAAATCCACTCCTATATGAATAAGGACTAAACGCATTTTAAACCAAAGAATGCTCCTTTTGATACATGAACAGGATAATATGCTATAGGTATTCAATTACCTTCCTCATGAGCTATATTGGCAAATCAGTGACACATTGATGATGAAAACTGTTCTTCAAAGAAAACCTTATAGTCTGCTTAGAAACAAGCTTAGACAAGATGCAGCAGATTATGCTAGCTGGCCAACTGAATACAGATTCTAATGTATATATAGTTTTGTAACACAGTACAGTACAAAGCTTACCAACAGATGTCATATCCAACTCCGCCTTTTCATCCTGAGCAGGATCTGTCAATGATGCTATGTCCTTTCCTTGGTATTGAATTAGATTTCTTATTAACTGTTTGAACATATCATTGTCCAGAAAGTTATCTGCAGCAGAAAAAAAGTGATCATTTAATTTGAATTGGCAGGAAAAAAAGCAAAGCAAATTATTTATGGTTATTTATTAACACTATTAAGGTCACAATCTGTCAAAGCTAAAAAGTTTAATACAATAAACTGCTTGTCGTTTGAATGATGATGCATCACATTGGAGTTTTGAGACATAAACAAAATGAACAATACTACTGCATATACTGTATGCTCTAGGTAAGGTGATAGAGATTAACTTGATTGCAAACAGTTTTGGCTTGTTTGTTGTGTTGTCTACACATCAATCAATGTTATTACATTGTTACTGGGAAGATCACTAATGTGAAGCATGAAGAGAGTTGGATGCTGAAGAGATACTTAAAAAAACACCTACATTTGGCATTAGGTGCATCATAGTTGCAATATACACATAGAAGATAAAATATGTTAACTAATGGGAAAGACTTAAAACTGTAGAGTCTTCAATGTATGCTCTTGATACTTCACACCAATAACAAAATGATTTATCAATTGCTCAATTAACGATGCAATCATATCTAAAGGCCAACATTAAAATGCATACCACTGTTAGTTCAAAATTTTGGTCTTCGCGTGTACTGTTCTGACGGCTCATCTCTGCGACCACAGGCGTTATACGCCTATTTCCCACGTCTCCTTGGTGTTTAGTATATAAAGACAGTGAATCAGCCATTCGGAAAATGTTTCCCAGACAAAATAATCTCGTCTCTCTCCTTATTCACAATAATGCATTATCGGTTATCATTGATTTGAGTTAATACAAACTATTACAAAGTGATCATTGCATTTATTGCTGTGCTGAGATTATCTTTTTCACCCACATTTTTCTTCTTTAGGTTATGCGACATCCTGATCATGTGCCTGGTTCTGGAACATTTCTGTGGGCCCATCACGAAAAGATTGTGTGTATCGATCAGACGATTGCATTCGTAGGAGGTAGGCAATAACATATCTCATCAAATTATTATTTCTATAATATACTTGTAAATATATCAGAGAATAGAAAATGTGGAACCACAGCCATACTGAATCCGTGACCCATTCGCGACTTGTACTCTACCAACTGAGCTAGGGTGAACCGCAATGTTAGCATTCTTTTGTTTCCCTAGTCGCAACATTAGTTCCCAAACTTCCACCAGTGCATATCGACGCTCCACTCAAGTTAATCTTCAAGTTAAGATTCGCATGTAGCGAAATCGCCCAATGACATAACTACAAAGCGAAATCTTCGCATTTAGAAGTATGCTGCTTATTATTTGATCTCCGTACTTTACAGACAGCATGCTCAGAGTATGGTTATGTCTAAATCCCCCCTCTTCCCCTGTCACCGAAGAATTACGGAAATAAATATTTCTTCCTTCCTTCTTTCCTTCTTTCCTTCTTTCCTTCTTTCCTTCTTCCTCCCTTCTTCCTTCCTTCTTCCTTCCTTCTTCCTTCCTTCCTTCCTTCCTTCCTTCTTTCCGTCTTTCCTTCTTTCCTTCCTTCCTTCCTTCCTTCTTCCTTCCTTCTTCCTTCCTTCTTCCTTCCTTCCTTCTTTCCGTCTTTCCTTCCTTCTTTCCTTCCTTCCTTCCTTCCTTCCTTCCTTCCTTCCTTCCTTCCTTCTTTCTTTCTTTCTTTCCTTCCTTCTTCCTTGTTTCCTTCCTTCCTTCCTTCCTTCCTTCCTTCCTTCCTTCCTTCCTTCCTTCCTTCCTTCCTTCAATGAACTTGACGCTCACAGAAAGACATATATGCTTGCAATGTCATTTGAGTATGTAAGTAGCCATCATCGTTTAATCAGAGTTGGTGAAAATATAGCTTGGTCCAATGACCAGGAGTTAGGACCCCCTAACCTATCCTGGCCCCCTCGTGGTACTCCCCGGGGACATCAGAAACATTAAAGCGACTATTTTCACAGTAATGAAGGAGCGAACGTGAGTTTTTACACATTTATCCAAAACGTCAGGCGCCCACAATTTTGGTTAAATTGCATGTAAGTAGTATTCGAGCTCCCCCTGGGTGGGCCCCGAGGGTAACAGAACTTCTAAAATTGGTGGTGAAGGAGGCCGAATGGGACAATTTTAACCAAAATTGTTAAGAACGAGTCGCGAGATGGAAACCATTGAATATCGGTCAAAGTGTAACGCAACACTAATCTGAATGCATGGTAACCAATCTACATATCAATAGTATTAAAAGATTACCATTTCTTTTAGAATAAATAATTCATCTCATAAGGTACGGTATTTACGTAAACATTAGCACGTGTTTACTTTTTATGATAGGTGTTGATTTATGCTATGGAAGGTGGGATGATCACAATCACCGTCTAACAGATTTTGGATCTGCACAACCTGATTTATTTACACCATTGGTAAGTTCATTTCTTGAAGCCACGTTTATGGGTAAGATAGATTTATGGTGCTTTTGTATAAAACTTGCCGTATTTTCATACATTGAAGTCACGTATTTAACAAAACAACGTAGGCCGAGTTAGCAATTTCCAGGCCCGTATCCGGTGTATCAATTATTGTCAATCTAAAATCTAAGATCAGGCACGGAGCTATGGGGGGCAAGGGGGGCATTGGCCATTTACAGCATGCACATACTTTTGCATCGACTTCTTTAATGACGGACCAATGACAAATAAATAGCCACACTTAGGAACGAGGTAGGATATTCTAATTAAGGTATTAAAAAAAGTCATAAAAATGACTTTGATGATTTGAAGACCCTTCAGTTTATTAACGAATACCCAATTGATGTATCATCACCAAAAAGCCTAACCAATTTAAGTAAATTGTTACTTTGTACGAAAACATTAACTTAGAAGAAATGGAACAAATATAGATTGAATGGAAAAATAAAGACGGAATTTCAAAATAGAGAAGCCTCTAAAGAAGATAGGGGAGGATTTGACGCCCACTAATCTTAAATATTATACCCAAATGTTTCAATAACAGATGAAGTTACTGTAGGACCGGGTAAGTTTTTCTGACACCGAAAACTAGAAAGTGTACTAACGTGCAAATTTTTTGGCCACACCAAAGATGTGTGCTGAAATATCGCACAAACCTGAAGAAAATGTGCCAGCAGACCATTCTGCTGAAAATTGTACCTAAAATCAAATTAAATGCAGAAATTGTCATAGCACAGACCACATGAGTGGGGATAAAAATTGTTCGAAGCATAAGGAAGTCTTTGAAATTGGCAAAATTTCAGTAAAGAACCAAGTTCCATGGAGAGCAGCAAAAGTGACATATGCAGAACTAGCAAGAACAGGACAAGGAAGACAGTTGAAAACAGTAATCGATCAGAAAATTTATTACTGGAGAGGGCTGACCCAGAAATAAATGCAACTACAAGAATCTAGAAAGTATTAATATACGTACAATGAAAATTGTATCGAAACCCAACGTAAATGAAAATTTGAAGATGGAAGAAATTAAAAGAGCTGCAGAAAAATTGATTCCCGGAATAATAAGCTTTGAGGAAACATGATCTGAAATAGAAGAAGAATTTTTACTAACAACCTGGAATGAATCAAGGGACTAGTCAGGATAAGCAAGATAGTAGCGTCACCAGAAACAGCAAAATGAAATTTTGGCAATTAAACTGCAACAGCTTCAATAAAACAAAATTAGTTGAATTCAAAAAGGTGTTAAGTGATGAAAACCCTACGATAGTGTGTTTACAGGAGACATGACGGTCCAACCTAACTATTACCAATTTAAAGGGATATGAGTTGGCCAGAATAGACGGAAAAAACAGGAAGTCAAATGGTGCAGGACTAGCCATTTTGATAAATGAAGATTATTTCCAAATAACATATATTTTAGATTTAACTAGTGATATGATAAATTTAGAAGTCGTTCTAGTAAAGTGTGTTAGAATAGATGGCGCGGTTTATACGGTGGCAAACATTTATAATAATAATAGGCAAAATTTTATAAAAGATGATCCTGACCTCGTATACCAGAGCTGGAGGGAGCTAAGATCCTGTGTGGGAATTTTAATGGCCGTTCTTTTTGTGGGAATCCAATGGTAGTCAAAATAGGTCAAAACAGGATATTTACTTTTGGATTGAATTACATTGGAATAAACATGTTGAAAGTACTTTTGGATTTAATTGCTTTGAAATGACCATGTTGAAAATAAAGTAAAACTCGCCAGATAATATTCAACAAAATTATTATGTGCCGCCAGAACCACTTGGGGTCTTAAACCATTTGCCCTAAGATAGTTATATATAGCTGCTATTGAATCCACCATTTTATATGCAATACATGTATGGTTGTCAGCGCTGAATAAAAAGAAAATTGTAAAAAAGTTAGTATCTGTCCAAAGAATTTCTATGGTTTTGATTTCCAAAGCTTTTTTATCCACTAAAACTGAGACAATAACGGCTTTAGCAGGATGTTTTCCTATCGACTTTAGAGCCAAAGAGATAGCTCTCACCAGATATCTAAAGAGAGGAAGGCCTGATTACTGGCCACCCCTGAACAATTTAAATAGCCATAAATTAAACGAACATACATATCATACTGACTCGCAAGCCAATTATGTATTCGGTATTTCCCTTTCTTCCTCTAGTATGTCTTATTTACATATTAAATGAATCATTTCTTGTTTTTATTTTCTTATCTGCTCACTTATTTTTTATTTACTTAGCTTTTATATTTACGCAGTTATTTGTGTGTACACGTGTGTGTGTGTGTTTGTGTACATGTGTGTATGTGTGTAAGTGTGTATGTGTGTGTATGTGTGTGTCTGTGTGTGTCTGTGTGTGTCTGTGTGAGAGAGTGTGTGTGTGTGCATGAGTGTTAGTGTGTGTGTATGTGTGTGTGAACGAGAGAGAGAGTGTGTGTGTGTAAGAGAGAGAGAGAGTGTGTGTGTGTCTGTGTGTGTCTGTGTGTGTGTATGTGTGTCTGTGTGTCTGTGTGCGAGAGTGTGTGTATGTGTGTGTGTGCATGAGTGTTAGTGTGTGTGTGAGAGAGAAAGTGTGTTTGTGTAAGAGAGAGAGGGAGAGTGTGTGTGTGTGTGTGTGTGTCTGTGTGTGTCTGTGTGTCTGTGTTTCTGTGTGTCTGTGTGTCTGTGTGTAACTTGTTTATGTGCCTATTTATTCACTTACTTCTATATATACTTACAGGGGATTTTTGAAGGGAGAGGTCTTTGGGGAGGAGGTAAGGTTATGATATTTTGTTTCAAATGAGGAAAAACACTGTCAACGTTTTAAAACTAGTTTCCTGTTTCACTGGCTGTAGTACCTGAGGTAACAGATGCCAACGGAATGCTTTGGACAACAATCTTTTGGCTATCGAAAAATTTCTAAATCTCTCAGACATTAAAACTATAAATATTGCATGAATTTTACTTTTGAAGCATAGACAGGTTTGAGTCATATGCCAGGGCAAGGAAAGCACGAAGTCGAACCGGAATTGCCTCAATACAGACTTGTTTTACTCCAAAGAAGCAAGGAGGAGTTATTTACTGATTGTGTCGTGCTTACTGATCGTGTCGTGTTTGAAATCGGTAACATATGGCAATTGCAAATTAAAATATAAACAAGAAAATCTTGATTTGACAAACAAAAGTTATGTAAGTGCTTAGAGTTTCCTCAATGTATCATTAGCTTTTCAAGGGCAGCGATACGATAAGAGGGGGTGGGCGGTAGGATTGGGTGGGAGAGAGCAGTACCGTAGTAATCGACAGAGCCTCCGTGTCTGTTGGTTGCAAAGTGCAGCCCAGCTAGAAAGCAACCAACAATGATTAAGGCATGATTAGGAGGGGGGGATGCTACAAGCTTTCGATACGTGAGAAAGAAGGTTTTAAATAGATAAACCCAATATTTATCATTTGAATAGTAAATATTTTAAATTTGTATTTATGGTTAAAATAGTGTGTGCGGTGTCCTCCCCATGTCTTATGCTCCGATCGAGAGTTGAACTACTCAGAAAATGGTACAACATTTTTGTTAAACCTCTAATATTTGTAGGCGATTTCTTCAAAAGCTAGCGGTAAAGCACTTTTAAGGAACCTCATATACCCCCTCCCCCAGTTAGTTTGTTTAAACAGATATTTTTTAACAAGTTCCATTTTAGTGAAACTCTCTTACGCTTCTGATTTTGAGTGTCTCACCCTTCTTTAAACAATGATGAAGCAGGCGTATCCGTACGGGATTACTTGGAAGGGGTTGAGCACTCCCAGACGATCGGGCAAAACGAGTTTTAAGCGTGATAAGAGCCAACATAATTTGTGTAGCGGAGAAGAGTATTACTTCAACCAAAACATCGGGAATCCCGTGTAGACAAACAGGATTTCTTGGGATTTCTACTTATAAAACAAAAATAAGTGGTGATAGTGTAAGAGCTTTTCGGAATCGTTTACTTCCCCATTAGAGGCCATATCCAAATTTGAATTGGGTCAAATCACCATTTTTTTAGAAGATTTGCCTATTAAAGAGCCAAAAGTGTATCCGGGGTATCCGGAGAGTTGGCCACCGGATAGTTGGCCTCCGGAGAGTTAGCCCCCGGATAGTTGGCCCCCGGATAGTTGGCCCCCGGATATTTCGCCCCCGTGCCACTTTGCCCCCGTGCTACTTGGGGATGAAAGGAACCTCAATCATCCCCAACTGTTCACTTTTACAAATCACAAGCCATGTAATACATTGCAAATTTTACAAGACTGGAAAATTCATTAATTCATCAATTCATCAAGGTCTTGTTCATGACTGACAGATAAAGGCATTAACAACACATGTAGATAAAATACGAAAAACAAACCTCCCTGTCAATTCAATTAACTGCAAAAAGTAATGCAAACTGAGACTATGGATTTAATTTCTTATCGCAAAGTTTTTCTGATGTTTAGGAGACGCTCTTTAAGCTTTAAGGATTCAAATAGACTAAAAATAAAAATAATAATGATGATGATTATGATGACGACGATGATGATGATGATGACATAAGCGCGAGGTCATACACCGGTTGACATTGACATCCAGCTCTAAGGAATTGAAGACCTATCTCTTCAGCGCAATACGCTCTGAAAGCAGAAATCTTCAATGATTTGACCAATTTAGTTCCGCCCTGGATACCAGGTAGCAACTAGCTGGTCTTCACTAACACCAGAATGAAAACCACAGAAACAATTGTAATAGGTGATCAAGAATTCATAAGTTTTCGGTAATATTAAGTTTTTTCTACGAAGACAAAAATTGTATTTCAAAAATTGAACTTCCAATTTCGTATCAGATATCAGGATAAACAGTTGCACCTTCTCTACCATGGTACGTGCATCAATGAAAGATCTGTGTCAAAAAGTTGTCTTCTCTGTAAACGGAAACTGTTCTATACAGCCTTGCTTCCTCAGAAAAGCAGAAATGGATTGCAGACAAAAAGAGAGCACAGCGGCAAAGTCATCATTTGGGAATGCACAGACACATTCACTTCACTGGAGACAAGTTTGAAATGGTTTTAAAAGCCAATGAATGTTACATAAGTACATGTTGCCTCTTCCTAACATTGCTCATCAAAGAATCGGATGGTGAGTACGACGTAGAGAAAAAAAATGACCTCGTAAGCTGCGGGCAGGTGCATGAAGAAGTGGCATTAAAATGCTAAGTTAAGAATGCTGGGAATTGAGTTGTTCGAAATGAGTTACTATTTCAATTTGGGTATTTTGAATGCAGTCTATATGAAATAGTAGATTCTAAATATAGCTTACAGATTAAATGCCGATGGAAGTTCAAAAACAGCATAGCTGAGGATACAATTTGTCTTGAAAAAGCATTGGCAGTTATGACTGAAAAAGAACCATTTTTTGTAATCTGTACAACAAGCCTCAAGACTATGCAAAATATCTTTAAATGCAATCGCATCCTACGATGAGTCAATGCCATATCACTATTCCTTTACACCTTATTTTCATTGTTGAGCCGCCAGCTTCTTGTTTGACCTACCCCCTCCCCCCACACTATTGGACTTTATTTCTGTCTTTCTTCCCTCAACTCAGTTTTAGAAGATGAGGTGCTTTCGCAGCTGCAAAAATCGCGCAATAATTTAGTACCTCGTCTTTACCACCGGGAAATAAACTAGGTATTGATCCCACTTTTATCCTAAGCTTTTGCCATATAGCCGGCATATCCAAATTTTCAGCAATAGTTGCATCGATAATAGCCTCTTAGAAGCTTAAAATGTAATTCCTTTGCAGATCAAAAGTTTTAAAGTTCCCAAAAAGGCAGTACTTTTAGGGCTAACTCAGTAACTCAGTAACTCAGTAACTTTAGGGCTTTAGGGCTTTAGGACTTTAGGGCTAACTCAGTAAGTTTTAGGGGTAACTCAGTTTTAGGGGTAACTCAGTACTTTTAGGGCTCCTACGAGTTAAAATGGGAGATGGAAAGTGTCGTAAATAATGTCAAATGCAATATCAATAAGATGTACCGTAATATAGCAGTTACTAGAAGATATCAATGAACTGCATCAAAAGAACAATTTTCAAAAGTCGTTGTAGTAGCAATGATTCTTTTGTAAATGTTGATGGTGATAATGATGATAATAATGATAGTAGGAATAATGCAAATAATAGTAACTAAGTACATTATACAACTTATAGTGAGAGAAGTAGTGGTAGTAGTAGTAGTAATGGCAGTGAAAGAGGTAGTAGTAGTAGCAGTAGTAGTAGCAGTGGCAGTAGTAGTAGTAGTAGAAGTAGTAGTAGTAGTAGTAGTAGTAGTAGTAATAGTAGTAGTAGAACTTGTGATAGTAGTAGTAGTGGTGGTAATAGCAGTAGCAGTGGTAGTAGTAATAGTAGTGAGAGAGTAGTGGTAGTAGTAGTAGTAATGGCAGAGAAAGAGGTAGTAGTAGTAACAGTGGTAGTAGCAGTGGTAGTAGTAGTAGTAGTAGTAGTAGTAGTAGAAGTAGTGGTAGTAGTAGTAGTAATGGCAGTGAAAGAGGTAGTAGTAGTAGCAGTAGTAGTAGCAGTAGTAGTAGTAGTAGTAGAAGTAGTAGTAGTAGTAGTAGTAATAGTAGTAGTAGTAGTAGTTGTGATAGTTGTAGTAGTGGTAGTAGTAGCAGTGGCAGTGGTAGTAGTGATAGTAGTGAGAGAAGTAGTGGTAGTAGTAGTAGTAATGGCAGTGAAAGAGGTAGTAGTAGTAGGAGTGGTAGTAGTAGTAGTAGTAGTAATAGTAGTAGTAGTACCTGTAATAGTAGTAGTAGTGGTAGTAGTAGTAGTAGTAGTAGCAGTAGTAGTAGTAGTAGTAGTAGTAGTAGTAGTAGTAATAGTAGTAGCAATGAAAGAAGTAGTAGTAGTAGTAGTAGTAGTAGTAATAGTAGTGAAAGAAGTAGTAGTAGTAGTAGTAGTAGTAGTAGTAGTAGTAGTAGTAGTAGCAGTCGTAGTAGTAGTAGTAGTAGTGGTAGTAGAAGTAGTAGTAGTAGCAGTGCTAGTAGTGGTAGTAGTAGAAGTAGTAGTAATAATAGTAGTAGCAATGAAAGAAGTAGTAGTAGTGGTAGTAGTAGTAGTAGTAGTAGTAGTAATAGTAGTGAGAGAAGTAGTGGTAGTAGTAGTAGTAATGGCAGTGAAAGAGGTAGTAGTAGTAGCAGTAGTAGTAGCAGTGGTAGTAATAGTAGTAGTAGAAGCAGTAGTAGTAGTAGTAGTAGTAATAGTAGTAGTAGTACTTGTGATAGTAGTAGTAGTGGTAGTAGTAGTAGTAGCAGTGGTAGTAGTAATAGTAGTGAGAGAAGTAGTGGTAGTAGTAGTAGTAATGGCAGTGAAAGAGGTAGTAGCAGTGGTAGTAGTAGTAGCAGTGGTAGTAGTAGTAGTAGTTGTAGTAGAAGTAGTAGTAGTAGTAGTAGTAGTAGTAGTAGTAATAGTAGTAGTAGTACTTGTAATAGTAGTAGTAGTGGTAGTAGTAGTAGTAGTAGCAGTAGTAGTAGCAGTAGTAGTAGTAGCAGTAGTAATATTAACAGTAGTTGAGTAACGGATTCATTTTGCTAAACATGGATTGGGATTGTTTCCTTGAGTTTTGACAAAAGCATAAAAACGGCCTTGACCAAGAGTTTTCCCACGGTACAACCCCGTTTTCTTTATTCTAACCAAAAGCTGCTGCCTGTTGCTAAACAAGACGTACTACCTTTCACACATAAAGGTTTATTAGTTTATAAATTCACGTGTCACTGTGCAGGCGAATATATAGGTCGTAAGTCGCACAGTGTACATGTGCCGGCTTTCATTAATAAAGTTTCCAAAATTTTACCAAATCGTGTGAACAAAGTTAAGTAAACGGACTAAGCAATTGGACCAACTTTGATTAAAAACCCATTATCTGCTGACAACTGTCAAGAGGATTCCTTTAGGGTATTAGCGTAAGCCCAATCTCTTTTTTATCTTGCTACTTTAGATGCCGCAGATATCAAAACAAAGAAGCCGGCACTCTGTCGACAAAAAGAATTAGTTTACAAATTACGCCTTTTTCACGGATGGCAGAAAACGTGTCGCTCTCCTGACCGTTATTTTCTAGGATCTTCTCGTTTCCTATAACTTCATCGTAATAACTTTCTCATTTCACTCCATACGATTGTTGCGATCAGTGTATGGTGAAAACGTTTAGCAACATGGATCCGATACAAAATGATAAGAATTGAACAGATAGCTTGTCAATTAAACATATCGATTAGGGTAGAGACACCAACTGAACTGTTAGGCAATCTCCAAAGAGACATGACACACTAGTTCTGTTGTCATATGAAGAGAAAGAAGTATCCTACAGGAGTAGCTACATACTAAGCAATTGAGAATTTTGACGTTGTTGGGTGCGATGTCAGACTTTGACATTGGTTGTCAAATGGTGGTAAAATTGTCTTTTGTCTGCCATTTGGATCAACTGTACAGTATCTCTGTTCAAATACTTCGCCAGCTCTTTCAGCGATGGGGGAAGGTAAGGCAGATTGGTGGGGCCAAGTAGGCTGGACACAAATATATTCTTCTTTCACATTCCACTAAGGTGCCTTTGTGGAGAGGGATGTTTCATGTCAATGTGCACATCTTGCTGTGAATGTGACACAATGTCTGTGGCAATCAATTTCAATTTTAAAAAAGTGGTCACGGAAAAATTTGAGGTCTGGCTAATCTTTGGGGGGCATGGCCCCCTCTGCCCCCTGTTCCCCCTTCCCTGTCTTTTATGTATAGCAGTGGTTGTCTGCCTCTGTCCTTCCATCCATCTATCCTTCCCGTGATAACTTGATGTTCAAGGCTTTTCCTAAGCATGACATGTCCAAAGAAGCTGAGTTGTCGTTGGATTATTGTCCTTATCAGATGTGGTTCTGTTTGTGCCAGTTTGAGTGCAATTTAAGTGTTGTATAGAATAATATACAAATGTATTAACGAGTAACATATCTCTTTGAAATTACTTTGGTATTGAGCTTCACACCTGGTAGCATTTCTTTATTATTAATCCCATGTAACTCATGTTCGATACTCAAAATTGTTTGTATTATTATACACAATGATGCCATCAGACAGTGCTAACGTATTCAGGTTGTCCTTCATTTCCGAAAAATTTAAACACGGGTGCCTTTTGCAAAATAGAGCTTATGTAGTGGAACCCTTTTTCGAAGACTTGCTATTTCTTAAATCAATGCAAGTTATATCCTGCATTGCCATTCTTGTTCGAAAAACTAAAAACATCATGAAAAGGTGGGAATTACGTATTAAAAATGCACCTGCAGATACTTTTTTCAAATTTTTAAAATCGCCTTTTATTTAATCAACATATTGCCATTTCAGGTATAAGTTGAAAAGGTAGGAGTCGCGGTATTGCAACACATTACACACAAATGGCCTATGTACGCCACATAGTGGCTATAAGTGAAAATGGTCTAAAAATTAACTCTGCCAACGCAAATCAATCTATGCGTTCACTTTTTGAAAACGTTTGGATGACCATTGAACACAACTATGGTACAAAATGTGGTCTTCCTTTCTTATTAATCTTGTGCCTTTTAAAATCGTGGCTAGTAAAAAACTATTTACTAGCTTTCAACCTATAAGGATGAAACTATCCGAGGTTTTCATGATCATTGACTTATGGGTTAACTTTCCTTAAGGGTTAACTTTAAAGTGGTACAATGTTAGGGTCTACAGAGCTGAAAGTAAGAGAACAGTATGTATTAAGTTCAATCAGGTACATACACTTGCGGAGGGGTAAGAAATGCATGGTTAACGTAACATCAAATTGGTTTTCAATGCATATATATGAGTTGCTTAACAATAGAGGTCAAACATGGAGCTCTCAGGAAATCGCAAGAGAGGCCTTTTGGTAGTGGATACTTTATTGTTAGCGGCGGATTTTCTAAAGAAATTATCTAAATCACATAGAGAAACTACATCAGTTACTCCCACTAGCCTGAATCACTTCCTCTTGACCCAAAAAGGAAAAAAATCACGACACTGTTATATTAGCACTTGCAGCCATATTGCTGTGCTGCCATTATATGTAGCCATTATGTAAAACCTCGATCTCGTTACGTTAAAGGTTCATGTAAATGACTTACCTGAGAGTCTAGCGATATGAGCTAAGAGATAAGATACAAAAAGCTAACATCTTGTTTGATATGATTTTTCTTCTCCGCGCAAATATCTATTTCTTTCATGCAATACAATTCATTAATCTCATTACAGGCATAATGAATTTACATGGTATGATATACTTTTTCACCAATAATAATAATAATAATAATAATAATAATAGTTGATAATAATAATAATAATGATATTAAAAAGAATTTTTACTTTGAAATTTATTTTCAACATATATGAACGAGATAAAGTCAAACACTCACAACTATTAGGGATTTATGGCTGATTAGAACACAAAACGACTGCTTCACAAATAAACAGCACAGTAACACTATCTAACAAAATAATAATGATAATGATAGTAATAATAACAACAGCAAAACATCAAAGGCAATAATTGATGTCCCCTACCATACAAGTAAAAACGCCTACACACAAGTGTACAACGCTTACCATACAAGTAATTCGGGCCCCGGCCAATTCTTGTCACGTCTACAGAATATGTAATAAGTGCAACGTAAGATGCAACCTATTATCTCTCTCAGCAAGTAGTCCTTGTTTTCCAGTTTTAGACTGCTCATCATTTTCATATAAACTTCCTTTCTTTAGGCAATTCCCCCAATGGCACTCATAGATGAGTTACTGTAATGTTAATGTTCTTCTCAAATTATCACACAAGTCTGAGTATTTCTTTAATTTTCTTTCATTATTTGTTGCCAAATTTGTATCGAAACTCACAGTAAGTTTAAGTACATACCACATCGAGTCCTTCTTTATAATCATAGCTGGCCGTAGTGACAAATAACACTTGTCAACACGATTTTTGGTGTCAAGAAATGTAAACAAAAGTTCGATTCCCCTCTCCCTCCTCTAGTATGTCTCTTGTTAGTTGTTAATGATTCTATTGTTTATTTTACGGTCTTAACCGAACGTGTTTCATGCATTGAAATTAATAAAAAGTATAGATTGGAAAGAAAGAGAATAAAAACTGTCGTAGAAGAAATAAAGCAAAGAATGGTAGCAAAAAGTACAAAGGTGAAGAGATACAAAGAGAGAATCACACAGTTTAGACAGAATAGGTTGTTTAGGTTTAGACCAGAAGAAGCTCTACAAGAAACTTAAAAAAAGCTCACAGTGCTCAAATGAAGTACCAAATGCAGAAGAATGTTTAAAGTTTTTGGGTGATATTTGGAGTGGCTTGTCACCACTGTTATATGTGTTGAGCATGGTGCCCTTGTCGTTCATTTTGCGAAGAAGAAGTGCTTGTTACCTGTGGGCAAAGGAGGAGTACCGGGTAAACCATCTGTTATATTACGGACCACTTAAAGTAGTACAGACTGTGAGGACTGTTTACATGTTCAGTAAGGACAGCGGTATGGAATTATGCATGAAGAAGTGTTATATCCTGACATTGAAAAGGGGGAAAATTGTTGAAAGTGAAAAAATAGAGCTTTTGAATGGGGGAAGTGATAAAAGAGGTTTGAGAAGAAGGAAACACCTATTTATAAATTGTGGAAGTAGTTAAAATCAAAGAAGCTGAATTGAAAGAAATAATAGAAAACGAATACAAGAGAAGACTAAGGTTGATTCTTAGATCAAAATTGAATGGGAAAATGCATGGTCATTTCATGAGGGATTTACCAAAGACAATGGACACGGGGAAAAACTGGCGATGGTAGTCAAAATGTGACTTAAAGGTTGGGACAGAAGCCCATATATGTGCCGTACAGGAGCAATCCACTCAGGACAAATTATGTAAAGTATCACATTGATAAAACGGTTGAAACGCCCCTTTGTCGATTGTGTGGGCAGAAAGGTGAGAATGGACAGTTATAAAAGAAGGAATATAGGTCAATAATCATTGATATAGCAGTACCAGCTGATGTAAATGTAGAAGAAAAGGAGACGGTCGAAAAGAATCAAGACCTGAAAAGGGAGATAAAAAGGTTGTGGAAGCTGAAAAAAGTAGAAGTTGTACCTGTTGCTATAGGAGCCCGGGGGAGTGTGACAAAGTGATTTGACAAGTGGGTTGAGAAAACTGGGAGTCATTGCAATGTTGGAAAGAATTACCTAAAAACTATACTTAGCAATGAAATAATATAGCGAATACGGCTTGTAGTTGCACAATACTTATCTATCAACAGAATCATAATTTCTACTACTAGTTATGCGATGAATACGATATATACCCAAATACCGCGACCAGGAATATAGAGACCCGGTCACATATATATAGAAATCTGGCAATTATAATTATGAATATATATATAGGCCAATACCATACCAACAATTTATGGGTACAACACCATAACGGAAGCAATTATACTGATAACATTTCATCATATTTGAAGAATTTGTCACTGGAGCACTTAAAACATTAAACTTTGGCAGTTAATGTTTTCTCCTACTTTTTTATGAAAAGAGGATCAAGCTGTTTGTCTTGTAGAAACACATGTGCATTTTAACAAAACACATTTTGTTGACTTTGAGTTGAAAGAAAGCCAATAATGAACTTACCAACATGTTGCTGGATCATATGAAGACATCATTGGATACCAACAAAAATCATATATAATTTCACCCTCCAGCATTTTCAGAACTGGCACCTATGGAGTAAATTGTACATATGGATAAAAGAATGAAATAAAAGTGAAGGAATTTATTGGCCACATTAAAAAAAACTAACAAATGTACATATACACATGTAAGTAGTTGTATAGTAGACTCTCAAGATGGACATTTTTGGTGATATTGGTGGTTTGTTACATTGAAGTCTTTATAGTCTTCAGTTACAGAAAATAGAGAAGGGCACATTTGTGCTTGTTATATTGAAGCAAATGATACATTGAAGATTCATAATACAGAAACAACACTATGCACTTTAATACTGAAATGCAAAAAAGCAAAACATTTGACTGTGTTCAACGTACAGGATGCAAAGAAATTTATGAAGATTCACTACACAGGCAAGAAGACTGTTTTTGCAACATTTATGGTAAAAAATGTAACAACTTTTGGGCTACAACTATTTTGAAATAAAATTTACAAAGTACATAATAACTAGCCAATTCCACAGTGATGGGAGTTATATTCAGAGGGACTTTGCATTTTACAAACTGATTCAATGGCTAATTTTGTAGTCCATGGAAATAAACTGTGTACGAGAAACTAGTTAACATCTCTCCTTACACCTTCTCCCTTTCATACATAGTTAGCATGTATGAAAGGGAGAAAATGAATGAAAACAACATCTGAATATTTCACCAGGGCGAACATTACAATTATGATAGAAATTACAACAAATGGGCATGTTTAAAGTAAGAGAAAGTTCATATTAAATTCTGAATCACAGCATGGTGCAATCCAATAGGCATTACAGGATTGTGGAAGAACCACAAGGAAAAGCCTTTTGGTAAGCACACATGCTTTTGCTACAGAAACAGTATGGTGGAGATACACAGTACACCTCTTCCAAACAAATTTTTGCTCATTAAGTGAACTATTTTTTGGGTCTTACAATATCATGGCTTTAGCTATTTGATTACCGTATTTCCCCTAATTATAGACCCATCTATAATTAATTGAGGGCACCCAGAACAAAGTTAAAAAAAGAGCATATGGAGTTTCAAGAAAAACTACGAAAGTACATTTACATTTTTCATCATTACATTTATTGTTATTATTTACAGTCATTAGCATACATTCAGTGGAAATTCAACAGACCTCGGTAGCTGAGTCTGAATCATTGTCAATACATAAATGTTCAGAAGCACACATGTTACAAATGGATTTCCAAAAAAAGGCACCTTTAGGCACCTTTAGGTATTGAACACCTTTCCTGCACAGTTGATTTTCCTTAACACAATGTATTTTGTCATTATCAGATCCGTCAATGGGTAAAGTGAGTACACTGAACTTGAATGACTCAACAATAATTTTGGTGGAGAGACTGTCCCAAGAAGACAAAATCCATATCTGCTGTTTTCATATAGATATAGAAGGGGTTTGTAATCAATTGAAGTCACCAAAAAAGGAGGTCTTTAAATAGAGGGGGTCTTTAATTAGAGGGGAAGTCTTTCTCAAAAAGTGTCTTGAAATAAATTTAAAGTTTCAGCCAGTGGGGCCGGTGAAACAAGTGAATGCGATAGATTAAATAGCAATATAACCCTTCATAGTGGAAGATGTACTTTGTTTTATCCTGAGGTGCCTAAGTCAGTTAAGCTAAGGAGCTCCTAAAAAATTATGGAAGTCTTCAAGGTGAACTTGATAAGGCAATATCGTTCCAAATCTTCAGTTTCAATCTTTAGTTGGCTAATTCCGGAATAGGTTAAAATTTAGTTCTTCCAGTTATTTGACATCAGTCTGACGGTTCGACTCTAAGCATTTACATAAAGTTAAATGTTAGAAGTAAAAATGTGTATTGCTACCCTGAAGATCGTTCTTCTTTGACATGGGTTATTTTTTTACTTCTTTTTTTTGACAATTTATCATTCTTGCCAGATGTAACAATTATCAATCGAGGTGATCTTGGTAATCGGTTTAACAATGTTGAGGTTCGAGTTGGAAATCTCCTTGAAAACATGAAGAATCCAATCTGTAATGATCGAACTGGACAATCATATGATGGTGAAGCAATTAGGCTGCAGTGCCTTCCACCCATTCCTGGTCAATACGTATCGCTCAATATGAGACAACAGGGAATTCTTACAGTATGTGAAGTCATTGTTAATTCAAGACTTGGTAAGAAACAGCTTTATTATTACCTCGCTTTATCATTTGCCTTAACTGTGTTTTAAAGTCTTACACCTTTTGGTGCATTAACCAGTCACTAGAGATCTGGTGACTTTTCCTTAAATCTATTTTAATTTTCAAAATTAGTCGATGGCCATACAGAATATGAAAATTTAAAGACTTTTTTATATGTTAGATTGGACAACAAATTTAATACAAAAGAGAATTACAAGAAGTTTTGCAATCATTTGTATCTCAATATTTAGTATCTTCACTAAGATACATAATCATGAGAGATAGAGTATGATAGGAAATTCCTAGCTTAAATAAAAAGTATAAATTATAAATTAACCTAGTTTTAAAGTCTTATACCTTTTGGTATATGAGCCACTTTTGATCTAGTGATCTTTTCTTAATTTTACCTTAGCTTTCAAAATTAAACAATGGCTATGGGGAATTTGAAAATTTAAAGACTCTAGAGAGAGAAATTTAAGTTGCAAATTGGGGTTTTACGTACACTAAACACACATTTTAGATAACATACGTTCTTTCGGGTCTGTTAGAAACTTCCCTGTAACATGCGCTAGCGAGGTATGACTTCAAAGTTTTTACTGTATGCCATCCTTATCAATGATATGACGTCATATCACACAAAAAATCCTTTCTTTTTTAAATTATGTTTAAATTACTTTTATTGAGAAATGTTACGTAGTTTGGTAAAAGTCAATATTTTTAACTTCAAAAATACCACACCCGTTTCAAAAGAATCAAGCGTAACAATGATTGAACGTTCAAATGATTTTAGCTAAGATCTATTGGTATTAACGTATGGCTTTAAAATATCAATTTCTAAAACCTTTTCTAACAGTTGCCTTAATTATGACGTCAAAAGTGTGTCACGTGACGATCTTTTTGGAGAAATAAATTATTTTCTTGTAGACCAAAAACAAATAAAAGTTTCAACCAAGTTTACTCTCTAATACTTTAGGTTAGTTATTATATATGTCTTTATAACAAAAATTTGCTTCTTGTTTTCCTGGTTATTGTTGTTCTTCTTCTCTTTTGCTTCTTCTGCTTTCGCTTTTTCTTCTGCTTCTGCTTCCTCTTGTTCTACTATTACTACTACTACTACTACTACTACTACTACTACTACTGCTGCTGCTGCTGCTACTACTACTACTACTACTACTACAACTACTACTAACACTAACACTAACACTACTACTACAACTACTACTAGTACTGTTATTACTACTACTACTACTACTACTACTAGTATTACTAGTACTACTACTACTACTACTACTACTATTACTACTACTCTCACTGCTACTGCTATTACCACCATCAATTTTGGCCTTTTTTAAAGACAAATTGCCTGGAAAATTCAAATTTGGCCTACTAAATAAATTTGGCCTTTTTTTAGCAGAAATCTTGAGGATACATTTTCGTGTCGTTTGAATCAAAAAAAGAAACTGATCTTAAATCGAAATAAAGTACTACACACTCTGAAGTCCAAAATTAAAATCATCTATTCGAACGAAAAGTTATTTGAAGGAAAAGTGTTCAGTTTCTTATTATTTCCGTTTATTAAGCAGTTTTGATAATTCTGTCACGTTTTGCTAACAATCGTGGCTTGATTTTGCCTGCCATTTCCTGTCTTCGATGATGTTTTGTCTTTGCTTTCCCATTTTGTATTTCAATCTCACAACAATATAATCCATGCTCAGTTCAGTGAGTTAACAAAATTATTTTAGTCATGAATCTGAGCAAGGAAAGCAAGGAAAGCAAAGGATAATGCAAAAAAGTTTAAACCATTAAGGGACCATTATTAAAACATGGCCTCCTGAACCTTTTTAATGCTATCCCTGCCAACTTGATCAATAGGGGTTTATTGAGCACAATTTCTTTATTTTTTGTTACTTATATTTTGTAGTCTTTAAAGTGACTTAAATATTTTTGCTTAATTTTGTAAAATAATTTAAATCTTAAAAATTGTAATTTTGACTTATTATTTTATTTTGTTTTTGTAACTATTTTTCTTTTATATGGCAAATAAATACATACACTACATACATACATACATACATACATACATACATACATTCATACATACATAGATACATACATATAAACCTGAATGGATGAAGAGACATCCTTGGGTTAAAAGGGCTGTAGATGGTTCAGCTAATGCATTTGCTCCTTCTTCAAAGTTAATACCAACCCTAAACTATACAGTCTTAAGCAGCATGAAGATTCGACGAAGGACAAGAACGTGACTGGTGCAGCCTCATCAAACAGAAAAATTACCCTGGTTTCAAGGAAGGAAAATGAGATCTTGACAAAATCGAGCTGCAGTTTGTTGTCTCAGTAACATTCTACTGTGATATCCGTTCTATAGACCATATCGGAGAAATTATTGTCCAGCATTGGTAGCGGTAGCCAATTAGAATAGATGAAACGCCATCGAACCAAATGCAGCAGCCTCATAAAGAACGTTGTACCGGTAGCACTGCACGAGAAATTGTGCCAAGATATCGCTGGAAAAAAAATTTGTGTCATGATTGACGAGTCACCAGACATTAATTGAACAAAATACCTGTGCATAGCTGTTCGCTATTTCAGCGAGAAGGAAGAGCGTATTAGAACGGCATTCCTGGAGCTACTTTCAATCACTTCTGCAACAGGTGAAGATATTTTCAGCACATTGAAATCAAGTTTAGAGGATGCATGATTAAAATTAGAAGACTGCATTGGATTTGGGAGTGATGGCGCGTCTTCAATGGTGGGACAACACAATTCTGTATGGTCTAGAATTCGGAATGCTTCTCCAAATTGTGTTTTGATGCGGTGTATCTGCCACTCGTTGGCGTTGTGCATCAAACACGCATTTGAGAAGCTTCCCTCTCACTTAGGATTTCTTTTAAGTGACATACCGAAATGGTTTTCAAACAGTGCTCTTCGATGTGATTCATACAAATCACTCTTTGAAACAATCAACGGAGATGATGACAGTGTAAGTTTCAGTAGTGCTTTCCAGAGGATTTCAGCGTCCCGGTGGCTTGTCCGTGGTAAGCTGATTGACAACATACTGGTGAGTTAGGAAGAGCTCAAGACTTATTTTTTGATTGCAGAGCTTGAAATGGATTCTTCTGCTGGATACAAAGCAAGACTGATTGGTGAGATGTTGAAAGATGACATAAACAAACTTTACTTTCATTTTGTTTCACCGATTGTCAATGAATTCGAAAGAGTTAATGCCTTTTTTCGAACAACGCAGATGGACCAAAATGACATGTCGAAGGAGTTGAATTTGTTTCATTTAAGTTTGAGAAGCCGCTTATTATGAAGAAATAAGGAAACTGGACATTCACAGTACCAGGGGAAATGGTATTGCCCCTCATCTGGGATAACGCTTCAAGAATGGAGAAGGTCACTGAACCAATAGGTTTGCTGAATGCATGAATAATCTCAATTTTGGCATCATTTTACAGATTGCTGTATTTTATCTATAGTTTTGAAAAGAACACTAAAGAAATTCAAAACTTCATTATTTTGTTTGCTCCCTTGTCATTAGCATTCATTCATTCAAGTGCCGTATCATGGTACTCCATTTCGTTCTATCTTGTATTAATCTTAATTCTTCGACCCGATTCTCTGCTCCTACCCAGTCCTTGATAATATCCCACTGTATTAGTCTCTGTCGACCTCTGGCGTCCTTTCCTTCTATCATTCTAGTTGAACTAGGTATTCCAGTACACCAGCACGACAAACATGACGAACAAAACCTAGCTGTGCTTTAATGATCTGTGGCAACAATTCCAAGTTTTTGTCCAACTGCCTTAATACTTCTACATTTGATATTAGGATACTTTTTCTTTATTGTGCCTTTTATATAACGATGAACAAACTACAGAATCGATTTTGACTGAAATGCGATGAAATGCAAAAAGAGAACCCATTGTGGGCTAAATTTAAATCATGCATTTAAAAGGGCTTTTGACCGTTCCTTAACGTAATTCAATTTTATCAATTGCGTCGGGTGGTTGTAATATACGCAATACAAGAAAGTGTCAGAAATGGAAGATTGTATGACACCATGTATTGATTGACAACAAATCTATCGACAATCAACTTCGCCAAATTTTCAATGATTTGGTAGTCAATGTGTCTCTGTTTCAAATCAGTTGATATATGCCAAATGCACCCAGATTGAAAAGCAAGGGTATTTTATCATCAAGGATCTTTCTCTTTTTATTTACTCTGTTACAGAGCTTCAGCAGGGTGCCATTTAACAGGTGACATAAAACTGATGTCATACTATTTGCATACCGTAAAATCCCGAATATAAGCCCTTCTGAATATAAGCCCCCAGCCGAATATAAGCCCCCCTGTAAACTAACCAAAGAACCCTTCCGAATATAAGCCACCCCAAATATAAACCCAGAGCTTACATTTGGGATCCTGTGTGTTGGATCCGAAATTGGTAATACAGAAGGCAGTGATACTGAATAAACATGGGCCAAATATATAGAGAGCCTCTATTTACTTTTGTTCTTTTGAGAAGTTTTACGCATTAAATGTTGTTATTAATCTCTCTGATTGGAAACCAAATGGTGAATTATTTGGAATACACAAGTCCCTTGTTAACCAAAAAGACCTTCTGTATGTAAGCCCCTGTATATAAGCCCCCCCCGAATATAAGCGTACCAAAAATGCTTACAAACCCTCTATAAACCCAGAGCTTATATTCGTGATTTTACGGTGTTCTTAAAGAGAAAGAATGCGCTCTTGATTACGAAAACATGGACAGCTCCATCAACTGGACAAACTGCTCTGTAGGGTAACCAGTATCCTTTAACAAATGATTCGATATCAACAGAATACGAGTTAAAGCGAGAGTTAATTCCCACGTTCGCTGGAAAGGACCAAATCTGATTTAAAGAATCCTGTTTACAGTCGAGTTTTGCGCAAACAATTCCATAATTTTCCCATACCTTTTCCCTTTTCTCGCCAATGAGCGTGCAGTCCTTTTTGACGAGCTACCATATGCGAGTGTAAAGTGTCGTGGACATGTGCTTAACCGTGGCACAATCCCCAAAGTTGGATGGCAAACTGCGTGATCAATAAACGATGCATATAACGATATAACAATATATATAATGATAAATAACGGACCAACTGGTGTGCCGTTGATTTTTTTTAAGTTGGTCGAGTTTTTTCCTTTGTGAAGCATTAAGGGCAACCAGTTAATTGTCAAGGAAAGGGGCTCCTATTTGTGGCATCATTCGCTATCTGCCCCTCACCTCCTATCAACAGGGAGGTGTGACATGCAAGTCTCAGAGATGAAGATTTTCAAAATCACATATACATATTCTCAGCAGACACATTGCAATTGTATATAATTCTCAAAGAGTGGAGCGTTACCACAATAGCTTGCCATTTAACGGTGCTGACCGGATTCGAACCCGGGACCTCGATGGCTCAATGGTTAAGGCGTTGGTTTAGTAATCAGGAGGTCCCGGGTTCGAATCCGGTCAGCGCCGTTAAATTGCAAGCTATTGTGGTAACGCTCCACTCTTTGAGAATTAGATATAATTGCAATGTGTCTGCTGAGAATATGTATATATATATATATATATATATATATATATATATCTATATATATATATAGGCTTAAAGTTTGAACGCTCACTTCTTTTTTTAGAACCTAAAAATCACTTGTAAAGCATGGGATGCACATATAGTATGCAATCATCTATACGCTCAATGTAAAAATCTATTTTTACGTAGCAAAACTCTGTCAATATTTTTCACGGCATCACACACGACGCAATTATGAGCGGATTCCATATCTTGAATTGGTCAATTGCCTACATCAAAAGGCGTGGATGCAAATAATTAAATGTGGATTTCAAAGGGTACCTAGTCGTGGGTCATGAGCTCTTTTATATACAATTTACACTCTACGCCTACCCGACCAGACAGAATTTGAATTAAATTTGCATTTGTGCACCTTTAATTAGTGTCAACTGCCTTCAAGTATTAAATTGTTCACTTTTGGATCGGTCGAGAAAATGAACAATATGTGCATATACATACTGGTAATCACGTAAATTCTAGAATTAATCCCCGCAGTGTTTTAGCAAATGTTTTGAACTTTTTGTGGGATTGTTTCTAATTTCGAAAGAGAATCCCTTTTGTTGAAATTATTGATAAGTCCAGACATAAATAGAACGCAAACAATATATCAAAGATAGAATATCACTTGCCTATTATCATCAAAGTCATCCCACGTCAATGTTGCTGTGCTAATCTTCTTGATCACTGATAAGAAAGATTTTATTTGTAGCATTTGCAATATCAGTCTTAGCCAGAGTTGGCGTGTATAAGGTAGTCTACACGTTGTTTTTTTAAAGAAGAAACAAGTCCACAAGAAACTTTAGACTCAGATTTGCGAAAATTTAAGAAACACGTTAAAAAACTTAGGCAGACTGAACTAATCCAAAAGTTAAGAAACCTTTGTGAAAAGTTTGGGTGGAAATAATATTTCCTGCAACAGTCCATATATGTGGACAATAGCGATAACGAAGCCATTGTATATAGTATGATAATTGAGTGATAAGTTCAGTTTGAGAGTTAAAAATAGATTAAGTTGTTGTTATTCTTACGTTACGAAAAGATGTCTCTTCTATACGATCATTCTGGCAACAATTGGTGCCGTGATTTGGATGTTTTATTACGTTTAAAACACAAAACAATATGTACTCTTTAAAACTTTACACACCTGTGAAAACAAACTTTAAAAGTACAAATCTAATATATTGCCGTTATCATCAGCATTCTTTACGATCATATTGTTGAATTCGTCACTTTCGTCAGCTGCTTCAATATCAGAGAAATCATCATTCGCTCCTGTAACATCACTGTTTTTTACACCGTTGAAATTGGAATCAGGATCTACTGAAGAAGGTTCAGTGAAAGAAGGAGGTGGCACATCTTCACTATGGTCAGCTGTCAGGAGGCAGCCTGTTTTCTCGAACATTCTTAGTCGAAGTGGATATAACAGTATTACATGATTTTTAAGGGAGTACTTCTTACAAAATTACTTCTTACAAAACTTTGAAGGCTGAAACTGCATAAGTTAAGTAACCCTTTGAGGCTATAATTGGAAAAATCTTAAGAAACTCGAGGCTCAAGCTATTGCTTTGGATTCTTATAAAAACAACAACGTGTATTTAACTTTATGAGCTGTAATATGAAGTCGTAGTCTTGACAGTTATTTGAATGGAAATTTATCACAATTGCGCAATCCTGTCTCAAAACGAGGTTGAGCTCGCATGAATCAACCAAAACAAACTGATTACAGAGATCTATCTATCTATCTATCTATCTATCTATCTATCTATCTATCTATCTATCTATCTATCTATCTATCTATCTAATTACCTATAATACCATCATAAGCTTCCTCGATCACAATTGCTTCCTCGGCGTACAACTAAAAACTGCATGTCGACGGAAGAGAAAATTTACTTTAACGTGAGACGTGCATATGTTAAGCGATAAACATAAACAGACTGCTTCAGTAATCCCTAGGCATTTATCTTTAGCACTGATGTCAGAAAAATCCCAATAAAGCAGTAATTATGATCCAGTTGTTGAAAGAGATTTCACCATTTTAAGTCCCCGGTTGACAGACTTTCAATTTATAAGATGGGGATTTATTTAGGAATTTTATGGATTCAATAGTTTTACAGCTCTGTAATTTGTTTTGATTGATTAAAAGTTTTGCTAATATTTTTCTCCCACTGGTTGTAGTATTATTGCAACAGATAGGTTAGGAGATGTTCCATGGCAGCTGTCAATATTTATTAAGAATTCTTCTAAGACGTCTGTTGCGATGATATAGATTAATGCGGGAATAGTTTTGGTCTTGAGGTCTGCTCTTACTTCTAAGCATTTGCGATGGACTTTCTATCTGAAGAGGTTTCCATGGGCGCAAAATGTTGCACGATTATAGTACCATTCTTTCAGATATTGGGTTGCTATTCTACGTTTGGCAAAATTCAGCTTTTGTAAAACCTTAACAGAATACCCCTGTAAAATGGGCCTGATGTATCTTTTAGGGACAGCATCACCAAGTTAAAAGTGGGGGCTGATACATAAAGAAACGTTCCGGTCTTTTTAGTCATAGAAAAGTTTGCATTGTTCACATTAAAATTTAAAACATGATTTTCTTTGCCTCTGTTCTTTTTATTCCAGGCTTTTTTGATTTTCTCTCCAAAGAAAATTATTACTTGAAAAAAACGACAATTGGCTAAAGTTGCCCCTAAACCTTCAATCTGTAGCCCACGGTAGCGCTATGACTGTCTTTTATTAAAAATCGTGATGGCAAAGAAAATCCGTCTGCAAAAGTGAGTTTTTTCTTTATTGCTCACAGCTCTGTACAGCTCTATTCTCTTAGAAATTTTCCTTGCAAATAATCCTTTTTTTCAGATCCTTGTTTTTAATCCTTGTTTTTAATGCTTTGTTTTTAGACCTTGTTTTTAATGCCTCGCTTTTTAATATCTTGTTTTTATACTTTGTTTGTATTATGCTGTTTTTAATACCTTGCCTGCAATACCTTGCCTGCAACATCTTGCTTGTAATATTTTGCTTGTAATACCTTGCTTGTAATACCTTACTTGTAATACCTGTATCGACCCCTAAAAGGGAGGAATACCTAAAGAAGAAAAAGTTGAAGTCTATTTTTCTTACCCTCAAGAACTTAGTAATTTTGTTAAAAAATAAATTTGGCCCATGTTCGGGTAGTAAGGACATCATGTGTTTAAATAAATTGCCACAAACCTCACATATCGTGTATATTTCTAACGCCATCTTCAAAAAGTAGGTTAAGTTCAGCCAATGATATATGCTAAATTCACCTCACCTAGATGAACATCCTAGTTGTATTTCAAGACGTCAGCTCGAGTAGACTTTAAGAGGGAGGGGGGGGGGCTGATTCTCGCAATGGCAGACCCAAGTTGAAACCGTCCCTCTCATAGAGCAATAACAGAAGCAATGAGTTTGTAGAGTACTAAAGTGCGACCTCACGATTTAATGAATATCAGAAATTTAATAATTTTTTGGACTCATTGCTTTCTTCTTGTTGACATAAATAAGCAGTCCAAATTTGAAAATGATACCTTGAGCAATCGATGAGATACGCCCTTTCAAACTTTAAATCATGCCTATCAAAACCTTCTTAAATGAACCCTGTTCACAATTTTATGAACTGAGCAAAATTAACAGTGTTTCCGTAAGGCCTTTTCCAAATTCAAACAGCCTTTTCTCGCAGCTGGTACGAGATTTGAGCGCAATATTTGGTATATGGACACGGTCTAAATGTGAAAGTAACCATTAGGTGTAGATGGTGTGTATTTCTCTTCGCTTAATCGAAGCTAGTCATAAAGGTAGTATTTCTACTTCCCGGACACTCAAGATTTTACTCGAAAAGTCGACACTGTCGAAACTGTCCCATTTTGAAGCGGTTGAGGAACAACGTACAATCGTAGCCGTGATGAGAATAAGCCCAAGCAATAATTATAGTACTCTCGTGTCCGAAATAAACGGGGTGGCTGGAATAAACAGGGTGGTTGGAAATTTTGCTCAAAAGAAATAAACGGGGTGGATGGAATAAACGGGGTTAGCGGAAATTCAGCTTGAAATAAAGAAACAAGATGTGTGGAAAAATTTATCTCGAAATTCTTATAAAGTGTGTGGAACTCCATGTAACAATAGTGTTTCTGAGGGCTTTTGTTTTAACGGCTCGTGTATAAACGAATCAAACATAGGTAAAAGGTATAAAACTGCATCTAAGTAATATACAAGAAGTCTTTAAAGTCTGTAATTAAAGAGAAGTTTTTATGTCTTCATGTTCTTTATGTTCCGGAAGAGACAAAAAGCGTCTGAAATAAACGGTGTGGCTGAAAAAAGTTTCAAAAATAAATAAACGGGGTGGCTGGAATAAGCGTGTCTTGGGTGGAAATTTTCTTGTAGATTAATAAACGTCCCGGGACGTTTATTCCGGACACGAGAGTACGTCTTTTATATATACCTATGCTCTTGTTTTCTTCTGGCGTTCTGCCTTTATGCAGGTATCCCTTCACTAAACTTTCCATTCCAGTCTTATAAACCATTACAACACAATCTGAGTCACTTTTTAATTACTCACTAAAATGTAACCCGTACATTTTTGCCATTAACTTGCCCGAGTTTAGTTTGCCCTGTTTCCCTTTGGACCAGAGGTAGTTTTAATTAGACGAAAGCACTGTCTAAGGTAGGCAGTTTCCATTTTGCCATTTTGCCCCTCCATGTATTAAAATGATAGTTAATGCGGCTATATTTCGTTATCTTCAGGGAAAAAATGGTGCATCAGGTATTTTGTGTGGTTGCAGTTTAACCATGCTTCGAATCAACCCCCTTCTCGAATAACGGCTTCTTGTATTTTCTCGAATAAGTCCCTTGAATAACGTCTTCTCGTATTTTGACGGGAGGCTAAGTAAACGCCTGCCACTTTTATACACCCCCTGAAATAAGCATCATCCATGCATTAGGGAAAACATACGGGTCACCACTGTTCTTTGAATTTTAATGAACTTTACCATTAGAAGTTTCAAGCCAAGGAAAATGAATTGACGCTTTGTTCACCGATGGAAAATTTCATTGAGAGCAAAATTTTTAGACTGAAAATTATTTGATACGCTCTGTCCTTGAGAAAACCTTAGTGAATACTCAGGGCGTTTATTGGAGGCATTGTGGTTGTTAGTATTGTAGCGATGGTCCAGGGTGTAAGCCTACGTTGTACACCTACTTCCCTTTTTCCCAACTGCGAAGTTTCACCTTTTTGGGGTGAAATGTAGGGACTTTACCAAAGATAATTATAACGGAAACGATTTGCAATACCGTCGTTTTATCCTTCTTCAAGGAAGATGAATTTCCGAAATTAACAAGTTTCTGCTGCTTAAGATTTATATCTGAATAAAATTACCCAAAGTGATACTCGTCAGTTTTCCAGTCTTATGAGTACAGCTCCAGTATTAATTCTTCCACACAGTGTAGATTTTCATGTTTTAGGCTTTCATAGGTTAGCCCGGTATCACAATATTGAAGTGTTCCGCACAGAAATACTTCGGCTTTGTTGCAGCCCGAAATCGGTCGGAGTTATAAAAAATACTTGTTCCGCAAGCAACATGGCATAGCGATTTATGGAATACCCGTAATTTCTCTGTACGGCGACATTGTTTTCGACACAACAAGTAAGGGTGACTGACTGCGTAGTCGACAAGTTTATTCGTTACGTTGCACCAAGCGACAGGCCGTTGCCTTCCTATTTTAGGAGCGCGTTTTATATGTTCAATTTGAATCTTCGACATGTTCCACATGCGCGTTCTTTGCTGGGCTTTGCTATTCATTACCAAATGGACTCCCTAATAATATCATCTATTATTGCTGTTATGCTATGCTATGTTATTTTATTTTATGTTATGTTATATTATGTGATGCTATTATTTAGAAGTCCATGCTTTAAAAGATAGCATTGGTTTTGGTTTTTGTACCTAGACCGGGACTTAATTTCGCTATGTGCCAATACTGTTTAAGAAGGGTTGACAAACCCGAATGCTTCCCCCCCCCCCTTTTTCTTTTACAGGCAATTATCGACTGCTCTTTGCCTGTGGGTTTTGTTTTCTATACTTTCTCCATCTTCTGCGTACGTGTTGCGCTTAGGTCTCTTAGCTTTTGTTGGCATCACATATAGATTTTCGATCGTTTGATTCACTTGATGCAAGCCTAGGATGTGTTGAGAACACGTCTGTAGATTTTTGCAAGAAGATACGGAAGTAAGTGTCAATAAATCGTTAGTTTTAAACTATATCAGCTGCAGGAGAGGGGGGGCGGTGGCTCATTAGGTTTTAAATTGAACTTTTCGGTCGTTTATTTTTTTGTATCAATGATGAAACCTAACTGGAGAAGTAAATAATTTACTCCTGAAAACTTATCCACAGTTCAAGTATAACGAAACCTCAAACAAAGTGAGGAGACGTAAAACGAAACTAATATATATGTATTTGAATAAGGCACGACACTTTTATGATTTGATTATGATTTAAAGTTTTGATAGGCCTAGTCTATTTTAATTTTTTGTTTTAAGAAGTGAAATATGATCAACAACACAATAAAACGGAATACACATTTAGTAATACTTTCATCAAAAAATCTCTACTGGGCAGAAATTGTCGCTATTTTTCTAGATATTTGACTTGGCAGAAATTTGTGCTTTTAATTACTTTCAAAGCGCAAAACAATAAATCACGAGCCCTCCCTCCTACCCCGCCCCGAAATTGCGGAAGTATTCATCCGGCGAATTTTTTTTCTACCACAACTTTCTTCTCGTATCACGGCTATAAAGTGTTAAATTCTGTGCCCGCTGATTTTCTCGTGCTGACTCAAAATCTTCCTCGAGCGAAGAGGTGTTTCTGAGAGTATACCATCTGGTTAGAGGAACAAAAGTACAGTAATTTTCACACAGGTACGTCTCTTATAGTTTTGGAAAGTGTTCATACAGATCTTTGATCGAACTTGGCCAGAGGAGGAAGGCAGTTACAATGATTCCGGTTAAGAGGACGACGATGATGATGAGAGACTCAGTGTACTATTAGTAACAAGAATAATCAGTAATCAAATTTTAGGATGTTAATTCTTTCCATAGTCCTCTCTGTCGCGAAAGTTTATTCCCAGTAAAACACAGATAAATGTCAATCGGCGAAAGTTTTTTCCTGGACATTTAAACAAAAATTGTCATCACCGAAAGATTAGGCCATAAATTTCGATTTTCTTCCACTTGAAACTTTCTGTCTGTATTTGGTTCTATTTCACTTTTGCGCGAAACCACTTGGTCACTACTCACAGAGTCAAATAGCTAATTTGCCTTTTCTTGCTTTGGTCAGCAAAACCTACCTTCGTGTAAATGTCCTTTACTAATCTTGGGAAACCTTATTTTTGCCATTTCGGTATGTATTTCGGTACATTTAATAAATGTACAAGATTATGATAGTGAAATTATTTTAAGTAGGCAATTATATTTCCTCTCAATTGTCACCCGTAACTTCGTAAGTTATAGCTCATTGTTGATACATTCATAGATTGACTGTGAAAGGTGTTGCGAGTTGACTTGTAGCATGACAACTGTTCACTATCAGAATAGAAAGAGATGCGTTGTAGCGAAGGCAGAAGATCATTCTTCTATGATAAAACTGTATTTGTGAGCGCTTGTTTGTTTGTGTAAGAAATAGATCATGTAGAAATGTATCGCGCAAAGTTCATTGAAGATGATCTTCTTATATGAAGCTCATTAAAGTTATTTTGGAACCAATATTTTCAACTGCTGAACTAAGGAGTATGGATTGTTCTCCGTTTAGTACGTGAATGGAAAAGAAAACATATAAGCATAAATCCCATGAAATTCGAAATAATTGCTGTGTTTGGCTGTGTTTAACGCTTATTTGCCCAAGTTTACTCCGGCAATGGGCCTGGTATATGTATATGTATGTGTGTGTGTATGTGTGTATTTGTGTGTGTGTCTATTTGTATGTATATTTGTTTGTTTGTGTGACTGTAAAGCGGTCATGATTTACCTTTTCCATGCAAAGGGCCCGTCAAATTTCTCAACTACAATCTATACTGGCAACGTCATTACATTGGAGTGCCGAATAAACGGGGGGGTTCAATAAACGGGGGGTTCAATAAACGGGGGGTTTCAATAAACGGGGAGGCCATCATCACGGTCTAAAGTTGATAAACGGGGAGTCCAAATAAATGGGAAGTCTAAACTCCAGTCACAATTTTGTGAAAATTTTAAATAAGGATGACACACACGAGGACAAAAATCGTACTAATTGACTAATTAACAACTGTTTCGTCAAATGTTGCATGGAAAGTTATTCAAGTGTTTTCAGACATCATTTACGTTTTGAGTACTTGGAAATTTTCTTGAAATTGATAAACGGAGGTTCCTAATAAGGAGCAGGGGGTTATAAATTTAAAAAAATTAATAAGTGGGAGGGGTACGATTATTTGGCGCTCGAGATTATTTTATCCTTAAGTCTTACGGTACATAGTGAATTTACAGCTTACCTCGTACAGCCTGACAAGTCAGATATCCCCCAAAGTAGACTTTCAGTAGTATGTGAATTTGATACATTATACTGAAGTAGAAGCTTCTACAGTAACTGGACAAATGTTCAAGGACAGAAGAAAACTATCACACCGTGTAATTTCAAATTAGTTTGAACATGGTATGTGAAATTCTTTTATAAATAACAAAATACCTCCTTGTACTGTTGAATCAGATTTTCAGATTCTACTCCAAATGTGCATCGATTATCTGGCTCTATAAATAGTTTTAGCTGGCTTACTTTGTAAGGAAAACAATTTGAACTTGTTGCAAGGGCTTTCAAAGAGGGAACGAGCGCCCATCATTACTAAGTATTTGAATTTGTATGGAGATAGAAGTTCTGTGTAAAATATCAAACGCTTGTGGAAGAAACTGTCCCATTCAGTCAATCCCCTTTGTAAAGCCAAGAAGCTATTTCCACACCAAAGGACTGGTTGCTCGAAATGTTTATTTGTCCATCGTGAGCAATTATTCTCGAGTCAAACGTCCAGTCTTTCAAAATATGTAACTATTGGCCATATTTGAATTATTTTACACCTTACCTTTAATAAAGGTGAGTGCCAGAATGTGGCGAAGGTCTCCAGCTGAAATCTGGCCCGGCTATTAACTTATTGATACACTATTTAGGTACCCAATAAGTCCCTTAAAAATTGACCTTGTTTTCCCTCAAACAAAAGAGCCCAGTAAGGAGGTATCACCGGTATTTGTCCAGTGCATTGGAAAAATAGTGCCATATGGCAGTGAAATGAGATGAAAAAAGCGACATTGTTCACATTTGACTCCCGGAGCTTTGCTTTGAACTTGTTTTCATCCTAACTAGAGTAATAATTCTTCGGATTATATTATATTACTGTTTCTCCACAGACAAACCAAAATGGACTTTTATGTGTAAGGAAAAACTCACTTGTCCAGTTATCTTAGAAATTCATTTTTTTAAATCTTCCTTACCTCTTCTCCCACTTATTTTCAAAATTTAGATATTTTTTCCGAATATGAAACCTATATGTCAAGTAACAGATGACGTGTAACGCTGCTTTGGTCTACACTACTGCCACATCCTCGGAGGCTTAATTTATAGACTGATTCGTTCTGATACACACGGGGATACAAATGGAAACGAGAGATTGGATTAAACTTCTTGTGGCAAGCTGTCTCTGTCAGATAACAGGGAGACACTAAGACTCTGTTATAATAATGCTTAAACTTGAGACACAAAACAAACTGAACGGCAATAACGAACGGTAGTGTGACGTAAATAGTATAGATATACGATGCACTAAATTATACAGTAAGCTAAAGCTAGTTCATAGGGGATAAGGTAAGGGTAACGGGAGTAACATACTTTGTGCAGTGCCGGTTTAAGGGGGTGCCGACTGAGCGGCGGGACAGGGCCCCGTACCAAAGATGGAAATTATGGGGGCCCGCACAGATCATTGAAGAAAAACGTTTTTGGCCTATCTATGCAAGGACTAGAAAAAAGGGCTCCAAATCACTTCATGGCACAGGGGCTCCCTCTTCCCAAAAACCGGCACTGGCTGTGTGTAAAGTAACAGGATCACACTAGTCTTAATTATAGTCATGTTCGTGGTTATAATCTTGGAATTTGATTTGATTGTAGTCTTATTTATAGCATTAGTAATGGCTGTCTTTGAGATATTGTATTTGTGTTGTAGATTATCATTTGTGATGGCTTAAGAAATATTCAGACTTGAAGGCCATTGTTCGCTATATATGACCGCGTACATTTTAATTTTGAGGTTTTTAAAGTAATATTTTCATTCAGGACTGTAGAAATATTTGGAGGAGAGAGGGGGTAGGAGGATGGGGATGGATCTCAGAAAAGGGTGTGCCCATGGATGACTGGATAAGATGTTATGCAACTATCTAATTATGATATTTATGCTACTCGTTACTGCTTAATAATTAAAAGAAATAGCAAATATATATGGTGGAAAAAATCTACCAAGCACGTTTATACGATACTGAAATTTGCAGGAAGACTTGGGATGTTAGTGTATCACTGCTCTCACTTCCCGACTTCTACGTCCGTGACATTGTAATAAGTATTGATAAATTATATATATACTTTGTAAAGACAACTTTGTTATTCCTCGGAAGGGCTGTAAATTGACCTACGGGATGATTTTTTTACCGAGAGAGCTCGCATAATGAAGTAAGGGTGGAATCAAAGGCGCAAAAAGATATTTGGGATACACAGAGCCTTTCTAACCTCTTCTCCATGAAGAGGCAGTGATGACTTAACAACGGAGTTTAAAGTTAGCATTGGTCTTCGTCTGAAACACACTTACAAAATTTGATCCGCAATCCTCTAAACAACACAGGATTGGCTATTGAACTTTTAAGAAGGTAGTGGTACATACTGATACACTTTTGTTCCTTTGAAAGCAATATCTGGTTGACGGATCAGATGATTAAATCGCATTATTTCAAAATTTCATGAGAAAGCACCCAGGCTTAGAATCAAGGTAAATATAGAATCACAACAAATAAATTTCTATCTAAACATTTTTACTAACTCCACCATGATTCCGACTACTATATTGGTACACATGTTTTACTGTACATATAAATGCTCACAGGGAGCTGATAGATGGATGTCACATAGGATATAAGATTACGACATTGCAAATGTTACCAGAGATTATAAAAGTAGGTTGCATTTCTCGGAAGTTACTTTTTTTTACAATTTTCTAAGCTTTTAAATATTGCGGCTGCTGATTATTTTTTTACCAAACCGGGTGGAAGGATTTATACATTGCATAAATTTCTGATTACAACGAGAAAACTATGTAAGTTATATACGAAAGAGAATTACAAGAAATTTTGCAATAATTTTTTCCTTTAATATTTTGCATCTTCACTAAGATACATAATCGTGACAGATCGAATATGATCAAGAAATTCCTAACCGCAAAAAAAATTATAAATTACATAATACATATAGAAAACACGTGCACTAAGATTACAAACCGGAGAAAGCTATAGAAAGTGTTAATGATGATAAAACAGTTACCTAATTACTCATCAAACAAGCAAGTTGACGATTTCGAAACGTTTAGTTCTGGTACGGCGGTCGGTGTCCCTGCTACGACCCTTGTGTCATACCGACTCTACTTTGACATCTGGAAGTTACATCTTTGCAGTTATATCAAAGATTTTTCACCTGCGTATTCAAACAAATACGATTCAACAGCAGCAAGGGCGCCGAGGACAACAAGCCAGCTTGTTGGCAAGTTACGCCACGGCAAGGAAAGCAGAGCAACTAGGTAAGACATGTTATACAGTGTTGCAGTACGTCCTTCTCCGACAGTTGAAGTATAGCAGGATAAACAGTCTCACTAATACAGAAGATGGCCTGATAAATAGGAAGTGGCTCCATGGTCAAAGCACTAGTTTTTATTCAAGCAAAGTCCTAAGTATTGGGGACCATGTTGACGGTATTTAGATCGCGTCGCCCCTTAGTAGAGAGGTGAAACGTTTGCTTAATTCTCGCAACTCACTGCTTGGTGTATGGCACTTTATCCTTAGCAGACGAATAATGCAACAAGCAATCATCAGCGAAACTTACAGACTCGCTGTGTCGTCACCAATAAGTATAGGTATCTGTGACTGAAGAATACCTTTTACTGTATTTTTCATCTCCTCTACAACCAGAGTTCTTGTTGCTTCAATGGCCCCGCAGCACATAAGGTAAAAGCAAATATATGGAAACTAGCTTGAGAACTACCCCATCCGAATCAGGGTGTGACTGCGTATTTTAGCTGACTAGTTTAGAAAGGACCACTGAAGAATTCCGTCTCCTTTTGGAGGAGAATCTTATCAAATATACAATTAGTAGCTGACGTGGCATATAATTCTTAAGGCACTTAGATTGCACTAGGAAACTCTAACTCTGGTAGCTCTGAAACTGAAGCGTAAAATAACTTTTCAGGCTTGGAATGAGTACACGTCACAAACAGAGCATTCCAGTAGCTCCTAGTGAACTTAGGCCACTCATGTTTGGATTCGCAGTAATTGTTAAGTTGGCATTGACCAGGTGCGCTTGACTAGTGCTACACAGTCTGTCTCACAGATTCCTTGCGTAGTTTTCCTCAGGAGTTGGCTTATGAAAGGAAAAAGCTTGCCGACAATCCTGCTTTATAAACCGCCCTGCAGAGTGAGTTCTGCGTCTATAGATATTTCGTTTTTTTGGTGTGTTACAGCGCAAGCGTACAGATGAGTGAATGGAGGAAAAGGATTTAGCTGCCCTGGTCGCTTTCGTACTTTTACTCTTAGTACAGAACCACAATATTTGCCTAGTTCAGGCACGTCTGTGTGCTTTAAAATATTTGATTTTTTTAATATTCAACCTGAAACTGTTCACCAAATAGTAGATTGTTTTAGCTCCATCGTTTAAATACATTTGTACGCATATTCTTGTGTATGTGTGCTTATTTGCTACTGTGTAAATGCGGATATTTTTCTCCACCACAATACCTCATCATAGCAAATCTGGTTCCTTTTCTGCAGGGAGTTCCTTGAGTAGTCTACTTGGCACAGCGGCAACAACACTTCCGAGGTCATCACCCTTTGTAGATGCTTTGAGTACAAGCAGCAGTTATCGTTCTTCCGCGGCCACGTTATCTCCGAAACCGCCCGAAGTCGCACAGCCGGTTGCAACGACTCCCAAGATAAGTCGGAAAAGGTAAGAGAGATGTTAACGGCATTAAATACTCAGAAAGGTTTTAAGAATGTCCATCTTTGATAGAGCAAACGGGAAAGTTAACTAAAGAACTGTTGTAAGAGCTTAAGTAAAGGTCTTAAATTCTGAAGGTACCTTCATCTGCTCCCTTCAAATGCGACAGGGAACAAAGAAGAGGCCGTTCAATGATCTAGCTCAGTATTTCTCGACGAGGTATTTGAGATTTTGAAGGGGGTGAAAGTGAGATAGGGGGTATTAGGGGGTCCAAGTTACAACGTCAAAATGCCAAATCCAAGCAAAAGGATAAATATATATTGTCTTCTTTTTTTCTCGTTGCTTATATTTTTTGTTTTACACCTTGTAAGCAACTTATGACTCTTCTTTAACTGTTTATTTTATTGCGTACTCATTAAATATCGACGAAAAGAAACAGTGCCAAAGTTCTACGGATCCAGGGGTTGATATTAAGAACCCCGGCCCTAGCTACCGTAAATTTACTCGGTGAAAATCGCGTGTTTACATGCCAGAGTAATGGCTGCCATCCCCATGGATCATAGGGAGTCACGGTCAACAATCTTTATCTGTACGATAAAGATCAAAGAGACCGACGGGGAGTGAACTCTCTGTACATTCTTCCTCTGTGTCCTTATGTCCTATTTGCAAACGGGAAATTACTCATCTGCAATTTTGCCGACCGAACAGACAAGCAAATTGGAAATAAAAAGCAAGGATGAATCATTACAACATTGCCAAAATCAATACTTCTGAAGAAAATTTCATTACGACAAGAAATCTGAGGATTTTCTGGGAATGTCAAGAAATTGTACGGGGGGGGGGCAACTTGGGGCACGAAATCAGCTTTGGAGGGGCAATGCCCTCCCTTGCCCCCCCCATAGCTCCGTGCCTGATCCTGTCCTAATAATCTAAACTTTCGACCTGCTTTATCACTTTATCCTCAAATCGAACTCAAATTTTGTAGCCTCCTTATCCTTGTTGATGACTATGCTCTTAGTTTTCTTCACAAACTTCTCTTTTTTCTTTCTTTCTTTCTTTCTTTCTTTCTTTCCTGACAGTTTTTAGCTGCTCTTGCAGTTTCTAGTCTGAGTCTGCGACTAACGTTGTGTGATCTTCGTACCTCACGTACTGCGTTCCTTGATTATTACATCTCTGATGCTTACAATCCCTCTGATTATAAATTGCCAAAACACATAACCTTGCCTCTCGGCTGTTACGAAGCCATTGAAGTTATTTCACATTCAATCTGACTCACTACTTTTGTTTCCAGTACACATTACGAATGACCTTAATTATACTCGCTTAACTAAAGACGGTTAATTAAAGACGGTTTTGAACTTTAACATTGATGGACTGCGTTGGTCACTAACAACACATAGGCCTATCATCAAGCTAGAGTTAACTGAAAAATAATTCACACACTTTGGTTTTGCATGTATCTAAGGTTTCCTTTAACGAAACACTTCATGATCCACAACAACAAATTATTCGGTTCACTCCTGTTAATATTTTACATGGATACAATAACAGATCAAGACTGGAGATACTAGGGTAAACATTTTCCGACGATTTCCCAAAGGCATTTGAGGCTGAACAGGAAGTAAAATTGTGCATAGAGAAATGATGATATCATGTTGATCTGTAAAGCAGATAATTTTGTCAAAGTGCCTTGTCATCTAATTGAATAATAAAGGGGTTTCATTCAATCTATGAAGAGAGATTATTTTGGCATGAAGTGAACACTGAGTTTACACCTGGTAGACAACAAAGACTCGCATATAAGTAAGATCAGCGTTTTTCAACCTCCAACTTTATCCCCCTCTCCACCAAGCGATGCCGTGCAGGGGGCTCAGAGGAGCTGAGCTCCCCTTCTTGAAAATTTTAAAATGTTGGGGGCTGGGCCCCCTTCATCAATTATATTTCGGCTAATGTTATTAGAAATTTTATTTATTTTGTGAATTGTTTAGTAAAGGTTATTATAATAGTTGGTTGGACATTTTCAGCAGTGTGAATATTTCCACTTACCCTTTTTCCTTTCAAATTTCGTCTCCCTTTAATTTTCGCCGGGGCGAATTGGAGAGTCAGCAGGGGGGGCGGGGGCGAAAATTAAAGGGAGTAAAAATCAATTTTTTAAATTCAGGGGGGGGGGTCAAAATTAAAGGCAATCTGGTAGGCAAAGACATAGATATATAAGCATTCTGAAGAAGGTAGTCTACTTTAATACCACAGATAATACAATTATATAGGAGGCTGGTAGTTTTTTCAAGGGGTGCGATTGTTTACAGCGTCATATAAGTCAGACGTTTTTCTCTGTCGTTGAAAAAAGTGCCGCGGTAATTTCCACGGTGCCTTGCCTTCACTGCGGCGTTTTATATCTAATTGTGCGGAGTAGAGATATTTTTATTAATACTACCCCGGGCGTGGTCGCTTTAAAATGAGGGGTCAGGGCGTGGTCCCTTTAAGATGAGGGGGGATAAGGGATACCCCACGGGATGGCTTACCATAATAAATGAAAACTTGCCAAGTGAGAATCAGATCGCCATATTTTTATCAGGAGATTACTACTGTGCGGTGCTGATTTTATTGTAGAATATTTTCAAAATACTTTCTAAAAAGAGCGTCCTAGATTTTCTGACGTGCACATGTTCTCATGACATCATCAAGCTGAACGGTGCGCTATTAGTTTTAAATTGAAATCACGATATCAGTGGTATCAAATTGATTGATCAGTGATAGCAAAGACATAAACGTTGTTGCGTGGTTATTCGGTTCAACTTTACTGAAATCTGCATTCACATGTTCAGCCGACACTGTCATCAACAAATACTTCTTGCGTACCAACTGAAAGCCGATTGCCCTATTTCTGTACCGCTTTTGATATTCGTATTCTAAACAAAATTGTTTATCTAGTAAAGCATGTAAATACAAGTTAGAAAATGATTGTCAGAGGCATTTCGATTGCCAATTCGACATTATGATAAGTCTCAAAATCTATCCATATAAGTGATTAAAAACACTACAGTCGTAAATTTAATTCTAAGATATAGCTCACCTTATAATGTGTCTGCAAGGGAAAGAAAAGTAGGAAAATTTATTCTGCCCCCTCGCCGATTGAATTGTAAAAATGTACATGCTATTTTCAGTAAAATTTGTCTTTTATTTCGATATCGACTCCATTTATTGATTTATAAATTTACTTACTCGAGATTTACACCACTATATAAATATACATTGCAAATAAAAATTATCAAAATCAATATCGTATTTATTCTGAAGCAATTATAGTTGGCCTTGTCATAACAAACTTGCGTTTGAAAGTGTGTACGGAAACCATGTAAGCACTCAACAGGGTGTAAACAGTGGTAAACACAACGTTTACTGAGACGATACGCAGACCAGGCGACGTCATTACTTTCGATGGCGTTAGCAACCACGATGAACAATGACCGACTTAAACTCGTGTTGGATAATACTAAAAACAGTGTTTCAAACTTAAAACACGAGGAAATTTATGTCAGTAGGTAAAAAGAGTAATAAACACTTAGGATTAATAGCTTTTGGCCTGAATTTCTTTGTTTGACTGACATTTGATTGTGTAATGTGATACATATATATACATATACATAAATAACCGACATACTTGAGATTTCTTTAAGTACTACTACTATTATAATTATATTATTATTATTGTTATACACTCGTATATAGGTGTTGTTACTTTATTACTACTATTATTAATTACTTTTTTTTTCTTTTTGATAAGGTTAGGTTAGGTGTTGTTTACTCTCTTTGAACTAGAAGTTTTGCATTCTAATCGGTCATACATGCCAAATAGTTGTGAGTGTTTGACTGTATTTCGTCGATATTTGTTGGAAAAAATAAATTGCGAGCTTAAAAAATTACCATTATCTTTTATCTATCGCACATTACAAAAACCTGGTATTAGAATTTTTCTTTTAATAATAGTGTCTTCCTAGACAAATTGGTGACGGGTCAAATTTCAAGGATTTCTTCGGATCTTTGGAGTGCTAAAATTTTGTTCTAGTACAACTCTTCAGTTTCTAATCTGAACTTTAACTTCCATGACTCGTTTTTTTATTGATATCATTATTATTTCCCCCTTCATTTAGATGTACTTTTTTGCAGAAAATGTTGTTTAACTTTCCATTTTTTTAAAGTTAATGAATATACACGGATGGCTTATCTCGTTGCGTCCGTACCTTGTGATATCTTAGCAAAGTCAAATGTTATGGTTGAAAATTATAATCTTTCTCTAATCATTTAATTCGTATATTGAGAGACTAAAGTCTAGAATATCACCCATCATGACTGAAGTGCAAACAAAAATAAAATTCATTAAAAAATCTGACAGTTTGTGAGTGTCATGAAAAGCAGTTGGTAGTATTTGGGGCAAAGATATCGAAGCTGTTATTATGTCTGTATGTTATTCTTGCCACCAGAATGAAAATCAAGTGTACACTTTTAGCCACGGTGTAGTTACTCTTTAAAACATTAGCGTCCAGGTACAAACTAGGACCATTTAGAGACCAGGCACAAACTAAAAACCATTAAGAGCAAGGGCACAAACTGAAAACCATTAGAGTACGGACACGAAGTAAAAAACCCCTTAGAGCCAGGGCACAAACTAAAAACCGTAAGAGCCCCGAAACAAACTTTAAAACATTAGCGTCCAGGTACAAACTAGGACCATTTAGAGACCAGGCACAAACTAAAATCATTAGAGCCTAAACGCAAACTAAAAACCGTTAAGAACAAGGGCACAAACTAAAAACCGTAAGAGCGCCGAGAAAATCTAAAAAACATTAGCAGAAACTAAAATCATTAGAGCATAAACGCAAACGAAAAACCACTAAGAGCCAGGGCACAAACTGAAAACCTTAAGAGCCCCGACACAATCTAAATCATTAGAGTCCAAGCAAAAACTCAAAAACATAGAGCAAGCAAGAGAAAAGGCATTTATGTTTTAGATCCGATGCCGCTGGTGTTTGTTGTTCATGTGACTTAAATTTACGTAAACTGGTCTACCTCCGGTGTAAACGGTGGTCGGTTTTGAAAAACGTGATTTCAGAGACTTACATGTCATAGGTCTCTGTTATTAAGAGGACAGACGCAGGTACCGAGTAATAATAGAAATGTAAATCCTTTCTTGCATGTGTCTTGTATGACTTTGCTGGTTTTCATCAATTTTTAGTAAAATTTACAAAATGCTACTTCCAAACTGTAGTTGTTAGAGGGGTCTGATAACTACGTAATACACATTGTACTGAATAAAGCAGGCGATAAAAACTTGGGTAATAGCAGGTGTTTTAATGAAACAAAATAAGAGCTGTGGAAGACGAACGCAGGTTTTGAAATCAGCATTATGAATGCAACTTTATAAATGAGTCTTTACTGTAACTTCACAGGACATACTCTATCAATTGTAAAAAATAGTAAATAAAACTGAAATAACGCCCTTGGGGAACCACGCTGAAATTGTGGGAGGATGACGATGATAGTGATAATGATGACTTTGATGTATTAAATTTAAAAGGCATATATGTATTGTAACTACTCCTATTTCCGAGAATTTTCATATTAGGTAGGGATCATTCAAGATGGAAGTACGATAAAATCGCGGAAAATTCAGACCCCAACAGCCTGTTCTCAAAAAACTTGCTCCTTCTGGTCATCCGATTCCAGTTTCGGTAAGCTCTAAAGAGATCAAATGATCGAGTAAGCGCTAATGTGCTCATTTTAAATCCATCTTTATAGATCAGAAGGCAGGAGCGTTGGTTCTCAAGGGACACACATTTTAACTTTTAGTTATTTAGACATGAAAGTAAAAATCAACGTGAAAAGTTCTGGAAAGTAAATTGTTACACTTAAGTGTATTTAACTTGAAACTTTTTAAATTCGATATAATTTAAATTCACTTTATTGAAAACAGTTTTATAATAATTACGAAATGTGGATGTCTTGATTTCACAAATACCCTCCTCTGTATGCCAGAGTTTCTCCTCATTTCTCAAAACCTGCTCCGCTGTCAGCTTTGGGCGGTTTTTTGTCAATGGCCTCTTGCTGTTGATGATTCATACCTGTGCTTAATAGACACCAAGTATGAAAAAGGCGAAAGGTTTGCAACAAATAAAGCAAGGGGACAAGCAAGAACGTAAGCTGTATGTCCTTCAACGTTTCGCCTTATCAAAGACTTCCTGAGGTCCACTTACAATATGCTACACTGTTTCCATTTATACCTATTTCCAATGGACCTTAAAAAGTCTTTTAAAAGTGTTGCAGGGCGTGTAGCTTCGTTGTGGCCGTTTACACCCTTCTTTGATACTCCGTAGAGCGTGTAAATGGCTTCCCAGGCCTAAGTTAAACCAGGGTCCCTGTAAAGTATACATCGTCTTCATACATCGACTTCATACATCGACTTCATACATCGACTTCATACATCGACTTCATACATCGACTTCATACATTGACTTCATACATCGACTTCATACATAAATAGAACCTTTAAAATATATACCAATATACATGAAAAGAGCCGACGCTCTTCTGCGGATCAAACAGATGACGTTGATGGTGTGCAGGCAAAGCAACCTGCGAGCAACACAAACTGGTGCATGCACAGCCTCGTGCTGAAACTGATAAATATTGATTATTCGGCCAGTTTGGCCAATACAATAAAATGAAACTGCAGGTTGTTTTCTCCACATTCAGCTTACGAAATTACATCTGTGTACAAATTCATTGCTTGGAACATTGAATATATGCATAAACCAACTCACTTAATAGAAAATTCAATGTCATAACCTTTCTAGTTTGTCAGAGTCAATAGAAGCAGTGGCTGGCAAAGAAAATCTCGTGGTTATACAACACCCTTTCTTATAAGCTTATTTCAGAGTATACTTGGAATAATGTTTGTTCCCGATTGATCCAACTTTCATTTAGAAAAGATTTACTGAAACACCCTTTTGTCTGAAAGATAACAACAAAATATTGCTCTAAAAAGTCATGTTTGCAGAATTTGGAAGAGTTTGACCACTAAGTTTTGCTTCCTTTTATTGTCATAGCATGAGAACTTTCTTTGTGGAAAATTTTATGATGATTAAAAAATAATAATAGGCACATTTGCCTTAAATTTTACCAAATAGCATAAGAAGTCAAAAAGATATATATGTACTTATTATCTCAACTTAAACAGACAGTATGAGAGAATATGGGTAACCACCCTATGAAAAAGTCACAAGCACACCCTTCACAGTAAATAACTTCAATTCCTTCCTACAACCGTTACAAGAAATTTGTAAGAATATCCGCGTGCTTAAAGGCCCTCGTCCTCATTCTCATAGGGTGAATAGAAATCCTAGCGGGCCAGACTGAGAAGGGACAGTTCCGTCCTAAGAAGAATGATTTCATCACAGGTGCCCCCCCACTCCCCGCCTCATTCAGAGACTGAATCCCACCACCGCCTTTTCCACAATGCCCCCACCCAAATATGCAGCTGATGACTTTCAATCTTCCACCCCAATAGTGATTTACAGATCCAAACTTAAAACTGTGTACGCTATCCTGTGCGTCTATATTAGTTTCCACATTAAATATGTGGTGATTGAGATCTTCTTTTTCAATGCAGTTTTAGACAGTAGTGCTGGGAAGGGTATCTGGAAAAGAGGGTGGGGGTATTCTTTTTCAGTGCAGTTTTGAACAATGGTGGTGGGGGGTATCTGGAAAAGTACCCAGATCCTTGCATTTGTTGAAGAATTCTTGGTAAATAATCACGCTGGTAACCGAAGTCGAAAATAAGGAGCAATTACGCACACTATATTTCGCTTTCACTATTTGAATGGATTTGTAAAGGATGAGGTCCCAATTTCCCATTTGTCTACCTTGTTAACCTGAGGTGGACATTCCCATCCGCTACTCGATAACCTGAAAATTTCAAGCTTCGATACTCACCACTACCTGATGCTATCATGTCGGCTCTCGGCGAGAATTCGTTCACCTGAGTAGGCAGGAAAGATAGAAAATGCGTTTGCGATACACTTCGGAAACACAACTTCTGTTTCTCTCTACAATAAACAACAGTTACTTACAATGGGAGAAATCGCCAGCCAAATCACTGACAAGTATACCTGACGAACATAACTCACCTCACATCAACCCCGAGAGTATAATAAACAAAAAGGGTGCTTGGCCTTGCAAAGGTTTTCCTCCCATTGAGCTATCAATTTCACAAGATCCTTAAGATTTTACGCATTCGACAGTTTTCCGCTACCATGTACATCTGTTAAGGGCCAGCGCGCAGTTTGATATGCCGTAAAAAATGATACATTTATGACGTCATCACGATCAGGAGAGGTAAGATGTCCGTTGTTCTCAAAAATAGAACATATTGTTTTTCTTGACGATAACTTAAGAGGGGAGGATCCTGAAGATTGACATATTTTGACGATGTCATAAGTATGTGGTCCCCACTGAACTATATATAAAAAGTCTTTTTATATATATGCGCATTCTCAGCGATGAAAGGCGTATAAGCCTTTTTCAAAAGCATTGCAGCGACACCCATTGGCAGCGCTTGCCCTTAATTCCTCTTACGAATGAGTTCAACACGCAGAGTAGGCAGAGAAGATGAACAGTTCTGTAACTTATTAATCAACAGCTAGGATTTGTGAGCTAAATAAATTCAACATATGTGTAAGTGTATCACGTGAGCTCTGAGTAAAAACTGAGTTTCCTTAAGAGAGCTTCTCCGCTAGCCTTCAGTTATTTTCTCGAAAATGAATATCTAAAAATAGCATCTAATACAGGCTTATTTTGACGACACTTCTGTTTCAAAAGGAGGTGACACGGTCGACTAATTCATAGCACACATATCTAGTAAACTCCGAGGCATCTTTGAACTCCCAGTCATCTCGACCGGGCTTTGCTATTCTACCGTATTCTAAAGATGATCTAGGGAGCGGCTCTCGATGTTTCGGGCTTAGAAATGAGGTTTTACGTGATATCTGGCAATAAAAGATTAAAACATGAAAATATGGGTAAAAGGCAAAAGAAAAACGGAAGGAAGTCCATAACCTGTTAGTGGTACCTGCATTGTGTAGTGTGAAAACAATTTAAAAAACAAAAACAAAAACAAAGCAATAAGCAATCAATATATCTTCAGCTGCTTAAGTGGAAAAGAATGTTAATTACACAATGACATGATACATATGCGTCACGCTCTCTTAATTAACTGTATACCGTTTCCTCGCTAATTTCAGAGATTTTATGAGGATAAGGAAGCAAGGTAGACACCATCCGCAGTCTCTCAATCAAAGGCCCCTGACGAGCAGTGGGCCCGACATTGACACTGCCCTAAATAAACAGAAAAACCACCAAACAGGCTAACTAATAAATAAAGGGCAGCTGGGGCGTCCAAGACCAACGCCCCTCAATTTTGGCTTCCGGGCAGAGACGAAAGCCATGAGGCAGACTCAACCGCCAGGTAGGACTGCCTCTCGCGGATTCTGGAGAGAATATGTCATCATTAAGAACAGATACTACATCCATTCGTTGCCAAAAGACCGAGAAGCGTTCCGTTCCCCCCTCCCCCAAACGCCGAATTTACTAGATCAAGATAACACAACCCTCCAACCGACGAGTTAGTTAAACAACAGGACGTGTTCCGTTTGAGAACGTAGTCCGTTTGAGAAACCAAGTAAACACAGAGTGGGCGAGGTCTCAAGATTAAGATATCCAAATACGGCAAGTAAGTCACTCATTCCAGACTGCCAGCTTTGAATGGTGTCAGGCCGTACGTTATAAAAACGACTCACATTTAACGCCGTACTTTCTATTTAGCGGAGCCTAAAGTAACTCCGAAAATGGGAATAGGCTTAAATAACGGCCTGTTTGGAAACTAGATCCTCTTAAATTCTACAATAAAAATTGGACATAACATGATAAGCAATTCCACTACAACATGAACATTAACATACAAATAGCATGATTCGACAAAAACACAAGCACAAGACACACTGACCTAATACTGTAATAATTTAGTATAAGTGCGATTAGATCGGGGTTTTGGTACATATAAGCACATTTTCCCAATTTCTTGACACGGTTTTGGTAGTTTCCTTCAGCTTTCAGTAGCTCTAGTCGCCATAAAAAAGATTCTCTAACTCTATGTTCTTAATTTTTAAATTTACAGAAAATCTCACTCTTAAATGTCTACATTTCGATAAAATTTATCAAAATAGCACCTACAACCTTCCACCCCGATCGCCTTGATAAAATTGTGAAACCAGTGCCATTAATTCAGAGTCACGTTAGATTAAAGAGGATTCGACATTATTTTTTTTTACGCTTGCCACATCAAACAACTAACTTCCAAATAATACAGTGTTACGTTAGAGTAGCATAATACCCCATACTTGCAAGTATCACCCCTTTGTCAGCACTATATAAATCCATATACATACGTACTGAAGGTAAACAGACCTTCAGAAGAATGAGTTCAATAAACATAAAAATATGCCAGATAAGCCTTTTTAATAAAATGTGACATCTCTCTTTGAAGAGTACGTAAACGTTCCACAAATGTAACAAAAAGAATCTGCACTGTTTTTGCAACATCGTCTACGTCATGGTCATAAAATGTCTGAAAAGGATCTAAAAGCTTCAAAACGTACTGTCCGCATAATGTGAATTAATTTAACTTATTAATTTAACTTATTAATTTAACTTGTAACATATGTTACAATTCCTTCTTTCCTTCACCAAAATAACCGAACACAGACATCTTCCTAACATCTCTGAACATGTAACATGAACTGTATTTGGAAGGAGAAATTCAGATATTGGACTATCTGAATGGCTTGTGTTTTTTGACCACTCAGTTGGGTGTACTCCTTCACACATTCCATTTCGGTCATTCTGACGTTAGTACTCTGAGGAGTGTCAGACAAAAAAGCTTTTTAGTACACAATGTTTTCGCTATTGCGTGCAATATTCTTGTTTTGTACCACAAACAAAGTATTTGATCACCAAAAGTGGAGTTATAAGTGAGAAAGGCGTACACACCGCAAGGGTAAGTTTGGCTTTTGGAATGCCAAAAGTACCCTGGGTACTTTTTGTCAAATCGGTATTTTCCCTCTCCTATACCCACCACCCCTCTTGGTAAGGTATCGACCAAAAGTACCCCCCCCCTGGTAGGCGTAGGGACTAGGATGGTTCGTTACAGTCGAGCATAGAGATCAATGTAATAATGCATGGAAAGTATTTTTTTAAAGCTTGAAATGTTTCTTCTCGGGTCCAAACCGTATTGGCCATGGTTGTAGTAATATTTTATCAGTAGCTAATCACACTGTCTCCTAATTTTTATTCCCAGTGGCATATTGTGACCATATAGAGCCGCTTCAGAGTGCAATCAATGCATATTTTGCATTATCCATCACCGCAGTTGTACTCTCTATTGCAGCAGTTTATGTTGCATTTATGATTGTCTGCTCACCAGATGCAAAGGTAAGGAACTTTATTCTTTCTGTTATTTGTGTTTTAGCCTATTCATCCAATATAAGAACTTTGAGTTATGCTAAGGGTGGAAATCTACCTCTTAACAGTTTCTGGTGAACTATTGTCAAGTATTTCGGCAATAGAGAACAGAGAACAATATTCAAGTCCCCCTGCTTCGTATAAAGTATCTAGGCCAAGCTATAACTGTAGCAGTGGCTGCTTTGGAATTTCAAAACGAAAGGAGATACAGGGGTGTTGCGTACACACGATCGAAACTTGAAGTTTGGATTAATCGAGTAGAAAAGAAAGCAATACATCATGTTCATTTTGTGATAGATACACATCATGGGGTTGCATTACTGTGTCAGTGACAGTAACGACATACGTTAACGAAAGATTCCAGAAACTTTGGTTGGGAACGTATTGTTTTGAAATGTTCGACAGTTCTTTATGTGGCAGTAGAATAGGTAGACCGGACTATAAAACCGAGTGTAGCTTTAATTAACTAACACACGGAAGGAAATAGATTGCAGTACTTGCCTACCAAGATATTAGAAACTGCATTTCATGCATGTGGTTAACTAACATACTTTGGTCTGAGCTTAGACGTTCGCTTGAAAACGTCTAAGGAGGTTTTTTTTAATTTTGTCTACATGACACCCAATCCAGCAATTAGAGTACATTAATGGCAATTCGAAAAGGCCACTTTAAAAGTATGGAATTAAAAACACTATGAAATTGAGTCCCAGACTGTTACCTTATTATAAGAATAGAACGAATTCATCCAATTTAGACATTAACACGTCTCAAAAAAATTCTTAACTTTTAAGAATTTCCCTAACTTTTAAGGATTTCCTTAAATTTTTGTTAAGGAAATATCCTTAACCTAAGTGCTATGCATAAAAGGACTTCAGATCAGAAAATTCTTAAAATCCTTGCTTAACTTTAACCCTACCTTACATGGGCTTTTTGGCTCTTCTCATACATGGGGGGGGGCTAGTAGGCCCGCGGCAGTTTGACACACGGTTGAGCTGGATGTCGATGTCCAATGGTGAATGATTGGAAGCTAATGTGCCAGCTAGAGAGTATGTTAACATCGGATGTCACGTAGCTCAGTTGGTAGAGGACATGGTGCGAAATCGTGGGTGACGAGTTCGATCCCCGATGCGGATTCTATTTTTCTAGTGTTCTTTTCAAAACTGACATTTCAAATCCTCTCTTCTCGATGGTAATTAGCCAACTGTTTAAATCAAGCATTCATTTGTTCATGATTGTTTTCACGATGGAGTATCGAGAGGAGTAAGTACGTTAATGGACTAGAGGGTACAAATAAGTACGGCAGAGGTAGCAGGAGAGGTTTGTTGACTAGGATGATGCAAGAATGCAATGTAGATGATGACCACTAGAGCCAAAGAATGCCCCTAACCAAAACCTTATTTCAGCTTCCATCGAATGCAGTTGAATACAAAATGTTTAATATAATGACCTAGTAACAAGGACAGCATTCTTTCCATGAAATCCTTTAAATAGGACCGACGCATCTTGAACAAATAAAAGAAATGAATAGAACCTTCGATAGTTTAATTGCAATTTATTGTAAAAGGGCATTAAAGAACATTGCAATTACTGTTGAAGATGAAGATCTATAGTTTTCTTTACCAGCCTTCCTTCAGTTTGCTTAGAGTTAAAAATGCAATTATTGTAGAGGCCCAGTCAACATGTATGTTGATATTTTTGCCTCCGTAATTACAAAAAAATTCAGGGCCACTCTTACTGGATCCATTTACAAAAACGCACAACATCGAATCCAATTTGCTTGCTTTTACTAAAGAAATAGAAAGCCAGCGAAATCTCAGTTAACAGTTTTTGTTTCGTTCCTTCAATGGCTATGGCTTAAGCTTTGAAAAATGGTCTGAATTTTGATCAAAATTCAAGTTTATCTAAATACAGCTAATTGGCCGAGTCTTTCTCTAACAAAAGACATAACAGGATCGAATTGCCTATGATCCATAATCATTATGTTAATTAAGAGGACTGGATCCCACCTTTGACGTCACCGTATTTAAGAATGTCTGTCAACGATTCCTCCTTATTCTAACTCCAACACTCTATTTTTATTCCCTATTGCCATCTATTACTCCCTCATCCATCATCATTTGTTTTACACTCCATTCCTTGATTATTTTAAGTTATTAACTTTTTTTACAGGTATCACTTCTTAACCGTTCCTCATGTATTTCTTATCCTTACGTATTCCTTCTTCTTTATTTACTCCTTCTTTCTCTTCATTCTTCCTTTATATCTCCGTATCTATTTCATGTTCCTCTTCATTTCTCTCTCTCTCTTTGTTCCTGATTCCTATTTACTCAATCTCAATGTTTATTGATTTATTTCTCCTCTCTCTGTTCTATATATTTCCTATTACCCTGAATCTCTTCATAATCGCTTTCCATCTATTTCTTTAACTGCCATTATTTCTTACTTCATTTTTTTTCTTTCTTTCTTTCTATTTCTTCTCACTCCTTCTTTAATTATATCCTTTTCCTTTTTACTCCTCCTTGATCCCTCCTTATCTATTTCTGTTTTCTCTCTTCATTTCTTCTTCATCCCTCTATACTTACTTGTTATTACTCCTCATTCCTCCCTTATCCCTCTTCATCAATTACTTTCCTAATTATTTCTTTATCCCTCTTTATTTACCTTTTTACCTTCTCATTTGATCTATAGTCCGTCTCTATCCCTTTCTGGTTGTTCTTTATTAGTTAATTTCATCTACTCTTTTTTTATCTGATTCCTCTTTACTCCTCCTTGATCCTTCCTTATCTATTTCTGTTTTCTCTTCATTTCTTCATCATCCCTCTATACTCTTATTACTCCTCATTCATCCCTTATCCCTCTTCATCAATTACGTACTTAATTTTTTCTTTATCCCTCTTTATTTACCTTTTTACCTTCTCATTTGATCCATAGTCCGTCTCTATCCCTTTCTGGTTGTTCTTTATTAGTTAATTTCATCTACTCTTTTTTTATCTGAAAACAATTTTGTCTCTTTCCGCGATAAAGAGTCTTTTTATGAATCAAGTCTTAAGAACTGTAATAGCTAGTTACATAGATGTTATTGTACTATTTGTCACGTTGGTTTCTGTGTTGAATTCAAGTAAGGTATGTACACCAACTATCGCTTACCTTTTAAACGGTCACAGTCACTGTATACGATAAATAACTGCAAGATGATACAATGACATAGTGACTTCAAGCAATTTCGTGAATAATACACCAATACTGATTCGGGAATCTATTTAATACGATTACTTTAACTTGAAAAGTGTACAGGTCTATCGTCAGCGCACGTGCATCTTTGGTAGTTGGTATCCTTCCTCAGTAGCAAGAACTTTAGAATGCCCGCCAATTGACGAAGATTATGTTTCAGTGTAGTTTAAAGTCCTTTCAGACTACAACAAGCGCTGTAAAAGTACGACCACCCCATCTAACACAATCTATCATAAACAGTATAGGAATACTACTTATTAGAGCTATTACATCATACTCATCACTCGACGAAGACATCTTTCTAGTGACCAATGTAATTTTGATACGAGAGACGTGTTATATGCCACTTCGGTCTGTAATCACCGTGTCACTTAGCTTGTATCACGTGGTAAAATGTGACGTGCCGCTTGTAAACTGTCACTAGAGTGTAAAAGCTCCCTTAACCTGCTCGTAGACTTTATATTTTGTTTAAGATTCTCCTCTTCATATTCAACATAGAGAAACACTCTAGAGTTAATCGAGATTTCATAACGAATCGAATGATAAAGAATTTACGGAAATATAAGCTGTTGCAATAAACTGGGGCAATCGTTGAAACAGTAACATATTTCATGAGCAAGAATGCTTTCTTTACAAAACTATAGTTACCTTTGAACTGGTCCGTTTCGATTTCCATCAGTCTCGAGTGGCCGTTGAAACATATCAATAAATGTTACTAACAGTAAAGTACCGTCCACAAACTAAAGGGTAAAGATAGAAACGAAGTATCTATTTCCTAAGACTATGTCTACAACCAATAACTTTAAAATGTAAATTTCATGGACAGGTCACGTATTTGGATATAAACATGAAACCGCAAACCTTCCTCGTAAAGTGATTCAACTTGTTTTCTCGGTAGTCAGTCTTAACTGTAGCTGCAGTAAATGTTGAATTTTTGATGTCAGACTTGCTATCTCCTGTGTATCCAGCAGAGCTTACTAACCATTTGACCTATTTTCACCTTATCATGAGTTAAGAACTGAGGACGGCACATCTGTGTCACGTTGTGGAAACAAGCAATGTGAATAGGAATGCAGAGCCTGAAATACATATATTATCGATGAGCAAAGAACTTCGCCGTTAATTTTGCAGTGAGAGCAATAAATTTGTCGGTCAGACGAATGACCTACTACGAAAATTGTTGTAGGCTAAATCATACCAAACACTCCGCTGTCATGAATGTTCAGCCTGCTATTTTTTGACACTGCCAGATCTTCCAGGCACAGCTCTAGCTTATTTCAACTGTCCCTGAAGGTCCAATGCCCTAAATAATATCAGATGGGTTAGGTTCGTCATATTTCGCAGCTTATCAGTAAAGTCTGTAACAACTGTTTGTTTGCTTTACTTAGAAGGTATCTCACGTGACTCCTAGAACTGTGACACTTGTCGTATTTCTGTTTCCTCTTTTCTACTTTCTTATATATTCAGGTTGTCATTGTGTGGCAAAACTGAACTTTGAAAAAATAAGTAGGGCCCAATCTCACAATAGCATCACTGGCGTATTTTAGAGGAGACCATTGTTTAAGTACCCCGTAATCTCCTTGCCCACGAGACACGTAGAGAGACGACCCAGGTCGCAGATTTGGATTATATTTTATGGATGATTATTCATTCAAATGTTTTCTTGTCTTGAGACATTGGCAGCCATGACCGCGCAACTCTTTCTATTCCTGGGCAGATGCAAAAGGCTCACTGGTTTTATCCCGTTTTCTAGCCAATCACATATGTTCGGGAATTAGTGTGTCAGTTTAATGGTTCTGTATTTATCTAAGTTTCTTTTTTCTTTTTTTGCTTTTTATCATCATTCATGACTTTAAAGAAGCTATTGACAGGCAAACGTCTTTATTTCATAATATTTTACTTTTTATAAATAAGAAAAATAGTGACAAGAAACTTTTATGTCAATGTGTCATTTTTATGGCTCTTGATATCTCTAAATCTCTTTCTGTTTTTCCTTTTTTTATGATCATTTATGACTGTAAAGAAGCTACTGAGAGGCAAAGGTCTTTAATTCGCAAAAATTTATGGTGTTACAAAAAAGGAAAATGTATTATGTGACTAAAGGGATACAGAGCCTAAATTGTTTTCTTAAAATATCGTTTAAAGTATCTACCTGAACCCTTTCCTCCTCTGAAAATGCAGTGAACTTTGATGAACATTTTATTCTTAAAATGAAACCTTTAGAAATAGATCTATAGCACAAATAAGGCTCAAGAAAAGTTTTTGAGTCATTGAGAGGCAAAGATTTTTCGTCATCATTCAATTCATAATCTATCAATAACTCTAGCTGGTACCAGTCAATGCTTTCTCTGCAAAAGGGAGTTACATTCAGTATTGGCAGTTCCACCAAATACTTTTACAATTTAAAATATAGGCAGTGGATTCGCTTCCCCTTACCAGAAAAAAAGGATAAAGGTTACACGATCTTTAACATTAGAGTTTACAATTTGCATAAACCTAGTTTCAATATTGAAGAAACTTCGCAAGCTTTCTTTTCTAACAGTTTTGGATGATTTCTATTTCATAAAACATTGGACAATTTACCGAAAATGTCGAATTTCAATTTCCAAAAGCTAATACTTGAGCGTCGAGAAAATAAAACGAATATTTTCTAATAGTCAAAATAAATCAAACAATTATTTTGTTTCGTTTTGTAGAGCATTTATTTTTGCGAGGACACAATTCGAAAAAAAAGAGGCAACAAAAGATACAAATGAAAATAAAATTTCGTTTATTTAACCAAAAAATGTTCGAATTAAAATACCTATGTAACTTATGCCAGAGGAGTTTAGCTTTGCCGTCATTTAAAGGCCTAGGCTCACTAATATTTTCAGAAAAGCTAGACCCAATCAATAAGTTAAACAATCATTTTCCTGACAAACTTTATTTCATACATTACAAAAAGCAATAGAGGTGGGTGAATAAATCTTTCTGAGGTCAGCTCAAAAATCAAATCCTGAAACAGTCTGAAAGTTTTAATCACCTACCTTTATCGCTTATCTTTACGATATTAAAGAAAGTTTGTCCAGTAAGCGATTGTTTATCTTAAAGCTACTGTCTATAAAAAAGATTGTTTACCTTTATTTTAGTTGTTCATATTACAGGGTCCTTTGATAATGATGTCAGCAAACAAGAATGTGGAACATCTAGCATGCCTGGTCTGACCAACATATGTCCTAAACAAGAAACGAATGCAGATTGTTTTGTGAACAAGCTACCAGGTAATATTTATGTACTTACTGAAAATGATATGATAAAACAGGAGGCTTCATGTTCTGCAGAAAAATCAATCAAATGTGATATATGTGAGAAACTATTCCTCCAAAAATCTCGCCTATATAAACATCTAAGAACTCATTCTGGAGAAAAACCTTTCAAATGTGATATGTGTGAGAAACATTTTACTTCCGAATCCCGTTTTTTCTACCATCAAAATACTCCTACTCGAGAAAAACCTTTCGGACGTGATATATGTGAGAAATGTTATACTTCAAAACCTGGTTTATTCAGACATCAAGCAACTCATTATGGAGAAAGGTGGTTTCGAAAGCCATCTCTCGAATGTGGCTTATGTGAAAAGACATTCAGCCAAAAATCCGATCTATCTAAACACCAAAGAACTCACAGTGGAGCACCTTTCGAATGTAATGCCTGTAAGAGACGTTATACAACAAGTTCCAGTTTATCTCGTCACCAAAGAGCTCACAGTAAGGGAAAGCCCTTTGTGTATGTCAGTGTATGCGTTAAGCTGATCGGCGATCTTACCGATGCGGAAACCGGCGAAACGGTTGCCGAAATCGGCCAAAAGATGACGCCGCGCTTTTGCAAGAAGTTGATTGAGCAGGGCGTCAAGGAACTGCTGATCGCGCCGGAAGAGCTGAACAGCTACTACCTCTCCAGCGATATCATCAACGAGGAAACCGGCGAGATCTATTACGAAGCCGGTACCGAGTTGAATGAAGAAGCGCTGGCCCTGTTCGATGAGCGAAAAATCACCGAGCTGCCAGTTCTGGCCGTCGATCAGACCTCGCCGGGCCCGTACATGCGCCACACCTTGGCGATCGACAAAAACGCCACCCGTGAAGACGCGCTGATCGACATTTATCGCGTGATGCGGCCAGGTGAGCCGCCGACGCTGGAATCTGCCGAAGCATTGTTCAATGGCTTGTTCTTCGATTCCGAACGCTACGATCTTTCCGCCGTCGGCCGTGTGAAGATGAACGCGCGTCTCGGCTTCGAGACCGACGATCAGGTCCGTGTTCTCCGCAAGCAGGACATTCTGGAAATCCTGAAAATCCTCGTCGCGCTCAAGGATGGTCACGGCGAAATCGACGATATCGACAATCTCGGCAATCGCCGCGTGCGTTCGGTCGGCGAATTGATGGAAAATCAGTATCGCGTCGGCCTGCTGCGTATGGAGCGGGCGATCCGTGAACGGATGAGCTCGGTCGATATCGACACGGTCATGCCGCACGATCTGATCAATGCCAAACCGGCTGCGGCGGCGGTGCGCGAGTTCTTCGGCTCTTCCCAGCTGTCGCAATTCATGGATCAGACCAATCCGCTGTCGGAAATCACCCACAAGCGTAAGCTTTCGGCTCTCGGCCCGGGTGGTCTGACGCGTGAGCGGGCGGGCTTTGAGGTGCGCGACGTGCACCCGACCCACTATGGCCGCATTTGCCCGATCGAAACGCCGGAAGGCCCGAACATCGGCCTGATCACCTCGCTGGCGACCTATGCTCAGGTGAACAAATACGGCTTTATCGAGAGCCCGTATCGAAAGATCATCGACGGCAAGATTTCCGATGAGGTCGTCTACCTCTCGGCGATGGAGGAAAGCAAATACACCATCGCGCAGGCCAATGCCGAACTGGATGAAAAGGGCCAGTTCTCCAGCGACCTGGTGTCCTGCCGCCACGGGAACGAGTATCTCTTGTCCCGGCCCGAGCAAATTGACCTGATCGACGTCTCGCCCAAGCAGATCGTCTCGGTTGCTGCGGCGCTCATTCCGTTCCTGGAAAACGATGACGCCAACCGCGCCCTGATGGGTTCGAACATGCAGCGGCAGGCCGTTCCGTTGATCCGGGCCGAAGCGCCGCTTGTCGGCACCGGTATGGAGGCGACGGTTGCGAGGGACTCCGGCGTTACCATCGTTGCCCGCCGTTCGGGTGTCGTCGACTCGGTCGATGGTACGCGCATTGTGGTGCGCGTAACCGAAGATGAATCCGCCGGCACGACAGGTGTCGACATCTACAACTTGCTGAAGTTCCAGCGCTCGAACCAGAACACCTGCATCACCCAGCGTCCGCTGGTGAAAGTCGGCGAACAGGTCCAAAAGGGCGACATCATCGCCGACGGCCCCTCGACGGACTTGGGCGAATTGGCACTGGGCCGCAACGTGTTGTGCGCCTTCATGCCTTGGAACGGCTACAACTTCGAAGATTCGATCCTGATTTCCGAGCGGATCGTGCGCGATGACGTCTTCACCTCGATCCATATCGAGGAATTCGAGGTCATGGCCCGTGACACCAAGCTGGGTCAGGAAGAGATAACCCGGGACATTCCCAATGTCGGTGAGGAGGCGCTGCGCCACCTCGATGAGGCCGGTATCGTTTATATCGGTGCCGAAGTGAACCCAGGCGATATCCTGGTCGGCAAGGTGACGCCCAAGGGCGAATCCCCGATGACGCCCGAAGAAAAGCTTCTCCGGGCCATCTTCGGGGAAAAAGCCTCCGACGTGCGCGATACCCTAAGTGGTGTGGTATTGATGTCTCAAAAGCTACTTTTGATGCAAGCCTTGTAACCACGCAATCCATTGAGACCTTTTCGAAGATTCCTGTTGCCAATTTCGCCAGGAATCAAGTTGGTGTCCATCAACTATTGCGTTGGCTTGACCAACACAATTGTCAGGACAACGGCCCTGTTAGAGTGGTAATGGAAGCAACGGGAGCTTACTCCCTGGAATTGGCAAAATGGATTCTTTCCTTTCGGCCAAATTTAGCGCCTTCGATTATGAACCCTTGCCAAGTTTCCTATTTTCACAAGAGTTTGGGCCTGAGGAATAAAACGGATGGAATAGATGCCCGTGCCTTGGGATTATTTGGAAAGGAAAGACAACCACTTCCTTTTGAACCACCTCAGCCCGAATATCAGCGTTTAAAGAAACTTCATCGTCTGCGGCTTGATTTGGTAGAAACCAAAACGGCTGAATCTTTGAGGCTATCGGAGGCCAAGGATCCATTGAATAGAAAAATGATTGGTAAGCATCTGCGATTCGTTAAAAACCAGCTTCAGAAACTTGAACTTGCTACCAAAGATCATGTTCTGAATCATCGCCATTTGGCAGAAGATATTTCCCGTCTATGTACAATTCCTGGGGTCGGATTCATCACAGCAGTAGCTGTTCTTGCCGAATGGGGAGACCTGAGACGATTCCAAAGGTCCCGACAAGTTGCCGCCATGGCGGGGCTTACACCCAGAGTTCACCAATCGGGCTCCTCGATACAGGCAAAATCCAGGATTTCTCGGGCAGGTAATGCGTCACTCCGAAAAAGCCTCTATATGCCTGCGATTGCTGCTATTAGAAGCCCTGAGAGTTGTTTGAATCAGTTCTATCTTCGGTTAGTTGCATCAGGGAAAGCAAAAAAGGCTGCGATTTGCGCCGTTATGCGGAAACTTCTTGTTCTCATGCGAGCTTTATTGGTTCATGGTACGGTCTACACACAGAACTATCGAGGAGAAGGAAAAGCTGTGGAAAAATGTCAAAGATTTCATCCCCGGCTACGGCTTGTTCCGAAGTTTTAGTATTGACTGTCAACACACCATCTACTTTAATTTCGTTTCAACTTTTGTCCAACCTCATTCTGTCAAATAGGGTTCTGTCAAATAGTGCACCATAAGCAATTTAAACCAAAAAATCTATGAGCAGATCGATCAATGGGGGCAAAGACCTTTGGCGGGTAGCCGTCCTTATGTGTACCTCGACGGGATTTGGTTAAAGCGAAGCTGGGGCGGTGAGGTTCGGAACATATCTGTGTTGGTTGCCGTGTGTGAATGAGTCTGGCTACAGTGAAATCCTCGGTGTAGAAGAAGGTATGAAAGAAGATGCTGCAAATTGGAGAAACTTCCTTAGAAGCCTCAAAGAGCGCGGGTTGAACGGTGTCAAGTTGGTTATTTCCGACAAATGCTTGGGTCTGAGGGATGCATTGGGTGAAGTGTTTGCAACCAGCCGCTGGCAACGATGCTGTGTCCATTTTTACCGCAACATATTTTCTTGTGTTCCAAGAGGAAAGCTCAGGGTGGTAGCGACGATGCTCAAAGCGATTCATGCCTAATACTGTGTTTACCTGGTACCACTTAACCAAACTACTGCGCTCACCTGAGCTTCTAAACATTCAGCAAAGATTGCGTTTAGGGACAAGCTATGAAATGACCCATGAGCCAATTGAGTGGCTCACCTTCACGAAGGCTGGGAAAACAAACCCGGTTCTGTTCCGGACCATCAAATGGCGGGTCATTAAACACGTCACCTCGGCTCCTATGAAAGGGGATAACCCTGAGATTGGCTGAAACAGGACTTTCTTGAGTATTGATGTTTAGAGTTGCATCGATCGTCAGATTTATTGGGTCAAAACCTCCCGTTCCCAAAAATTGAATAATGGCACGTCGCGCAAGGAATTGATCGCCGACTTGAATCACGCCTGCACTAAGATCTGCATAGGGCTGACTTTGAGTTGTATTAAGGTTAACCGAATTGGGGTCCCAACCAAGTGCCAAAAACTTCGGGTTTTTAGCTTCAATAATAAAAGCAATCACATTTTTCTTTCAAATCCTTTTCCCCTCTTTGAAAGCCCATGTTCTGGTTCATATGCCTGAAGGTTTCAAGCAAATCAAAGAAAACAGCTTTAGAACCATTTTGAAGTGTCACGTATTGATATGACTCAATTTCCTAATGCTCTATCATTTTAGATCTGTTTTGCTCAATTGGCTTACGTTCCCTGAAAGTTCAAAGCCAACTGGATAAAACTGCTTGTTCTTAGGCATTATTGCGTAACCAACTGATATAACCACCTTTGGTCAAAATTTGTTGCTTTTATTCCCTGGTTAAGGGAATTTCCTTGACCCAGTCTACTTGCCTTTACATTATCAGCTAATAAGAGAAAATAACAGTTTTTGCCCAATTTTGGGCATCACAAATCGACAAAAATTGCTTTTTTCCGAAACGGTTTCTTCTGCTTGGTTGTGTCTATGGGCCCTGTAATTTCAAGATGATGAGAGATAAAAAGATAATTGGGTCGATTTTCTGGCGTCATGAATCCACCAAGGCAAAATTAGATGCAATTCTTTTTTTATTTGATTGATGGGAGATGGCAGAGACCAATTTGTTTCTTAGGCCTTTTGGGTGTCACAACTCTTTTATTCTTTTGGTATGGGATGATCAAAAATGTTTAAGTCCAATATTACTTTTTGGTCTGGTCTGAAACTACTCCTGTTTGACCAGAAAAGAAGCTTTATGGCTCATTTTTGGTCGAAACAAACGTATTTCTCAATTACTTTTTATGTGCAATGGTATTATCTTAACCCGACGATCTACGGAAATAACTTTCAAGCTGTCGAGAAAAATAAGATTTCTGGCCATTTTTAAGCGGTATTTTTGGGTTAACCTATATTTATTTTTGTATCTCGGAAGCCTCTAGGCCCAGGGACTTACAAAAATACATGTGCGGGAATAGCTAGGAAGATCTTGTCCACCTCTTGGCTGTTTGTAACGAGCTGAATGAACTGAGGCTTAAGCTCTTTGGCGCACATGTTGGTTTGTTGAAAATTTAGGCTGGTTTGTTCAGATAATCATGGAATATAGGGAGAAATTTTCCTTTGGTGAACCATTTTTTGTTTTTTCCATAGGAGTCATTTTGGCACAAAGACCAAACAAAATTAGTTTTTGGGCAGAAAAGTGTTCTCTGACCCATTTCAGGGGAGCCCAGAGCCTAGAATTTAATTAGGTCCATTAGGGGTCCTTAATCTGTTCTTGCAGTAAGATCCCCTTAGTCCAGGATTTTACGGATATAAATGCCATGCTCTCCCGGACAAAACAGTTTTTTTAATCTTCGTTGGGTCCATTTTCAAGTGAAATAAAATTCGTTTTCTTTTTTACTGCATGGGAAGCTCCTTGGCCAAAATAATTACAGTCATAAGTATCATGCTGATCGAAAGAACATTTTCTACCCCTCTATTTTTTGGGGGGAAGGGTCTTGCCCCTGCAAAGCCAATTTTGCAGCTCCAATTTTATGTGACGGGTTACAGCTCTGATAATGTATCAGTAGTAGTAATATCTGTTTCTGAAATAATGTATTTTACAACAGTAGCATGCGTCTTGCTACCATTCTTGAAAGCTTCTAAGGGTTAGGAGTTCTTATGAAATGAGCCCTCAAACTAGTTCCATCGTCTACTCCTTCAGTTACTATGTCCCACAGGAAAAAAGGAAGAAAGAAGGAAAAATTCAGCTGTTACTCCTGCTAAACTCTGATTTTTTACTCTTTTTTCGTTTTACTTTTACATTTAAAGACGAATATCCAGACACGAGGGAATATGTCTTCCCCTCCTTACAAATTGGTTTTGACCCCTTTTTCTCAACTACAAATATAGAATAAATTTCTATCGCTCTATGCCTTTTTTCGAATCTGATTTCTAAAAATTGCCTACTAAGAGTCGTGTGGTTTCTTTCTACAAGGCTGTAGCTACTAGACCATACTAGATCACATATTGGCAATGCCAATTTCCCTTTTGAGTTTCATGATGTGTAGTTTGTTATTTTTATTGTGGCATTAGCATGTCACAAGGGAGTGCCTTATTTCAACGAGTAATAAGCTGGACGGAGGTCAATTTGTTACACGGTGTAAGGAAAGAAAAGGAACTCCCCTTTTAGCAAAGGGGAGCTCTCTCGTTATTTAGAATTGATATTTTAAACCAACGTGAGCGGCAGAACCCGCAGTGTTAAAGGTGGTGATGTCCTGGTAGTCTTCGTCGAGTGCATTTTCAATGCGGCCAAAGAGCGTAAAGCCATTACCTACGTTATAACGCGCGCTGACATCTAACACGTGATAGTCATCCAGCTCAACTTGACCATTATCGACAAAATCACCGACAAAACGCAGATTTGCTGCCATTTGCCATTGATTAACATTGTAGTTAACGCCTATATTCGCCAAACGTTTCGGGCGCCTTACTCGCTGAGAGCCTGCTGTATCTTCAGTGTCATTTGATGTGTAGTTAACGCTTAAGCTCAGGCTGTCAGTTAACTTTTTATCTACGATAACTTCAAAACCATCGGAAAACGATGTACCAGTGTCTTGCAGGTAACCGGAAAAGCCTGCTAAATCAAAGTAAATACTGTCATCAATTTCCTGATCGAAATAGACAATTTCGTAGCTCGAACCATCATCAGTGCTGTACTGTAGACCTAATTCATAACCACGCGTTTGCTCTTCTTTTAGTTCAGTTTCAGAGGCTGGCGCAAATGCCCAAGGTCCGCGGTTGTACTCCACTTCGAACAAGCTTGGTGCTCTAAAGCCGGTGCCATAGCTAGCGCGAAGTTTCAGCTCATCACTGGCGACAGACCATATTTTTGCCGCACTTACACGATAACTAGTATGGTTGCCAAAGTCTTCATTATCATCGTAGCGAAGCCCTGCAGTTACAAAGAAATCTGTGACGAGTTCACTTTGGTATTCTAGGAAGTAGCCCTTTTGCGTACGGTTTTGCCCAGCAGAGGTGATTGCTTCTTTTTCCCAGTCAACACCATAAATGAGGCGATTTTCATCATTTAAATAGGTGTTACCAACGTATTCGAGACGCTCAACATAGCCTTTGGTGAAGAAGCTAGAGGTTCCTTGGTTAAAGTTTTCCCGTGAGATAAGTGATTTAGAAAATGCTAGTTGATGTTCACTAGTGTCAGTGTTGTATTGTGCATTTAACCGAATGTTGTCTTGTTCAAATTCACTGCTGCAATCATTGCTTGCGCTGGCCCCAAATCCACAAGAATCAAATTCCCCTTCACCGTCATTACTGCGAGCGACAAAACCTACTTTCAGGTTGTCGGAGAATTGATAACCAAATCGAGCGTGTAAGGTGGTGTTTTGGTATCCGTCGTTATCCTTTTCTACGGTATCGTCGACGCGAGAATTAAATCCTTCAGTTTCGTAATCAGCCGCGGAAAGGTAGTAATCAAAACTTCCGTTAGCGCCACCGAATTCGGCTGCTAGGTTACTCGTTGCGTATCTGCCAGCTTCTGCAGTGATGCTACCAAAGTTATCCTCTTGATAACGTCCTGTTTGGATATTGATAACACCGCCCGCGTCGGCACCGTATGACATGCCCTGAGTTCCACGCAATATTTCAACACGAGTTACATTGGTGCCAAGCAAATGTCCAAGTTTAGGTCCAACTTGGGTGCCCGTTGGGTCAGATACATCAACACCATCCACAATTACAAGTGTTCTGTAACCTTCTTCTCCGCGAATTCGCAAAGCCGTTGTTGAACCAATTCCACCGCTGTGATTCACATTCACAGCTGGTTGAACTCGAAGGACATCCGCCAGACTTGCGTAACCCCTTAAAGCAATTTCTTCTTCGGTCACGACGGATACTGATGTCGCTACTTCTCTCATTGACGTTGCGTCGCTGCTGGATACCACTACGAGTTTTTCTATCGTTTCGTCCTTGTTTTGCTCCGCCTGATCGACGGTACTGTTACAGGCAAGAGATTCTGCTAACGTAAAAGAAACTCTTAGAAAAATAGTAAGCAGGGTTTCTTTAGGAGATGACTTGTCATTTTGAAATAGAAGAAACACGTGCAGGATAATTAATGGATGTGAAAATCATAACTTTTTTAAGTGAAAATTTGTTGTCAAGGAAAAAAAGTGTTATTGCAATAGCTTGCAATGCAGCTAAGGATATATTTTGTACAACAGCTACGAGCATTAATGTCATCATTTCAAAGTGAGCAATCCAATGAAAGGCTTCAGCATTGAACTTTTTCGGTGGAAACATAAATAGTAAAACAACGATGACAGAAAGAAGAAGATATCCATAGTAGATTAATTCTACTATATCTAACTTGAAGTTCTTCAAGCCATGTTATACAGGAGTATATGGTAGAAGAATAAAAAAGGATCTAACTGAAAGACACAAGACAACTATACCATTAATTTCATCGAAGTCAATTTGAGCACTATTTTTCGTTCAGTGCAAAACCCAAAAATGCTAGACCAGTTTAATAAAGATCTCAGTAGTAACGGTGCCGACATTATTTAAAAATGTATTATATACACAAATGAAATGATATGTGATAATGAAATGAATATGAAATGTCCCAGATAGGAGGTAAAAGGAGAAAGAGGAATGAAATTGTTCTTGAAGGTTTTGAACAATCCTGAAAATTCCTTGAAAAAACCTTTCTAGCTCTTGATAGCTAGCTCTGGAAAGAATTGTAGGCTCAAATTGTCCTGTCAATGTTATTGATTCAATACTGAATTGATGAAAAAGACCACGGTTACTGGTTCAGATTCCAGCAGCATACGAATGGATAATTGAAAGCATTGTTCTTATATATCTGAGATACTTTTTGAAAAACGGAGACTCATAATGAGAATCTAATTTCTTTTTGGAAAATAGATTGAGGATTTTTTCACCTGCAGATGTGATAGGCCATGTTAATCAAGTCCTAGTTTGGAGGTTGACCGTTCATACCTTGAGTTTTAATATCAATACGTGATGCTATGCTTTGGGGTATCTCAAGATTAATTGATGCAAGGATAGTTTGACTCTTAACTGCAAGTCTTAAATGTCAAAATTACCAGAGCAGGATAAAATCGATAGTATACTTCAAGGCAAGCTTTTACACCAAGATACTCATGATCTCATGTGCAAAGTAATATGTCTTTTGCCAAGTAACTTGCAGACCGCAATTCATTTGCTAAGGCCAACATGATTGAAATATCACCATTAGTCTCAGTAAAGGTAGAATTTCATGGATGGTAAGGTGCTGCCAAGGATAGAGATTCTTTACTAGAATGGCTTCTTAGATGTATCTTGTAAACGTTTCTTCGACTAGAATTTATATCTTGACGGATGTTAACATAAGTCAAAGTTTTTCATGCTGACATCGATACCTAATTACTGAACCTTTCAATTAATCCAAGCATGAAGATTATCTTGTAGAGTTCAACGTGTTCAACGTCTTTTAAATCTGCTTCTCCATGTTACAATCGTAAAGCCTACGATTTATTTTTAACAAAGCCAAAATAATGGTATAATAGAATAAATAAAATTCCGGGAAATCAGAAAATAATAAAGATTTTCATTTCCAAGAAGACCCCTTACTTGCAGCCAATAATCTGAACAAGTTACTTTCCTCCCTTTTTCAGAGCCTCTCCCCATTCTATTTGGACACTGCTTATAATTTGTGCTCTCTCAATTTTCCCATTATTTCGCCCTCGATGTAGAGACAAAAACTAAGAAAATTAAAAAGTGTAGCACTTGTTCACTAGACGTTTCAATGTCAATAAATAAAGCCTTTTCCAACAATCTCTCAGAGTCTTTGTCCTTACTTTTTAATCAAATTTCCTATGCTGGTCAGTTCCAAAATTGCTGGAAAATAGGATTTATTATTCGCGTAAGAAACAGTAACGAAAAAGATTTTGATGGTGTCCATACCATTACCGTTACTCCAGTTTCTTTTTACAAGCTATATTAAAGATATTTAGCTGTTTAGACTGGCTGAAAGTACGTCACGTCAATCTGCGGCGTCATTCCGGGTGGCACAATCTCCTCGAGCCGAAGGGCGGCACCGTCAGTCAAAGCCATGGTCGGCTTTCCGCTCGGCAGGTTCACCACACCCAGATTCCGCCAATGCACGCCGCGCCGTGGCACGCCGGTCCCAAGCGCCTTGGCGCAGGCTTCCTTGGCGGCAAACCGCTTGGCGTAGCTGGCCGCCCGGGCCGCGCGCCGGTCCGATTTCCGCCGCTCGACTTCGGTAAAGACCCGCTGCGTAAAGCGCTCGCCGAAGCGTTCGAGCGTCCGTTCGATCCGGCGGATATCGATCAAATCGTTGCCCAGGCCGAGGATCATGGCGGCGCCTTGCGCAGAACGCGCCCGTTACGCGGAGCGCGCACCGTCCGCCTCGGCGCGTGCCTTGTCCATCAGGGCCCGCATCCGCTTTACGGCGCTGTCCAGACCACTGAAGATCGCTTCCCCGACCAGAAAATGACCGATGTTGAGTTCCTTCAGGGGCTCGATTGCCGCCACCGGCCCAACCGTATCGAAGGTCAAACCATGGCCGGCATGGCACTCCAGGCCGATTTTCTGCGCCCGCTGCGCCGCCCGCACCAGGCGGGCCAGCTCTGCCTCGCTGTCCGCGCCGCCAGCGTCCTCCAGGAAGGCTTCGCAGTAGGCCCCGGTGTGCAGCTCTACGACCGGTGCACCGAGCTCTACGGCAGCCTCCAACTGCCGCACGTCGGGATCGAGGAAGAGGGAGACCCGAATTCCGGAATCGGTCAGATCTTGAACATAGCGCCTCAAGTGGTCGCACCCGCCGACCGCATCCAGGCCACCCTCGGTGGTCAACTCGCTGCGTTTCTCGGGCACAATGCAGGCTGCGTGCGGCCGGTGGCGGAGAGCTATCCGCAGCATCTCGTCCGTCGCCGCCATCTCCAAGTTGAGCGGCACGTCGATTCCACGAGACAAGCGGTCGATATCCTCGTCCGAGATGTGCCGCCGGTCCTCGCGCAGATGCGCTGTTATGCCATCCGCGCCGGCCTTGACCGCTTGCATGGCTGCGCGAACCGGGTCCGGGTGCCACCCTCCCCTGGCATTTCGGATGGTCGCAACGTGATCTATATTGACACCCAGGCGTAGATAGCTGGTCATGTCCAAGCACTCCGATCCGACGGCGGGTCCTAGTCTGACGACGGCTGTACGACCCGCGACGGCGGCGTCCTGCCGCGCTGAGCCGCGAGTTTCAGCTTTCTGACACGCTTGCGCAACCTCCGTCGGCGGGCGCGCTGATACTGCGCAACCGTGATTGAGACCGGGAAATAGGCCAGAATCCAGGCGGCCAGCGCGGTCGGCACCGCGCCGAGCAGCATGGGCCAGAAGATCGCCGAAGGCCGGTCAAAGATCTCCGACAGGGTGAACTCGATTTCCGGCGCATCGAGCGCCTCCGGCCCCAGGCCACCGGTTCCGAGCATCCAGCTCCCCAGGGCATAGATCCAGGCCCAAATCAGGGGAAAGGTCCAGGGATTGCCAACCACGGTTCCGATCGCCGAGGCAATGACGTTGCCGCGAATCACCACGGAAAGCAGCATGGCGAGCAAGAAATGTAGGCCGATGAAGGGGGTGAAGGAGACCGCCACACCACAGGCGAAGCCTGCGGCGATCCGATAGGGCGTACCCGGAAGCCGGCCTATCCGATGGCCCACATAGAGTGCGGAGCGGCGCAGGCCCCCTGACGGCCAGAACAGCTGACCGACACGTCGGAACGGGGGTAGAGGGTGCTTGCGCTTAAACATGACGACGTCGGAACAGAGGCTACGCCAGCCGCAGAAGCGACCTGCTGAGTGGGCCTCGCCGACCGGCGCGATTCGGCCTGGAGCCGCCGATCAATTTCTTGCCCGCTCGACCGAAGTGATCACCGGGGTCGCTCGCAATGCGGCAATAATGGGTGGTGACATATTTTGTATTTCTCTACTGTTCTTTTTAAACCTAATGTGGAGTAGGGTAACTACCCAAGTCATGATGTAGGAGAAACCGAATTTGTGAATGGCGTGGCCGCCATGAGCGCCAGTGGACAGTACGGCCACCTGCGCGCATGCAGTGGCATAGTAAGCTTTGCGGATTTGACCTTGGCGGAGGCGGTGGGCTCGGTACTGGATGAACACATGCGTCTGTCTCGGCGCTTTCGCGGTATACGCCATGCAGCAGGTTGGGACGCCAGCCCCGAGGTGCGTAATTCACATACCCGGCCACCTGCCGGATTACTGTTGCGTGACGACTTCCGCGCCGGTTTCCAGGAGCTGGCGGCGCGCGGTTTGAGTTTTGACGCCTGGTTGTATCATCCACAGATCAGTGAACTTACCGACCTGGCCAGAACGTTCCCGGATGTCACGATCGTCTTCGACCACTTTGGTGGGCCGTTGGGTATTGGCCCCTATGCAGGTCAACAGGACGCAATCTTCGAGCAATGGTGTGTGGATGCTGCTGAGCTTGCCCGGTGCCCCAATGTCTTTCCAAAGCTGGGGGGTGTTGTCATGCCGGTGAACGGATTCGGCTGGCATAAACAGGACAAACCCCCGGGCTCCGATGAAATTGTGGCGGCAACGGGTCGCTACCACCGCAAGGCGATAGAGTTATTTGGTCCGGAACGTTGCATGTTCGAAAGTAATTTCCCGGTAGACAAACAGAGTTGTTCTTACCATGTGCTGTGGAACGCGTTTAAGAAAATTGCGGCGGACTACAGCAGTGCAGACCAACAACGCCTGTTTCATGATACCGCGACAGAAGTTTATCGTCTCGACTAGTTGACGCGGCCGGTGGTGGCGGGGCAGCCAACCCGGCGCGGGATTTAGTTAAACGTGGCGTAAATTGTCAGCTGCAGTACGATCAAGCCGGTGGCCCACCAGCGAATGTCGCGCCATGCGGCGGTGTCTTTTGTGTCCGTGAAAATCAATCGTCGGGGGATCAGCCACACCAGCACACCGAGGAAAACAAACCCGGCTATGGAGATGTAGTTTGCCCAGATAACCGGCAGTTCTGTCACGAGGTTTTCCATGGGAAGTAGGTCAGATTCTTAAGGTCGCGTGGCGTGCGTGCGGTGAAACCGCTGACTATCCACAACGCTGCTAACGAGTATACAAAGCTGCTGAAAGCGACGTACAGCATGTTTACGCCGTTATAGAGGATAATAGCGGCGAGCGGCACGCCGGTGACCAGGGTGAACAGGCCGGCGGACGGCGTCGCGCGGCGTGTGAACGCGCCCAGCAATAACAGCGCCAGCATGGGCCCCTGGAACAGTGACAACATGGTTTGAATAAATGCATAGATACCACCCATCTGCGAGATGAGCGGGGCGATGCACATGGCCAGCAAAAGAATAATCAGCGTCAGGTAGCGGCCCACCCGCAGGTCTGTATCCGGATTGGGCGCCTTGCCCTGCACCTGCGCCACCCAGACATGGCGAATATCCCGGGTGATCAGTAAGGACGTGGAGTTGATACCCGAGTCGATAGTGGATTGCAGGGCGGCGATGATGGCAATAAACATCAAGCCGGATATACCCGGTGGCAGCACGTTCTTGATCACCCAGGGCAGCGCCATATCGGGGTATTCGATGTTGGCGTGCATAACCAGCGCCAGCAATCCTGGGAACACCACCAGCAATGGTACAAACGACTTGCCTACAGCGGCAAACATCATCCCGGCGCTGGCGTCCCATTGACTGCGTGCGCCCAGGCTGCGCTGCAGGATAGCCTGGCCGGCGCACCAGTAAGCGGGAGACAACACCACACCCAGGCCGAGAATAACTGCAGGCCAGGGGAAGTCGTCGTGATCGGCGGGCAGATACGCTTGCAGATGGGTGGGATTTTCATTCACCAGTGTGGTGGCGAATCCCGCGAAGCCACCGGTCTCGGCAATGCCCAGGCCAACAATGACCAGGCCACCCAGAAACATGATGCACACCTGCAGAGTATCGGTGAATGCCACTGCTGCCAGCCCCCCGGCAATACTGTACAGACCCACAACCGTACCCGAAAACAGTATTAATAATAATAAAACATTGAAGCCGTATGGCTATACACAATCAAACCTTATTAAGGCCATATCTTTTTTTTTATAGGCACTTTATTTGGAAGGAGTGGTCGTATAAGCTTCAGAGGGAGCACTTTGTTTCCTTATTAAATGGGACTCAACGTCACTTTCAAACCTAAAGGTCACATCTAGAATTTTGATATTTTGTGAGATAATTACTCAAAAATATTTGCTAAGGCACCGGTTTTGCATTTAAGCTAAGCCACATGTTTCTAGCCATCTCCACTCTGGATCAATCAGGACTGCTGATAATAAAACAAAAGAAATTATTGCTAGTATTCTATGATTATGCCTAGGCAATAATGTCTAGCTAAGAATCCTTTTTTTGAATTGGTCTTCTTTAGTTCTTCAAGGGACAGTCCACAGAACATTTTCCAGAACAATAGTTTCAGTAAAATTGTTTTGCTAAGGCCCTGTTCACATTTAGCCTTAGCTAGAAGTTAATTTTATCCAGCTCAAATTCACGTTAAATGGACTTCAGTCATCAATGGAAGAGTCTAAAGAGTATTATAACCTCAGTCATATTTTGATGCTCTGGATTTGCATTGCTCCGCTGGTCTTTACTTTGGGAACAGCTTTGCCAACGTTTTTGGTGAAATTGATTTGCTAAGGCACCGTTCACATGTAGCCTTAGCTAGATGTTAATTTCTACCCATCATCACCCTGGATCAATCAGAAATGCTTACAGAAGAGAAAGCAAATTATGATTAGAAGATACTGATATGCATAGATATTAATATCTAGCTAAACCCTCATGTAAACTGGACTTCAGTCCTCTAAAGAAGAGACTTACAGACTATTATCAGCTCAGTCACATATTAATGCTCCTGCTTTAAATTGCCCCGCTGGTCTTTCCTTTGGGAAGAGCTTAGCCAACGGTTTTCGTAAAGCCGATTTTCTAAGGCCTCGTTCACATGCCGCATTAGCTAGATATTAATGTCTAATCATCATCGCCCTGGACCAATCAGAGATGCTTTCAGAAGAGAAAGCAAAGTATGACTAGAAGATAGTGATATGCTTAGATATTAATATATAGCGAAACATTCATGTGAATCAGACTTCAGTCCTCAAAGGAAGAGTCTTACAGACTATTATAAGGTTAGTCACGTTTTGATGCTCCTGCTTTAAATTGCCCCGCTGGTCTTTCCTTTGGGAACAGCTTAGCCAAAGGTTTTGGGAAAGCTGATTTTCTAAAGCCCCGCTCACATTCAGCCTTAGCTAGATGTCAATTTCTAGCCACCTTCACTCTGGAACAATCAGGAATGCTTGGGACGAGAGAGCAAACTGTGATTAGTAGATAATGATTATGCTTTGACAACAAAGCAAACATGTGAACTGGAGTTCTTTAGTCCACAAAAAAAGAGTGTACTCTTAGAAAAAGATTTTACTTTAAAAACAGCTTAGCCTACGGTTTTGGCAATTATCCCAGAAGTTAAGAAATGTCAGACGCGACCTCCAGGCGGAGCAGCGAAAATAATTTTCAGTCCATTTTTCTTTAATACCTAATTTCAAAGCTGAGCAAAAACTCAAATTAAATCAAAACCGAAATACTTAGACAAAAATCCAAGCTTTGCAGTGACAGTTTTATTTGATAGTATAAACGACAGTATGATTTCTCTAACACAAAAGTTTCTTCACTTTAATAGAGCTTGAGACATATATATATGAAAGGATGTTACATCCAGAAAAGAAATAAGGAAATATTGCCTCCATTTGCTGACAGAACAAAAGAAAAAAAATGAGTTTAACAATGGCATCAGCTGTATATCAAACTTTTTGTTTCTTGACATTTAAGATGATATAATGCTTTAATGAAAGTAACTATAACAGGCTCAAACGAGCTGAATTTGCATTTCAAAAATGAACAAAACAGCAACAAAAGCGTTAAATATATATAGAAACAGTACGTACAACTGAAAAAGTATACAGGAAAAAATAAAATAGAAAAAAGATCAACCTGTCGTCACGCATCGCCCGCGCGTCCAGGGTGCGTGCCATTAATGATGCGGGTTACGCGGTTTTTGTCTATACCGTTAACACCGCCGCACGCGCCCGCTCGCTGGCGGCTGCTGGGGTGAAGGGGGTATTTACCGACCGTCCGGATCGCTTGCGCGAATGGTTGTTATAGGGCGTTAAGCTCTTTGTTCAACTGGTATTTGTCGTCTGTGACTATCTTTTCCAACACTTCAACACGATGCCTGAGATCGGCAATTTCCTGCTCCAGTTGCTGCTGATCTGAGTCCTGCTCACCACGACGCTGTGCTTTCAGGTAGTTGTTAAACACTCCTGCAGCCACACTCACGGTGACGATAATGACAACCATGGTAAACACGTCCATACACAGCTCCTCCTGACACAAAATTCGTTAACAACAATTTGCTGATGACCCTCAACAAGGTCAATGCGGCCCGCTCAGATAATAACGCTAGCGCTGCCGTATCGCACCAGCACCATATACCTGCTGGCTTATCCATGGCGAGCCGTCGTAAACCACATGACCGGCACCGGAAATGTTCACGTCCAGCAGTTCGTCAACCCAGACGTGCACCAGACCGCGGCCATGCACGCGCAATTGAGAAGTTCGCGTGGCCAGGTCGGGCGCCCGGTAAACAGAATTGCCGGATAACTCAACAGTCTGATGGGTGGCAGCACCGCTGAGTGCAAATGAGGTGTGCCCGTGACCCGCTACAACCAGGTCGGCCACCTGTAATCCGCGCGCCTGAATCACACCCGGGCCGTGGCCTTCGATGAACAGGCGGCTGGTCTGCAGGCCACTCACCTGCACGTTGCCGGGCCCAAGAATATAGATTTCGCGCAGGTCAGCCACAGTGACCTGCAAGCGCAGGCCGGAGCCTGCCAGCCGGGTTGAGTCCACATACAACACATCATCGACGCTTTCCAGCCACAGATCAGCAGCCGGTAAATCACCGGTGGCAGCCACCGGCGTGTACGAAGCCATGAGCGGCCCCGGTGTGCCCTGCTTAACCTGCAGGTTACCCGGGCCTTGGAAGTGAATGTAACGGAATGTGTTAACCGCAAAGCTGCGATGCACCGGGCTCCCGGCGACAACAGAATCCACGCTCTCAGTGGCCGTGTCGGCAGCCGCAACCGGCGCTTGAAAGAGGGCTGACAGCACACAGACCAGGCTCAGCAGGTACCGCTTAGCCAGCACGCTGCGGGTCCTCGCTGTTGTCGGTGGTGCCTTCAATCAAAGCGAGCTCTTTCTGCAGCTCATATTGATCAGACGTGACAAAAGATTCGAGCCGACGCAGGCGCAATTCGGCCTGGGTAAGGTCCGTGGTGGTATCACGCAGGGTCTGTCGGGGAATAAATTCTTCTGCTTCGTCCTCGCTGGCAGCCTGCGCCCCACTGCCAGTGGTGGTGCCGGCATACCGCTCGCTACGACGTCGTCGGCGACGCGACTTTTTGCGCGGCCGCTCGTCCATGTCGTCGACCTCGTGCTCGTTTGACTTGTCCATAATAAAATAGGTAATCCAATAAGCTGGAAAAACGATCTGCGGCAAAAATATCAAACCGGTCAAAGCCCCCAGTCGTACAGCCCAGCTCTCAAAGCCGAAGTTTCTTGCCAAGCCACCGCACACACCGGCTATTTTTTTGTTGCCGTGGTCAACCGCCAGGCGCCCGCTGCGTTGTCTGCTGCGACGTTCAGTACGATAAGACATGCGATGCCGGCGGCGATGGCGACGATGGCGACGCCTGCGCCCACCTTCGGCCCGCGGGTCGCCGGTAACACGCTTCAACCGCAGTTCTGCTTCGAGCCGCTTACTGGTTTCATCAATTAACCCGGTTGCGCGGTCGCCCAGGTGCCCGGCCGTTGCCGCCACCAGGTCTTGCACGGCTTTCTCAAAACGGGTCATGGCAGCAGTGATATCGTTACTCTGCGAAGCAGACTGACGCGCTTGAGGGTCATGCTCATCGCGATTGTCGTATTGGCTGTTCTTCTTAAAACTGGCGGTGACGATTAGGAGATTGACGCCAAACAAAACGGCGCACGGCAAAATGATGAAATTGGGATGCATCGAAATCGGGACGGTGAGATAGACAAACCACGCCACCAGCAACGCCTTTGGCGCAAAACGTTTGGCAATGTGATATACCCCGCCAAACTCGCGCCCACCACTCCAACGACGAATGTCACGCATGGACAACCCCGTCGTTACCCCCACGATGGCGAACAGCACAAAGACCGGGAGGGAAAAGGTTAAAATGCCCACCCGAATAAAGAACAGCTGCACCATATTCATGACCGCCATGAAATAGGGCTGAAACCCGATCTGCTGCGCCAACCACGCCAATCCTCGTTCGAGGTGCGTCCAGACCATGACGTAGTAGTAGGCCTGACCGGCCACCCATGTGATCAGTTCGGCGGGGTCGCTACCAAACGCGGCCTCCCGAAAATCTGCGTGTAGGTAGGTGACCTCTTGAATCACCATTGCTTCAGAATGCGTCGCGGACGGCTGGTCATACACAAACGCCATGCCGATCCATTCCATCAGTATCGAGACACACAGCGACAGAAGCAGAAATCCCAGCAAGCGCATCGGCCAAGCGCGACGGCGAGGTGCGCCCTCATGCGTATGAGCATTGGCGGGATGTTGGTCGGCGAGCGTAGCCACAACTAGCTCACCCCCTCGCGGGCACTGCCGTCCGCCATCCACCAATGACTGCTGGTGCGATACCGCTCCTCCATGTCCTCGGTAATGCGTTCAAACGCGGTATGAAAGGAGCCGGTCCGCGGCTGTGCCGGTAATGGCAAACGAAGCTTATATAAGGTGCCACCTTCCAACAGCGCGAAGGCCTGCCCTTTCGGCAGGCGCACCACATCATGCGCTTCCACCATTGGGGTACGACTCGAGGTGATTCGATCCTCATGCCGCGAAGTGAAATCGATATCTGTGTTGGGGTCGCTGGAATCGTTGTAGCCCGCAATCAATGTAATGTCATGCACACTCACTTCGGGCAACTGATCGGTCAAAATTGACGCCGTCTCGATGTCCTTGACCCGAAACATGATGAGGTTGTTGAAGTTACCCGCCACTTGCTTCGCTTTTGCATCCGAGCCAATCCCCGCGTGGATATCCGCATAGGTTTGGGAGTACGCCGTGATTTGTAGGTTGGCCGCACCCCCTTTATTAATCATGGGAATAAACTCATCGCCCATAAGTTCGGCAAATTCGTCCAGGTGCACGACGATCGGCTGCTGGTGATCGTCGTGTTCGGCCCGAAAGCCATGTCCATCGCCATGCTTGTATCGTTCCCCGGCATAGGACACGAGGTCGGCAAACATTGAATTGCCGACCGCAGAGGCCACCGCAGAATCCGTCAGCGCATCCAGACCGATATAGACCACGCTCGATTGATTGACGACTTGCCGCCAGTCGAAGATGGGACGAGGATCTTCCAGATCCAAATAGTCCGGACTTAAAAGTTCTGCAGCGCGCCCCGTCGTCAGCTTTTCTAAGAGCGGCAACAGAGACGCGACAATCTTGTCGAAATAGGATTTTTCGTACTTAAAGGCAGAACGCAGTCCTTCTAACACGTCATCCGTGCGTCCCGTTTCTGCAATGAGGCTTTCAAACGCGATCAGCCGTTTGGGGCGTCCCTGCAAAAACCGCGGTTGCCGCTCGGGATTGACCGTGGCCTCAATATCCGCGACACGCACTAGAGATGCTTCATCGTTGTCGAAAAACGCCTCGGCATAACGCACAAAGAGATCATCAATGTTGGTGACGTGTCGAAGGATGGTCCGATAATCGGGTCGTTGGCCTAAGGCAACCACCGCCTTAGCGACGATGTTAGTGAACCGCCAGACAAACTCGCGGAACACCGCGCTTTGGCCCTCGCCGCTCAGTTGAGAGGACACCCGTGTCGACACTTCCGTGATGCGATTGAATTGACCCACGCCGTTGTAACGGGACGAAATTTCTGGATAACCGAGATGGAAGAGATAACTTGAATGGAATGACGAAAAAGAAACACAGAATGGGCAATCTTAGGATTAAGCTTTCTGCCAAACAAATTGTAGTCAATCTCCCATTTCTGAAATAATTGCTTAAGATGTATTTGCCTCTACAATTAAAAACAGAGCCAAAACCCAAGCTTCTTCCTTCTCGGGAATTCACAATTTCAACAATGTAGGAACGCCCTCATAGTTGTTTCTGAATAAACTTACATTTGAGTGCCCGCGACCATTGTTGTTTGAGTTATATATAGTGTTTCAAGTAACGGTCGGTGTTAGTTGCCGTCCATTGTGGATAAACTCCAAAATCAGAGAGATAGCCTGAGAAAATTCAACCTCTGTATTCGTATGCTGAACATCCGATTCACAGTTACGATCCTCAGATTAATCAGCATTTCAAAAATTGTTTTACAGTTTCATAATTTTAATTTGACATTTAAACAATTTAAACAACGAGTCTATATAGACTGCAGTGTAAAATTTCTTTTATATTTATAGTGTGTTTTTCATCTAAATGTTAAATCTGCAGAATACTAATTTAATACCAATCACTTTTATTATTGTATGTAAATTGTTTTTCATTTGAAAATCACATAAGATAAAGAACTTCAAACATATTTAAGTCATATGAAAAACCAATATTCGAAAAATTTAAGCTAAAACGAAGGGTTACTGCCTATGCAAAGCTGTGTTTCTTCTTGGTATTACAGAAAGAAAACTTTAAATGACAAGCTTTAAATAGACAAACTTTAATGACAAACTTTAAACAGTAAAAAAAACTTAATTCCCAATATGAAAGGAACTGTCCCCTCCTCAACGCCTCTTTCTTTACGCTAAAGTTTTTTACTGTTTTAAAAGTAAAGTTAGTAGAAAGAGTCAAACTTTAGTGTGAAGAGCAGGGCGTTGAGGAGGAAAAGCCCCTTACATATACGGAGTAATTTCTGTTCGATTAAAGTTTTAATGTCGCTCCTTACTTTCAGTTAAATTTTTTTTTTATTTAATTTAATAAAAAAGGAAATAAATAAACTTAAATACACCGTTTTGTGACAAAACGCATGTTGAAAATGATGGAATCAGTTCTCTGATCAACCTTCAACTGGAGGGCGTCAAAGACAAAGTAAAATAAGCAAAAACACACGTTGTTTTCAATCCATTGTAAACTAAAACATATATGCTTGACATTTTTTCTTTTCAAAATTATTCTTATTCATTTGTGACAATTTTGGACTCATGATAAACATGAAACAATGATATATTAAAAACAAAAAACAAAAAACAATCGCTAGGGCAGTATCGAATTTACAGTAACATGTACAGGCTAAGAAAAAAATGGTATAAAAGTGAAAAATTATCAAAAATCCAAAACCAAAGTATTTTTTCATTGTTCCGGGCTTAGAGAGTTAGCTTGACATTTTCGGACTCGTGATAGACACTTTTATAAAACAGGATATTTAAATAACCAATGGCTTCGTTCCCATCTCTAAAGTGCGTTTCGTAATTGCAACGTACTTTTTATTTGTTCCAATATTTCCTTATCAATTAATCGATGATCAAATTCCTATATTTTAAGACGTGGTAAATAACAAAATCTTGGAAAGCTGTTTTAGGTGAATCAAACTTTCAGAAATTAATTTATTTCGTCTACTTAGGCTACAGCATTCAAATGAATTTCTTATCTAATCTACACACAGTTTCTAAGTTCACTGTGGCACAGCAAAGGATGGTGGATAGTGTTTTAAAACCAAAGTCTACACTGGTTAAGTGTAACTACTAAGACTTAAATTTAAAGAGCTACAGTCTGTTATTTAAATGTAATAAAATGTGCTGTTAAAGAGTGTTGTTGAAAACTAAGCATTCAAATTTGGCACATCGAATTTTAGGAATCAGTGTCATTTATTGAAAATTTCAAAGTACTTGAAAGGCTGCACAAAAACGGGCACAAAAAAAGGGGGCACAAAAACTTTAACCCCATCAAAACTTGTTTATATTTATTTTCTGTCTTCTTCTTCTGCACCTGGGTCTGCTGGGCGTTTCTGTTCAACGGGGCGCTGTTCGCGGCCAATGCGGCGTTCAACAACCTGGGGCGGGCCAGCTACTCCACCTACTTCAATTTCGGCAAGGCGACGATCGGCACCATTCCCTTCGTCTATCTGGGCGGTCAATGGGCCGGCGCGGCCGGCGTCCTGGTGGGACAGGCTGTGGGCGCGGCGATCTTCGGCGTGCTCGCGATTCTGGCCGCCTTCGCCCTGATCCGCCGCTTGGACCGGGATGGCGACGGCCCGCCGCCGGCCAGACGGCTCTATCGTTCCCTCTGGCCGATCCCGGCCTCGCCGCAGAGCAGCGTCAGGACATAGTACCGGGAGGACTCACCGCGCGTCAGGCTGATCGTGGTCTTCCAGGATCCTTTGCGCCAGCTTCTGTCCGCTCGACCAGGCAGGACCGACACCCCGGCGCACACACCAATCGCCGCAAGCCCCCAGGCCCTGCGGGTCGAAGAGGAACCAGCGGTCCGATCCATTCTCCTGGTTCTGGCTTTCTTGGAAGGGGCCGACGATGGCCTCGCCGATAAAGCGCGATCTGGTCGAGTCCGGCTTGCGGCGCGGCAGTCCGGTACGCCGCCAGAACTCCTCCAGCATCTCGCGCGTGACGGCGGCTGCCGTCGCGGTGTCGCTGCGCTCGGTGCTCCACTCGGTTCGGGCGTGCAGGACCCAGGTTTCGCCCGGCACCGAGGGATCCGCCAGTTTCAAGGTCGCGCTGAACAGGACCTCGGACTTGTCGAAGCGGTACATGTCGATCGCCGTTGCGCCGTCGCGCGGCGGAGAGAGCGGCTGATCGAACGTCACGGCGGCGGACCAGACAGGGGCCATGCTGTCCGCGCGGCCGACCGCCTGGGGCCACCAATCGGGTCTCTCCTCGCCCAAGACGCGCAGGGCCTCGTTGGGCGGCACCGCGAGCACGACGTAGCGGAATCTCTCCAATTCGTGTCGGTCGCCGTCGAACAGGCGCCAGCCCTCGGGGCTCCGTTCGAGGCGGTCGACGGCATGATGGAACCTGATATCCAGCGATCGGGCCAAGGGCTCGGCAACGGCGGCCATGTAGGGAACCCCCTCGTAGACCCGGCGCGGGCTTTCCATCAGATGGTCTTCGCCGGGCCGCGCGCCCACGCGCAAGACCTGCAGCTCCCGTTCCCGGGCGCAGCCGGCCTGCACCCATCGCTTGACCTGGCGATCGAAGGGACCGCCGCTCTCGATCGGCGCGTCGAAATACTGGGCGCCGACGTCGAAGCTGGACTCGGTGCCGCGCTCGGTGCCGAGCCGGCCGCCCGGGCCGAAGCTTCGCTCGAAGACCACGACCGAGAAGCCCCTCTGCTGCAGGTGTTGCGCGCAGGCCAGTCCGGAGATCCCGGCGCCGACCACCGCCACCCGGGCCGAGGCGATCGATTGGCGGGCTGCGGCGCTCATGCGGTAACGGGTCGGCAGGATGTAGCCGATGGCACCGCCGATCACCAGGGCGATGATGCTGCCGAGCAAAATCGCGAGATGGGAGGCGTTCGTCATGTCCGGCAGGGCGCGCGGACCGCAGTAGGCGTCCGCCAAGCCGCAGGCCAGCTTGCGCAGCGCCAGCTCGTGGGTAGCGCTCGGTGCCAGTCCGGAATCGCGCCACTGGACCCAGAGATCGCCATAGCCGAGCAGGAGCAGCAGTGCGAAGAGCGTCGCGACGCAGGTCACGGCGCCCTGAATCGCGGCGTTCTTCAGCGGGCTCAAGCGGTTCATGCTCAAGATGAAGAACGAGGCCGCCGCCGCGCCGGAGAGCTTCGCCCGCCACCCGGAGAAGCTGCGCGCCGCCCAGGCCGGCCAGCTCCGCCAACTGTTTGCCCACGCCCGCGCGACCGTGCCGTTCTATCGCGACCGCCTGGGCGGCTTGCCTGATTCAGGTGACGCGGACACGTTCTACGACGCCTGGCGGCGGTTGCCGGTGCTGCGGCGCGACGAGGTTCATGCGGCGGCGGAATTTTTCCTTTGATGTTGCTAGTACTAGGTCGTTTACCAGCAAGCACAGAGAGATATAGCGTGGCAATAGGGAACAGGTTCTACTGAATGTCTAATCAATAGTTACCATTGGAAAGAAGTCTCTTCCTCGGCTTACACTTTTCCTTTAAAAAATGTTACACAATTAAATGAAAAGATAGGTCTCTGTTTCTTAATTAATCAAAAAGGTCATTAGAAATTGCAAGTTTGAAAAAAGAAGTATTGTACTCATTAGATGACATTAACAATCTCCTTAATAGTTAGCTCATCAAAACCTGATTAACGAGAAACGGCCTTCAATGATATACAACTGATTTTACCTTTTAGATTTGTTTAATTGTTCTATCTGTCTGCCCTTTCTAAGTACGTTCAAATAGATCTTGTAGAATGATGGAATGTAAAGGACCGTTTGTTGTAAATATATTATAAGGATAATGGTAACTAACACAAATGTAAGTCATCTATCCATATCTATATATGTAGATAAAGTCGTATTTTTTTAGTTCATGTTTGCATCCTTTCTTAGTATTGTTTTTTCGTTCTTTCTTTCTCTTGTATGCACACCTGTCACTTCATGTTTCTCTCTCCAATTTCGATATTTCTTTTTACAGCCCTCTTGGTGATTTGTTGTTTATTTTCCCGTTCGTCTATTATTTTTTTTTGCTCTTTTCTTGGTTATATGAAACACCTGTGAGTACAATGATTAATTAGTGGTCTATTGTTAGTACGATCTATGTGTCATTTTATATTTGTAATTTCTGATTATCCCCCTGAGTATACGTGCTGTATTTCATTAGCGTATTAAAGCAGGTCTGTAATACTTGTCAAGATATTCAATCTGATGAAGATAACATTGAAACGTTAAGATAATGTGTATCTTGTTAGCTTTATATAATATTTATACGCAGAGGTGGTAGACGGCTTTTGAGTCTCTACATATGACTTGACTTATTTGCGTAGGTCCGTGCCCTTGCTTTCCTAATTCAATTCTGTTTCCATCGACTTCTGTCCTGTGTGTTTCTCTCTGCAGTTAAGATGGGAAGGCCTGTGTCTTTTTTGATGTGATCCAAACATCTTTTTGGTGGTCTTCCCCTTGGTCGTGGTTGGTGAAAATCTTGTTTGTAGGCCTTCTAGACTAGGGATGCATCTGTATTTCTGCCTACGTGGCCAAACCACTTCAGGCGTTTTTCTTTAATAACTTCTAGGATTGTCTTAACAATTCCTGTGACTGAACGAATGAGTCTTGTAGCACCTATCAAGGATCTTAAACAGTGAATTTTGAATGCCAGGAGCTTGCTTTCTTCCTTTTTGGTTAGGGTCCAGGTTTCCGAGGCATATATCGCGATTGGTAGAATCAAGCATTTGTAAAACCGTGCTTTTAAATTTAGTGAGATGTTTTTATTTGACCAGATGTTCTATATATGTAAATATATATAGAGAGAGCTGGGAGACAAGAAATTGTCTGGGTTTTTGATAAACTCCTGGTTTCATGCCAACGCAATTATCAGGTATTTTATTTCGTATAATTTATATACATACATATATATATATATATATATATACATATATATGTATATAATTAATTCTTAAAGAGTGGAGCATTACCACAATAGCTTGCAATTTAACGGTGCCGACCGGATTCGAACCCGGAACCTCATGATTACTAAACCAACGCCTCAACCATTGAGTCATCAAGGCTTGATTACAATGTGCCTGCTGAGAATATATATTATTTATTATATATATAAATATATATAAATATATATATAATTAAGTCAAAACATTAAAACGAAAACTGGGCTCACTACGTGCTTTGGGAATTGTATTCGTTTTCTTGCATCAAAGTCTAAGTTTTCCTATTTTATTTTCTCTCATGCAACTGTTATTTTCTCTCATGTAACTAAATATTTTTAGCTACATATATGTTTCTGCACAAGCACTATAAATGAAATTTTACTTAAAAACGTTTCTTCTTGAAATCTTAATTGAGAGGGGGCGTGGGGGTGGGGGTGGGGGTCATAGTCCTAAATTCTCCGAAACATTAGACTTGAAGTTCATCATAATCTACGACAAAAACTTCGCAAGAAATCGCAAGAAATTGAAGAGACCATCAAGCCAGACAATCTTGTGAAAATATTTAGTCATCAATCCTTTGGTCAAAACACATGGCCCAAAGAGGCTGGTCTCTAACTGCGTTGAGCTGGATGTGCATGTGTATGTCCACCGGTGAATGATTGGGAGCTAATGTGGCGACTAGAGATACAGAGTACTTTAACACCCGAAGTCACCCAGCTCGGTTGGTAGAACGCACGCCGCGAAAGCTTTGAAATATTTTCTATTTCTCTCGTGTACCACTATAACTATTTCTCTTTTCAAAACTGACATTTCAAATCCTCTTTTCTCGTTGATAAATTCTCGTAAATCAACGTTATATTTCCAAATTCTTTGTGTGGAACGAAATCCAGTTTTCTTTTACGATTAAAGCATTTATTTTCACAAGAGAAATAACGCCTGAAGTCTAAAATCCCTGATTTCACGTAAGGTTTAATAGTCCATACATGGCGCAGTGGACGAAAAATATTGGGGGGAGGGCGGCTGTGGATTATTTTCCCGACAAAAATATACATTTGCCCCGAAATTATTTAGACATGAATAGACTAAAAGCACTTAAGTTCGGCAGGAATGCCGACGCTCATTCAGAGGGCTGGTAAGACTTAAAATCATTTCATTTTTATTTCTTATTAAGGAATTATAAAAGGACCCGAAAAAATTTCTTGCCCCCAAGAATATAACATTTTAACAAACTGGAGGGCTGCAGCTCCCCTCAGCCCCTTTGGCCGTGCGCCTATGAGTCCATAATAGAATAGACAATAAATTTCTCAGTTTCCAAATGGTGTGACAGACGTCTATGAAATTCTGGCATCGTTTGACTTTATACGTTTTCTGTGCAAAAGCGACATACCTTGTGTGATCCTCTTCGGCTAGAGTAGCTTGATTGGAGCTAGACTTCGACAAATGTAAAGCAACCACGACCTACATCCTGGAGAAAGAATTCAGAGCATGCTTTCGAAATGAAATAGAATGGAAAAATTGCCAGTACTCATGAAACAGAGCATATAATATGAGAGAAGTGTGAAGATGAGATTCTACAAAAACTCTCAAACCACGAAAGTCCAGGCCCGGCTATGGAGGGCCTAAATTCCTCTAAATTTCCTATCATCCCACATATTCTTTTGTGAAGATTCGACGTCTGTAGGCTTCCCTTAAGCGGTTGCAATGTCAGCCCTCCCACAATTCAAAATAGCTTTCTGTAATCTCTTAGTTTAGCCCCTGATAAGCAGTGGGGCCATCATCAAAGTTCGCTTTTCGGCCTTTTGGCAAGGAATGGATTTAGTATCTGTTCTTATTGATGACAGATGCTTTCCGTAATCCGCGACAAGCGGTCCTACTGTGCAGTTGAGGCTGCTTCATGGCTTGCTTTTCTGCTCGGTATCTTAAATTGAGGGGCGCTGCCCTTGGACGCCCCAGCTGCCCTTTATTTATTAGTTAGCCTTTTTGGTGGTTTTTCTGTTTATTAAGGGTAGTTTCAATGACGGGTCCACTGCTCATCAGGGGTCTTTGATTGAGAGATTGCCATTATCAAATTTCTAAATAGACCCCCCTCAGTTCAGAAAAGCCGGGGCAAATTTCTAACCATGGCTACTGCCCTGTTTTGGACATCTGACGCCACGCATCCTTCCATTCCCTACTTACCGCAATAACGGGTGCCGAGGGGTAAATGACTCTGAAAAGTTTCATACAGCTGTAGTAAGCAGGGGCGGCATTCCGACGTGTGGGGCCCTGGGCACTTTTCCAACGCAGGTCCCTATTAAGGAGATTACAATTATCAATATCTCACCCAATTTAGCTCACACCATGTGGGGCTTTCACAGTGCCTATCGTGTGTAATAATTCTTATATGTAGTGCAGCGTATGTATGCATTAAAAAATATAGCTTGTGCTTTCGCCACATATTCTTTTAAAAATGTTTTAGTATTTTTTTTTACCGCTTCCAAATGTTCAATTGCTTCCAAATTCTGTCGGTATATGCGCTTCTGATGACAGTTCAATAATACAAAACCTAAATTCCTCCTCTTGTTCAGTCCTCCAGCCAGTCCCCCTCAAGTTTTTCATAAATCGCGTGCTGACTGAAATCAGATACCAATAAAGACTGAAAGCAATGAGATAACTAAAACGACTTTCGAAACGCACTTAAACATATTATTCTGCTATATTTGGATGAACTAATATACTGGTATTGAACCATAAGTAAAAAACTTGGTCGGAGTTTTTCAACTGCAATGCTCCATATTTCAGTAGAAAAATTACAATAATATCTTATATTTCGTCTGTTTGTGCAATAATTCAACACCCCCAACCCCTCTATTTTATATTCCTCTTCTATCAATAAAAAGATACATTCAGATGATTGGACCCATCAAAAGGTATAAACAAACACTTGATAGCGCACTGTCACAACACTTGCTTGTGGCTGTAGTTTTCAGTTTTCCTCAACGACATTTCAGGAGGTTTTTGGTGTAATTTTGAATGTCTCTTTGGCAATATTGCAATAACTTAAAGTATTTTAGCAATACTAGAATCCTCGAGGACTCACTTAAAAATTTAGCATAACTGCATCCAATCGTGAAGCATTTTGGCCACCTAGCTGTAAGGAGGTGGCCCACAGGACCACCTGTACAGAGGCCACTACAGGAGGCACAATTCATGGATAGCCTTTAGTTAACCTTTAATTATTAACCTTATATTTACCTTATTATTTTTATTGAGCATTAGTTAATAAACTGACAAATACATATCTTCAATCTTTATATTTATTAATCCAACAGATGAAAGTAAATCACATAAAATTAATTGACAATGAATGCTTATAAATAAAGAAAAAGTAAGTTTAACCTGCGAATTTCAAATATCTACAACTGAACTTTAGCATGGACATACACTAACAAACTGAGAAAAAATGTAAACTGGAATGCCAAAGAAATCGACGAAAGCAATAGCAAAAGGAAGAACAAAAATAAATAAAAATTATTAGTAAGAATTTTTAGCAGAAACACATACACCTCTAATAAAATCAAAATATACAAAATAACATAAAAACAAATAACTGTAAACCAATATCAACAATTTCCTATTAAAAAAAATGACGAAATGAAGTTTTGTCTAAGAATGCATTACAACTTCATGTGTGCCTTGGTTTGAAACATAGGAGTAAAAAGGAAAAAGTCATTCGGTCTGGAGTATGGAAGCAGTGAGTCAGAACAAAATATAGGGTCTTAAACAGTTCACTGAAATATCTGTAAGGATAATGCTCAAATATTTGTGACTTCATTATCCGATTAAGCACCCAATTTCTCGATATTTACCTCCAAAATTAGTAACCCTCTTTAACTATGCCCGAGACTGCAACAGACCTGAAAAGGCTGAAATAAAATTAGAAAAATACAGATTAAAATTAAAAAATAGATTTAAATAAAACTTTAGTAAATAAACATATAAATTAATATTAATCGTGTCTGCGTTTTTGATAATTACATAAAATATGGAAATCAATAGCAACCGTTAATTTGAAGATATGTAAATGCAGAAGTGAAATTTCCGAGTCTTAAAAATAAGAGCACTAAAGAACTCACGAGGAAAAACAAATACAAAAAAAAAGAAAAAAAAAATCACTGTCAAAGATTTTAAGTTTCAAGGGTTTTTCAGTTTAACGAAGTTGTCAACTTGGAAAGTGTTTAAAATACATTACCGACAGCATTGCTAGTCAAAGAAAAATGTGATAATATCAATAGTGAAGTGAAGTGAATCGCCGAAAGACCCCCTCTGTGTTTTAACACCTTAGGGTCCATGCACTTCCACAATTGTATTTTTACAATTCGCTGCGAAAAGTTTACAACGTCCTTTTTCTATCAATCAATCTCAAAAATTCACAAACTAAATTTATACTTATGACAGAATCATCGTCATCATCATCATCATCATCATCATCATCATCATCATCATCATCATATGGCTAGGCATTCGGCCCCCTTGCTAACGGAATGTAAAAATTTAATAGACATAATAAGTGCTCTTGACATAACTATAAGGAATAATACAAATACGGCTTACCGAACAGTGAAGATGCTTCGATGTAAGTATTGACGTGCATGCAGCTCTGAGCTCAGGCTCAATTTTCATGAAATGGAAACTCACCATCGTGACTATATAAAGGGAAGTTAAGTTCCTACAGTGTGGTGACGTCAATGGGCAATTTTTGTATTTCTTTTACTAGTGCCCTACGCTAAAATAAGCAAAAAATAGGGGCTCCGACTTGACGACCCTTATGCCGAAAAATAAGGAATCTTTCTGATTTTATATCCCTCACCATCTGTTACCCACCTCAAAGAGCTCAGTCGTAAAAACAGTATAAGCAGGGATCAGAAGAAAAGATGGTTAAAGTCTTGTTTCTCAACGGCAGTTCAGGCCCCTTTAGAGGTATTATTAATCTTAGAAGGGGTAAAACCGAGACAAGGGCTATTAGGGGTCCAACTATCAGTTAGGGGGCTCAAGAGTAAGTAGCACATTTCACTGTTTTTCCAACGTTAATATACCAAAAAAGAAACAAAACAAAGTGATAAATTATATACTGTCTTCCTTTAGTCCCACGATGCTCGTATTTGTGTTTTATAATTGGTAAACAAGTTTAAACTCTTTATTGACTCGTTTAATATTGATGATGAGAAATAATGCCGGATTAACATGGACCCAAGGGGTACTAAGAAATCTTGGTAGCTCAAAAGGGGTAATATACTTTCCAAGGTTGAGAATTCCGGTTTTACTATGCCCTGTGGAAACTCGAGACACAGAGAAAAGCTAGCATAAACTATCTGGAGAGTTTGATGTATGGGTCTTTTGAGTAAAAAGGATAAGCTTGATGGAGCATAAAGGCAACGAAGAAGGGCTATAACATGCAGCTAGAAAAACCCCACTATTGCGTGTCACCTAGAAAGGGTTGAAGGCTGAAGGATTGGACAGTATACAGGGCCATGTATCTCATACTACTCTCAAAACGTCCTACTCTTATACCCTCCTAATATCAAACCACCCTGCTTTAAAACGACCCTACGCTCAAGCCAGCATACTCTTCAACCGCCCTACTCTCAAATCACCCTACCCTCAAATCACCCTACTTTGAAACGACCCTACTCTCAAATCATTACCCTCAAACTAATATACTCTAAAACCGCCCTGCTCTCAAATCAACATACCCTCAAACCACCCTCAACTTAAACCATCGTACTCTCAAACCACCCTACCCTCAACCCACCCTTCCCTCAAGCAATCCTATGTTCAATCCACCCTACCCTCAAACCATCCTACTCTCAAAGTATCCTACCCTCAACCCACCCTACATTCATACCACTGTATCTTAAAAAAATTCTACCCTCAAATTACACTACCCACAAATTACTTTAACCTCTAACCACCCTGCTCTCATACCACCTTACCCTAAAACCACCCTATCCTCAAATTACCCCACCCTGAAACCACCATGCCTTGAAAGCATCATACCCTCAAACCACCCTACTCTCAGCCCACTATACCGTCAAACCACCCTACCCTCAAATTACCCTACTCACAAACTACTTTAAACTCAAACCACCCTACTCTCATACCACCCTACCTTCAAACCACCCTACCCTCAAATTACCCTACTCTGGAACCACCATACCTTAAAACCACCATACCCTCAAACCATCCCACCATCAAACCACCCTACCCTCACACAACCTACTTATCAATTTCCTAAAGCACCTAATCCTTATATTTTAATTAAGAACTTTATATGATCACGTGATTTAAAACATGCAAATCCAAGTATATGATTGGTTTAAACGTTGGCGCGCAATGAAACCAAGTTCAACAAAGTTACATTTATAAAATGTAAAGCGCGGTTTAAATTTTCATTCACTTCTAAAACACTGATCACATCCTATTCTCTAGAACAGTAAATTGTAGTTTTGAATCGTTTCCAGGCTTTATCCAGGCATAATATATGTTTAGAATCTGATGTTTATTTTCTCTTAAATCTGGCAGGTTATCCCATTGCAACATCATCGATGAGGACGAAAAGACAATTCAAATCAAGGCTTTAGCACGGATCGATGTGGTGCAAGGTATTAAAATTGCATTTTCTGGTATTAAGTTTCTTTTCCATGTTTACGAATCTATCAAGGCATTCATGTATACGTGCACCTAGATATCCAATAACAACAATTCCCTACTGTAGATGGATGAATTTTGATATTTAGCTCTGAAACTGTTCCCCCAAGAGGCGTTTTGTGACGTTAGCACCTAAGTAATCTTTGGAATATCCAAAGGGAGGTTTCAAATGCATTTGCTGCAACGACAAATTGTGTGTGAAGTGCCATTGATACTATGAGAGTGCCCTGTTTTAAATGCCCGAGCCAAGGTTGAAAGTGTTTATGAATTTGTGGCTGTAGATTAGCCAATTGGCTGCTTTATAGTCCTCTACTATATCAGGTGGATCTTAAAGGAACGGGGTAAACTCGATGTCGGTAAATTTGCCTTTAAACTGTAGTTTTATCACAATGAACTAAATGGAGTCCATTAAAACTTTTACTTATCATCCCCCAGTTGATTATTTTTCGTAAGGTACCATTAAGTCGATCGTTGCTAATCGGTAGTGACTTTAAGTAATGAAAATTGATCCCTAAGAAACACAAATTGTCCAAAACGCGCCGCTTTCGAGTCTGTTTTGACGATAAAATCGTTATGGTAATCATAAAATAGAATGAAATTTGATACTTTATGTGGCCCCCGTCTATTGCAATATTGAAATGTTTGATAACTGTAACAATTTCTTTAAATTTATTAGATTAGAATATTTATTCCAAATTACTACTACGATTATACTTGTTGTCTGAACACTAAATATTTTTCTTCCATTATTTTCACTTTAAAATTTATTAAAGTTGATGTCATTTTCGAGAAGCTTCCTATTATTGTGTCTCGTGCTAAACTTGACAAGATTGCCATTAGGTATCGACATCCATTCGCGCTCTTTCTTTGAACGTTGGTGATTTGTTCAAATTCTGATAAACAATGGCGGTTTCTAATTTGTGTTTCCTGGAGGTAGAATTTTACAAATTCCGCACATTACAAAGTCAATTTTAGGAAAGAAAATGGCATGAGATCATCAAAAACTAATAATACATGAGCAAATTAAAATTCTTAATGTTAATTTCTATCGTTCTGGTGTAAAAATTTGCATTTTAAGTGTCTGAATGGAGAAACCTTGTTATGAGTTTCTGCCTCATAGTGGTGTTTCTTGCAAAACTTTTTTGAGTATTGTACTTTCACGGAACCTTGTTGTTTTGTACTTTTCTATAATAAGCGGTTGTTCTGAATGAAGTCCTATCCATTGATACCTATTCCATGCATTATACATCATGCCCTTTCTATTTAGAGCCATTTTTTTTGTTTCCATAATTTATCGAAATCGAGTGTACTGCGGTTCCTATAAGGTCCGTCCAATATCACATGAAGCATGAAGTGGGACAATCAATGATCTTCTATTTAAATTAATTTTGCTTTAAATGTGTTATACGTAGATTTAAAAGGCTGGTATAAAATTGTTACCTACTATATAAACCGGCATTTGTATCTTCTATAAGAGAAAGCTGGATATCGTACTATATTGTGTCTCGCTTGCAAAACTATCGTTTTCAATATAATAGCTTGTTACCTAAATATTTATAGGAAAAGATTCCTGTTACTACAAAAATTTAGAAGCGGTTTTTATCAAAACCCGGGATCCTTTACTTTACCGACAAGAGGAGTTTGTGTTTTCTCTGAAATTGTTCTAACAATTTTGGCGCTTCAAATCCAGCGGTCGACAAATTTTAACTTCGATCCTTTTCTTTGTTTGCGATTTATCATAAATGATTCTTGAATGTTTAAATGTATTTTCAATGCTGATGAAGAATGGGCTGTACAGAGTGAGTATCAATAAAGCATTATTTAATAATGTTCTAGGTTAAGATGAGCGTTGTCTAAATAGACATGGTATAAATTATAAGAAGAAGACGAAGTAAAAGCATTGGAATTTGAGAACGCCTTATCGTACGCTCCCCGTCGTTGTCGCAGTAGAAGCGCCTTTAGTGAAAGAGCTCCCTACTTTGGGACCCACATCAGCATTTATCACTGAAGTTCAGGTGACATCAAAGCTCCACTTTCTATTATATGAACTCTAATTAGACGACAACGGAGAAGTTGTAACTATGACATATTAGCATTTCATTTCCGTTTAACTTACAAAGAGTCTATCATATTGTTTCATTTTCAGGAGCATAAACTAAGCATATTTCCCAGCCTGTTTTGCTGAGCAGTGACATTCTCGTGATTGTGCCAAAATGGCGGACCTATGATTTAAATTCACGTGCAATGTTTTCAATGTTGACAGTGGGGAACGTGGAGAGTGTAGAGGAGTGAGGAGAGTATGGAGAAAAATGTTGAGAGTGGGGAGTGTGGAGAGTCCTCCATAAAGTTCGAAATTTGGAAAGACTGCATCTACCATACCTTCGATAAAAGCCTTACATTATTGTTTAACAGTATCTGAGTTGAATTTTTCTGGAAACAAAGTTAAGCCAAAATGAAAATATGATAAGCAGACTTCGAGCCTGACTAATGATAAATGTGGCCTGATTTGGACACCCATGATAAAGCACTGTTTGTATCGGATTGAAAGATAAAATTGTGCGAGCAATCATTGAATTATATTTCACTGGTACCCAATACCGGAGGCGTGTTCCATTTAACCTATATCTATTGGTAAGATTGTCCAATAGTTTCAGATCGGCGTATTGATCAGAATCAGCCTCGGCTTAAAACAGCATCCACTTTCAAGCTCATTAAGTAAAATAAATGTTTTCTGGTAAAAGTGAGTTCCCAGCTGGGAGTTTATTCTGAGAAGCCGCCTTTCAGAGGATGCTTAGTTGGAAATTATAAAATATTGGGAGAGTTTGTCAATGGCATTTTAAAAGTTGGAGTCCACAAGTACTTTCAGATAACGTCTCTAACGTTAACCATTTGTAATGGTCTCGCTTTTTGATATGCAGACCTCGCGATTTAGCACCTTTTTGGGAAAGCCGATTACTAAATAAGTGTCCCGGCGCTTATACAGATCAATACGGGTGGTTGGTTTAAGTAAGTTTATTGAGGGTATCTGCCAGGGGTCTGCTTTATGGCTTGCTCTCACACCTTCATGCCTAGATTGAGGGGTGTCCTTGGACACCTCTTATCCTTTATAAAGTTCTTCTGTTAACTTGTGGCTTTACGGCTTAAATTGGGAATGTGTTGTTGATCACATCATCTGCCCTTTATCAAGTTGGTGGCCAGGATTGTGGCTTAATGGATAACTTTTGGTAGTTCCAAAATCGGGTACACTACTCATCTGGGATCTGAGCGAACTGAAAAGGAGGTACGTTGGTTGAGCCAGTGAAGTGGGTCTGTTAGTGAGGTTATTAATCTAGTGGGTAATAATGAAGGGTTTGCTGTAGGAAAACCTGAACCCCAAAATCCAATTGTAAAGCAGACCTTACAATGTTTTCATAAATTCATTAGCGTCCACAATTTCGGCGTGAAACAGTTTACATTCACTGTCAAATTTGTCAAATATTAGTTCCCTTGTTTTGTAAGAAAATTTGAGGTAAGAAATCCTCAGATAAACGGATAATGATCTATCTTCTGGGTTCCCTAACATAATATACCGTATTTCCTCTAATTATAGACCCGTCTATAATTAATCGAGGGCACCAAAAGGGGGGTCTATAATTAAAGGGGGTCTATAATTAGAGGGGGTCTTTAATTTCCAGAGCAAAGGTTTCAAAAAACAGAGCATATAGAGTTTCAAGAAAAACTACGAAAGTACATTTATACTTTTCATCATTACATTTATAGTTTGCACCAATAGTAATATGTTGAAAATGAGTCCTTTAGATAAAATTTAGACAATTTGAGTAAATTGTCAGAAAACCAGTTCTTGTCCTTCTCAACAAATCTGATCTTTATATCTTTTGATGTCTAAACAACAAAGTGTTCCCAGTCTGCTGAAATAACAGCCATTTGTGCTTGGATTTGATACCAGTAATCATGTCCGCTGTTTATTGCTCAACTCTTAGTAAAGTAGAAGAAAAATCACATCGTCAATTGTGCTATCTTTGTACATCCATGACCAATTGATCTCTAAACTGCCACGAGAGCTGCACTTGCCTTTGGAATATACTTTCCATCTGAACTGCATCCAAAATACCCACATAAAATAGTTGTAGTCTGTTTTGCACCATTGTATTCCCAGTATTGTCAACATAGCATTTTAATGGCACCTCTTTATGCTTCTGCCCCAAAATGATGGGTTATTTTCTTCTTCGAGTTGTACTCTCCTTTCGGTACGTTGATTAGCGATGTTGGGAAGGGGTGACTTGTGCTTTCGTTACGTTCAATGGCTATTAAAACCATGCCAAACTTGCCACCTGTGAAACTAAGGCGTCTGTACATGCCCCAGTGATGGCCTTGCCACTGTGCTTTCTTTTTTTTCTGCAACCCATTTCTGTTGTTCTGGGGAAGGCAGCACGTATAGAAGCCTTCCCTTCTACAGTGAGGACCACGTTTTAACACCGATCTTTCACTGACGCACGTACCGTCGCAGAAGCAATGTAACCATTCATCCTGACATCTAATACGAAACTGGAACTGAACATGAATCCCCCTTTTGAAATACAATGTGTATCTTTGTGGGTAAAGCTCAGTAATCCCTACAAACGCATGACTTCTTTATCAGCCATTATGATTGTTTCTCATGTTTTTATTCTGGTGTTCGTAAAGGCTGTCTAGTTGCTACCTGGTATCCAGGGTGGAACTAAATTGGGCAATCATTGAAGATTTCCGCTTTTGGAGCGTATACCGATGGCGATGTGCTGAGATATTTGTATCCCCGAAAGTCAAGGGTCCTTTTTGTAGAATATCCACGAGATAGCTCTAATGATAAAAATGCTCGCCGTGTCGTATTATCCAAGTAGCAGCTTCGTGGTCTTTTCAAGTAGGCCTATCTGTCGATACATTTATGGCTGTTGGCTGATGTAAAACGTATCTAAAAGTATCAGAAACCGTTGTCACGGTAGTGTAGGGTGTCAGAGCACAGAGGCTTTTAAAAAGTATTTGCATTCTAAAACACGTATGTCAGCATATAATTGTAAATCAAACGATACTTACCTGTAAGTTGAAGTTTGATTGTAATTCTGTGAGTCGTCAGCCAGGAGTGAAGTAGTCGTATGAGATAGAGTGCCGCGCATGCGCCAACTAGAATTCAAAGCAGAACTGTGGGCTGATGTGAAGGAGTGAAGGAGTCGGGTGGGTCATACTTGGGAGGGCATACAACTCCTTCACTCCTGGCTGATGACTCACAAAATTACAATCAAACTTCAATTTACAGGTAAGTATCGTTTGATTTATAATTCTATTTCGTCATCAGCCATAGTCGTTACGTAGTTGTATGAGATTTTAGAGCAGACATCAGCCACCGTTCAGCTAAAGGACAGTGAATAATTACTTAATCAATCAATAGTAAGCAGACGGCAGCAAAAACGCTAGACGGTATGTAAAGCCACTTAAATCATTCATACATTGTAAACTAGTTTAATCATTCATACATTGCAAAATGGAATGTCCCAAATTAAACTGATTATTTGTTGGCAAGTTGTAATAACGTTGAAACAACTTCTCACTAGACCACCCTACAGACTTGAGGATACAATCGACATCAACACTTCTGGATGCGAGAAAGGAGGTGGATGCTGCACGAGTACTGTGAGCTGTATATTTATTAATATCAACACCAGACCAGACTAACACAAATTTTATCCACCTGGATATAGTATCAACATAAACAGGTGCATAAGGCTGATAAGCAACTGCTTATTGGAAAATGCCGAAGGCGGGCAAATAACTTCGATGCTCAAAGTATAACTCCAGCGAGATTACGCTGGATTCCACCAGGTGGCCTACTAAAAAAAAACAAAAGGCAAAACCAAGGTATATAGCCTTTCTTCGAATCAGGCTCGCCACAATGGCTGCCGCAACCGCTAACCATCCGAGCAGAGCAAAGGCGGTTGCTGGCGAAAATAGTGTTCTCGAGACCGGATAATCATCGTGGTATATGCCTAAGCCGCTAATTCCCGGCCATAACAAATGATAGATATATTCCCATAGAACAACACTTTGGGTCATCAGCCTTTCAGCCAGGCTAAAGTCTCTAACCCCATAGCTGTCCAATATAAATCCCGGGTTAACAAATAAATACCCGGCAACGCAACAGATCGCGACAACCCAAGTGGCCAGGTGCAACGCTTTTATCAGCTTAACCGCTCTGCCGGAATATGCCTGGAAGTTATAAAAATAAACTTCAATAACCGTCAGCAAAGGAATGAGCAGAATGCCGTTTTCCTTCGAAAAGGCCGCTACAACGGCTATAAAAGGTGATAGGCCGACCATCCACCAACCCGACCTGTCATACACCAAACGGTCACGACCGATGATGTATACCAACAAACCCAATAGCACAAATAATGTGGAAAGCTGGGCCATCCGCTGAATAATATAGAGCACGGTACTGACAAAAAACGGGGTTAGCATCCACAACGCGCTGACCAGCAACGCCCCGGAAGCTGCACCCGCTATGCTCAATCTCCTAAATAGCCTGAACGATACCCAGGCTACCAGACACCCGGACAGCAGATGAATGGCCAGGTTATGTGATTTCATTACGCTCAACTCTTCAATACCTGCAAGTCTCTCAAGCGTAAAGGTCATCATCGAAACCTGCCGACCAAGCAAACCTGAGGTATTCCCGCTAACAACATCATGCCAGTATGCCGAGTTTTCCGTTAACGAGTTTAAAGCCCGGAGGTTAGAAACATCATCAAGCAGTAGCGGGCCAGCCATACCCGGCATATATACCCACACGGTCAATAGCAGTAGGCCGCACAATGCGCTTAAAAATACCAGGCTGGCAGTAACTGCCTCAGAGGAATATTTCATATCAGGTAGAGGGGAGAAGGCCGGTAATCGTACCAAGTTCCCTATTAAGCGTATCCTGCGCCATCAGCCGTTTGATAAGCTCTATTGATTGAGCCGGTGTGCTTGTCTCTCCATACCAAAAGGCCATCTTGTAATAGGCGTTATGATAACTTGGGGATATCTCTATCACTCTTTTCGCATAATAGAACGCTTTTTCAAGATCGGTGTTTGTATCTCCATAGAATCTCGCCAGATGGTAGTATACATCAGGTGTATAAAGGCCTCTCTCCGCAAAATTTTCCATCACTTCAATATAGTTCTTCTTCGGGAACGAGCAGATCCCACCAATCATGCAATCAGTCAACAACCTCAACGAATTTAAATCGCTTGCATCAAGTTTACCCTGTCGAGAATAGTGGGTAATTCTTCCTACCCACCGGTCAGACTCCAGATTACCGAAATAAAGACTATCCAAATAACTCAATGACACCAATGCAACCAGACTGTCACCATCCACGTCCAGCAACTTTTTGTAATAGAATCTTGCTGTTTTCAGTTGTTTTTCCCTTAATTCACCATCACTGGCATTTTCTCCATTGCGCAGGTTTGTGTTGGCGAAATGATAAATGGAGCGCAAGGAATTGGGGTTATTCCGTAAATGATACGCGCTCAACACCAGCTCATCAGCCCAGAATGAACTGCGCATGCATAGCAATAGAAAGCACAAACCAGCAAAGATTGCAGGGAATACCGGTACTAACCTGGCAGAGACAAATTTTGCAGCCCACACCAGGCTATAAACAAGCAGCACGCAGAAACCGAGCATCGGCAAATAATTTCTATGCTCAAACGCCATTTCCAGCGGGATAACCGTTGCCTCCATACTGTGGCCAACCAAAAACCAGAGAACCGCAATACATCTGGGACAGAGTTCACAAATAGAAATCTATGTGAAATAAAACTATCCACAACACTGGTTTACACTGCCAAAAATGAAGCAAAAATGAAAAAAGGGGTGTCTGGGTTCCAGATGACAGTAACTGTTCTTTACTGTTTTTAAACTAATTGGGAAACAAAACTTATGGACTTTTTGGAAACAGTAATAGCATTGGCAAATGCGTCTTTTTTTCAGTTTGTTATTTTCGTTTCAGCCAACTTCGGGTCGAAGAGTACTTGAGTAAGAAGGATGATATTAAAACTGCTTTGAACTGCAAACAAACTATTGTAGAATTTATAGATAATACACTGGCTATTTGTAACGGAAGCAAAAATGGAGCTTTGCTCAAGCCAATACTGGGAAATGCAGTAGTTTGCCTGGTGACTATACGCTACTAAATCACAGGCTTGAACGGCCCTAGTTACGTGGTGGCAACGAGATGCTCAGCACAGAGTTTTCTGCGAGATGCTGAAAAAATTTCTACAGATTCAGAGTTATCACCCATAAAAGATTCCCTCTACCAACTATACTTGTAAGTTAATTTCATTTATCAAAAATCTTCAACACATGATGCATGATACCTTCAATAGTATAGACATTTTGCAGAGGCATTAAGAAAACGCTGTATCAAGTATGCCGTTGCCATCACATAACCAAAGTCGTTATGACCTAACAAGCGTTTCCGGTTTACTCGCGTGTAGCAGCATCACCTGAGTACACTGGCAACAATGACATAAATTAATATCCTGAAATAATGAGGTGCACGTCTCGCAGACAGAAAAAAGCGATGGAAAGGAAGCAGACGCTGTCCGTTTTTGTATTTGGGACAAAAATACAATGATACATGATACATTTAAATGTTAAATGGGCCGCACTAAATGACATCGTGGGCCGTAGGTTGGCCATCACTGCTCTATAGGCTCTACCGGTACTCCATTATCGGTGAATGTATTTCTCAAGAAAACTCGTAACAGGAATTATCCGGTGATTTGCGTCTCCAAGATCTACAGATACACGATTACATGATTTTTTATGAGCAACTGAAGTTGGGAAGAGAAGAACTTTATTTATATTTTATTCTTTTAAGTGACTTAAAAATTTTTGTTTCATTTTGAGAAGTAATTTATATCTTAAAAATTGTAAATTTGACTTTTTTTGTAACTGTCTTTCTTCTATACGGCGAAATAAATAAATGCATACATAGATACATACATAGATAGTTACATACGTACATACATAGATACATACATGCATACACAAATACATACATACATACGTAACAGACGAATTTGGAGAGGCTGATGGTAAAGGCCCCGTAGCTACGGGCCTTGGAGAATATGGTTGGGTTAGGGGGCTGTAACCTTCACAATAATCTTAAAATCAATCTGTTTATAAATAGTATGTAAGTAGAAGATAAAGAAGAAGTTCTAAAGAAAGAAAAAAATATGATTCCCTCGTGCCAAAAGAATAGTAACCCCGACATAACAAGGTTTCTAAGTAATAGAGAAACGGGACCAAGTTGGCTGTACACCCTTCCACCGAACTATTTAGGTCCTCGTCTAGTCTAAGTTACTTTGTCCTCGTCTAGTCTAAGTTACTTTCCTTCCCTTAATAAGCCAGTTCTTCAAAGCACTCTCTGTTGTTTATTAAATGCCTAACCAGAGGGCGAATTAAAGTGAAAGTGAAGGTGTTTATTTATGTATTGGTGTATGCATTGCTTCGCTGCCTTCACCATAGACTAAAGACAGATCGAAATTTCTGCAGTATGAACCATACTTGTGGCGTTCGTTATACATATAGTACTGTAGGCAAAGCAGTCATAATATTTCTGCTCATCAAGCCCGCAGCCAAGAAGACATTAAAGGGCCATACCCCTCGGATAACATTGAGCCCCTCAGTAAGAAAAATTAGCAAAGGCCGTCCCCGATTTGATATTTGTTAACCGTAATGATTTCGGACTACGGGTCTGCTGCTCATATGCAATTACATACATACATACATACATACATAAAATAAAACTTACTTTACATATCTCAGCTCAACAAACCAAAAAAGCCCAACTATGCCAAACTTCAGCCTTTGAAATGACTATAATGTGGCTTCTGAGATCTTACGAAATGCCACTAGTCAACCAAATGCAAACTGTTTGCAAGGTATCCTTTTATCAATTAAAATGTATTTCTTACGTTAGAAAATACCTCAACCAGGAGACAACACTCTTATCCAAGCCTTTGTCATCAGTAGATTAGACTATTGTATTGCTTTATACTGCGGTCTCCCAAAGGCCACAATGCAATAACTGCCATGCATTCGAAATACAGCTGCACCACTTGTTATATACTTTACTTACTACTATTTTTGAATTTATGTACCATCATGATAGCTTAGGTCATCGTCACAGTACATTTTAAATGTTCATGAAGGAAAGTTCAAGTCCTACAGATCAAAAGCCTTTGTCATAGCTGCTTTGTGACTTTGGAATAGCTTTCCATTGGAACTACGTTCTTGCACATCGATAGAAACTTTTAAGAGTATACTTAAGACATCTATTTTGCCTGGCATACAGAACCTAGAAAAAGGTTTCACCTACACACCTTGTGCTGGGCACTTATCTTTATAATAAGAATTATGCCTGGCTTGTCCATTGCAGACGTTGTTGAAAAAGGTTTATGATGTCACTGTCTTAATATACAACATTTATTTCAAATTAAATTGTAATGTTCTTCAAAACATTAACTTGTATTAGGTGCTATACAAGAAAGATATTATTATATCTATTACTATATTGTTACTTGTCTCAATGAAATTTTTATCCGATTTTGTTGAGCTTCTCATTTAAAACAATCTACATATTATGGACATATTGCAAATATGATGCCATTTTTAACTATGCTGACTGATCAATAACCACTCAATAAACAGAAGCTTAAAAGAGACCCTCTCAAAGAGCACAAAATCAGCTTATACAAAACAGTTTCATACTGTTTACAATGTGAGCCTTCAAGTATATTCAACTTTGTTTATCAATACTGCCATTGTAGTATGATTGATAAATATTCCAGATATATAAAAACACAATAATTATCACATTCTTCATGATATGCCATGTTCAGCACATGATCACTAAAATTGTATCTATTTTCAAAATGCATTAATATTGAATTATGATAAACGTGATGTGGGATAAAGGACAGAGCATAGATCTGGAACCAGAAAGCTGTAATCCCATCCCAGTATAGAAGACCTCATATGAACATGAGCAGGTCACCTCAGATTACTCTTGTGTAAAGTTGTTGCCAGTCACATGCATAATATAAGCTACTAGAACAAACACTATGTGCCTCATATTCATGAAAAAGATGGTTTTGAATTATCATATCTATTATTAGAAGAATTAAGTGCAAGGTTCACTGTGTGGAAAAACAGCCTGGAGAGTAAAGGACTGAGTGTGAATTCAGCAAAGATCAAAGCGCTAATCAGTAATGTTAATTATGGTCCAACCTTTAAATTAGGACAGCACCAATGTGGAGTGTGTAGTAAGGGTGTTGGTGTAAATTCTGTGTTTTGTGTGTACTGTAATCATTGGGTGCATAAGCGCTGCAGTGGATTGAATAGATCAAATAATGTGGGGAATTTTAAATGCAGAGCGTGATTGAATCCACCAGTAAGGGCTGAGAAAGAAAAGAAAGTCAAACTGGACAATGTCGAATATGATGGGGTTGACCAGTTTTGCTATCTAGGTGACATGTTAAGCGCAGGCAGTGGTGCAGAAGAGGCAGACCATGCAAAACATGGACACAAATTATCAGGAAACATCTGAAATTAGAAGCAGGCCTTGCTCAAGATCAAGAGGCCTGGAGCAGAGCTATCAAGAAAACCGCCTCTAACCCATGCTGGCATGGAAATTGACATTAAACGTAGAAGAAGAAGAAGAAGAAGAAGAAGAAGAAGAAGAAGAAGAAGAAGAAGCAGAAGAAGAAGAAGAAGAAGAAGAAGCCAAAGAATGATGTTTGCGTAAAATTTCCCGTATTTTATGAGACAATTAGATCATATTAAGGCAAGCATATACTTTTAAAGAAAAGTTGATGATACAGTTCATTGGTGTGTTGTGAACGCCTCTTACCTCGCGGCGTTAATTACAGAGGGGGTTAATAAACCTTTCTAGAACCTAGTTAAGGGCGTTAGTAAGCACGGGCATTTAAAGGGCAGGAATAGATATTTTTCGCAGACGTTCCTTGATATAATGTTAATTCGGAGAGCATAATACCAGCATGCAAAATTTGCGTCATTTCTTGGTTTTGTCTCCTCCCATCGTTTCTACGTCATTGTAAATAAAGGTGTTTTTATTATTTGCAGTTTATGTACTGTAGCAATTTTATTTTCTTGCTAGGCTTGATCTTTTGCCGTTCTATGGACGCTTGGTAGCAACGCTGAACCCTTGCCTTCCTGATGTTGGACAAGACTTGGTTTATCTGCTGAAAGGCGATTTCCGCTTTCATGTGAGTACGACGTAGTAACGGAAAGTAACAGTATACTCCATTTATATGGCGCTCTGTCAGTGCTAGGAACGTTCAAAGGCGTCGTAAAACTGATTATGCTCCGCTTGTGTTAATATTTCAGTCGATTCTGCTTTTCATATGAAAGTGAAAAAATTCTATTAAGTGCAAACGCGGGGCGATATATTTGTATTTATTTGTTTTAGTAGCCAATACCATCAGAAGCAGGCCATGAATAAGTGACCTAAGTTTTGTCTATATATAATGAAGCTAAGAGAAATAGTTTCGCCCCCTTTTAACAGTCACCTCGCTTTACACCTCCATACACTCGGTGATCCAGCTTCTACACATTTTTAAGGCAGTCCCTACGCCGCATGTCTCGAATTCTGTAGGACGGTGTTTTGTATTAAAGTCGTCATGAAATTTTGATTGCAGAATAGTAGTGAGATGATAGTGGCAAGTAATCTCCCGGTGGGTGCAAGGACCAGTTAGGAATCTCTCAGTGTGGCCCCTGATAAGCATTGGGACCATTCCGCTGGGTCGGTCCTTTCCAAAAGGGAAAGTGATTCCCCCCCCGGGGGGCTCGTCATTTAGATTGCTTTATTTCAAATGTAACAGCAATTTACAAGGACCAGTTAGCTCCAGTAGTAGTACCAGTTTAGAGATCGGGAATGAATACTGTGGAACGTTTGTAAAACATAAGGCAGAGTATTCTTCCTGAGGTTAAAAGTATAGTATACCTAGAAAGTCAAAACCTGAGATGCCGAATTGCGTACCGCAGGAGGAACTGTTTTCTATGGAACATAATGCATCACTTACTGTTTGCCGTGTCGAATTCAGACTGTAAAATGTTTTACTTTATATCTTGAAGGGCCCGCACCCCTTTTATGTCCTCATTTCACCCAAGATGACTTTGTGTTTCCAATTGACCTTTAAATTCTGACATCATCTTCTTTCTTCTATGCTCAAGGTGCGCAAAAAAGATCAAATCAATCTGGAATCCAAAATAAAAACAGTCAGATTTATTGGTAAGAAGTCCGACATCATAGCATTGGTTTTAGTTTGGCTTTATTACCCAGACCCAGTTAATGTGTTCAGTTCTATCGTTGCTTGCCTCTTTATTTCACACACTTTTTCTTTCTTCCCCTTTGATATTCCTTTTTTTTGTTTCTTAATCTTAAATGGTAGAGCGCACGCCGCAAAAGCGTGGGTCACGGGTTCCAGCCCCAGTGGTGACATATTTTCTATTTCCCTATTGTTCTTTTCAAAACTAAACTCGCTTCTCGATGATACTTTTAACTTTAATGAGCTTGGATAGATGACGGGCCGGAGGGCAGTTCTTCCTTGGTCAAGTCACATGGTGCAGAGACGGTGATCTCCAATTGCTTTGAGCTGGATGTCGATGTCCACCGATGGGTGATTGGGAGCTGATGTGGCGACTAGAGAAATGGAGTATGTCAACATCGGAGGTCACCTAGCTCAGATGGTAGAGTGCATGGCGTGAAAGCGCTTGTAACATGCTGATAGGAATAGGTAAGTCGAAGTAGTCAAATTTATTTCTACTTGATTATGAAATGGCTCCTTACCTTAGGTTCACATCAAAGTTGTCATTTACTAAAAGTTTTTTTTTTGTAGGTGGAAGAATTATGACAGGACGAAGTGTTTCATGTAACTGAAAGTTAGTTGTAAACCTTGTGATTTTGAATTCAATTCAAAGTTTGTTGCTTAAGCTAAATATTTCAATAGATCAAATCATTACCTCTAAACTAGATCTCTGAAAGCTGCCAGGCTGGAATCCACTAGCGTAGAACAACGTGCTGTTTTAATGATACGGTTTCAACTGATAGCATACTACTACTACTTGCTCACTCGACACTGCTTCTCCTTTAAAGTTTCTATTTATCATAGCTGTTCCTAATTCTCCGACAATTATTAAATAAATGTCTACCAATTAGCGTGTCAATTTGTCTGGCTTTCTTTTTATTTAAGTCGACTGATTGCTATTTACCACAATACCAATTTCAATACCCCTTCTTCATTACTTTCCACAGTGTGGCTGCCATTCTGAGTCACCTATAATCCATCTATGATGACACTGAATGATGATTCCCATGCAACTGCTAATTTTCTTTTCGATTTTGATAAACGACTCTAAAAAAAGTTCATTTAACTTTGATGAGTACCTCCTGAGGATCACAAAAATCTTCCTGTTTTGATTGGCACTGATTTTAAAATTTGAAATGCGAGAAGGAGACGGCAGTCAAGAGCAAATAATGACAACATACTTAGCAATAAAACACAGCCCACTGATTTTGGCTTTAAGGCCATAAAAGTTACCTTATTTTGTGAAAGAGTAACACTTATTTGAAGGGAACAAATTGTGGCTTTTCAAGAAGGGTTTACCTCATAAAGGCCTACACTTGATGTCACCAACTTAGTCTTTACGCAGTAGTTTATAATATCGTGTTGTTGGAAGAGGAAAGACTTATTGGTTTTGACTTTCAGATCCCCTTGCAACGGAGCCACACTCCACACACAGGCTTAATTTATATCAGTTTAAGAAGTGTAAGACAGAGAACCATTTATTTTGCGTATAAGCAACAACGAATCCTGTAAACTGGTTATTGGTAATTTATTTAGGAAAATACTGGGTTACAATAGAATAATCCATTGAAGAAAAGATGAAATAAAAAACCTTGAAACATGATATAATTTGTGAAGTAGAATGCACATTTGTGCTTGATTCATTGCTAATCCTACTTTTACTCAATATCTTATGTACCTAAGTTGCTAGTCAAGTGAAGAATGTGAGTATGTTAACAATATTGTTCAACTTGGAAAATTATAACCACTCCTTATGAGAACCGCCTAACAGCTCTATACTTGGATTTCATTCTCGGAACATCATGATGAGGCACCACTTCCGTTCTTGGTTCCTACTTTTCTACAATTTCATTCCGTGGTGCACCCCAAACCCCGTTACGGACCTGTCCTGAGTCCTACTTTGTTCTTAGCAACACTTTAATAAGATGGCTAAAGTGGGGTTTATTAATTTCTTTGCAATGCAGGTTGTGCAATCGACGTCAAAAGTTTCTTTGCTTTAACTTCCCACATTGCACCACAAGTATAAGCCCAGATCAATACAGTGTTTTATTTAACTTCTCGTATCACTTCTCTAGTTACCAAGCATTACCAACATGAGCACAGCAGTACAAACATCCTTCCTGTAAAGGTCTTACCTCTTGTTTGGATGCCACGCGTTTGTCCAAGACTACACCACGTGCTTTTAAATGATAAAAATCAAAAGATTTTGTCGTTTCCTCTATGAAGCTAATATAAAATCACAAAATCCAAGGAAGCTTTCTCATAGTAAATTCCATATACTTGATGTCTATTTGCTGATGTGTTTCGTCACAAATTTTATAGCTTGTTAGCTCCTTAATCTCATTAACTACTTAAGTAAATCCACGGTATACAAATTTTTAATATCTAATAACGACTTCCAATTTTGATATGGCTGATGTGCGCCTCTCCCCTTGTCACTCCTTAATTCCACACGATTATGCTCTTTAAGTTCACAACGTTTTGAAATTATAGTCAGGTGTTCACAACTTATACAAATTTCTCATTAGCAAATGCAACGTTCAACAATATTGTTCCATAAGCGATAATTGCTCGTAATAAACTGTAGCACGCCCCTGCCTTAGAAAAAGTAGTGGTAAAATTATCTTCTAGCAATTGATATTTCACACAGCGATCATTTTAAATACCTACTGTTTCGTATATCAATTTCTAAAAAGTGTTCTTGTCTCGTGGGAGTTTGTGACAGTTCCCTGTTGCACTACCTTGCTCTGATATTACCCCTTATGCAAATGGTTAAAAATAACTAAAGGTGATAATTGCTCTCTTTGACGTCAAACCCTGAGTTGATTGTGGGAAGGAGTGTTTCTTCCAAACCTCGTTTGTCTAGAGGCTCTTGGGTTTCGATCGAACCACATCAAAGGAGCAATGTCACCTCTCCATCAGGAGAAATAGGATTTGCCTATAGCCGTGACTGGCAATAGATACTACAAGGTTTATAATGATAGCGTATCTCAGTGGACATCAAGGCTTACAAATTCATAAAATAAGTGCAGTTTTGTAAGAGGCCAATGTTAAATGCAATGGAATGACTATTGACGTACAAGTAATTAATATCACAGATTGAAGATTATGATAATTAGGCCACGGCTTGAATGGCAACAATAATAAACATCGTGAGCAGACTTATAAAGGAAGACACAACTTGCTTCGAAATAGTCACATTAATTGCCGTTTTCCATAGAGATTTACAAAAAACTTAGCTGATGGTTTTGATACAAAGATAGCTTAAGCTGAAAACGATAATTTTACATCGATAACAATCCTCAAATAGCACTAAAATCACAGGAAACATCACCTCATATGTGCTGCACATCGAGTAAGTTAAGTCTGGAACTAAACATATTTATCAGCGGCCACCGAGGGAAAAGATTTTTCTAGGTGACTGATATACAGTATTCAGGCATGGTTACTGGTTAACTATCTCTAATATATGCCTGCTTGCTCAAGCGAATTTCAATGATGATGATGATGATGATGATGATGATAAAGCGACACAAAAATGTTTCATTAAAATGTTAGAAGAAATCTAGTGGCCAGTGGTAATACATGTTAACATATAAGCATGAGAATGCAAAACAATAAGGGTAAAAGGTTAAGCAATAGCTTAACCTGAAGCTGAGTTTTAAGAGGCGGAGAGATTCACAGCAAGCACTAATAGCAGCGGAAAGTGCAGGCAAAAGAAAACAACCTACTAGCTTTTTATCGACCCCTTGACTACGAAACTTTGACGTCGAAACTTTAACTTCAAAACTTTAACTTCGAAACGTTGAATTCGAAACTTTGAATTCGAAACTTCGAATTCAAAACTTTGAATTCGAAACTTTGAATTCAAAACATTGAATTCGAAACTTTGAATTCGAAACTTTGAATTCGAAACTTTGAATTCGAAACTTTGAATTCGAAACTTTCATTTTGAAATAAACTGAATTAGTGAAGCTTGACCAATGTAAATAACAAAAAACAGACCGCCAGGCACTGCGTTTACCAAAGAATGCTGGCTACTGCTATTTGAAAGAAAAGAGACGTCTTTTCAATAGTTATGAAAGTCCTCAAGCGTATATTTTCCAACTTCGTGTGGTGTCTTCTTTATAGTGATAAAGATGTTTAATGCATTTTTATGCGGAATCGTCTTCGCTAATAAAGTTACTCACGAATTTTTCAGAACGTTCCTATCGCTGACCTAAAAAATTCAAATGTAAGAGGCCATCATTAATTCTCCCTTGTTTATCAAAATGGTCAAACTATGTTTCTTGGTGAGGGGACTTCAAAATTTAAATTTTCCTAACGTTAGAGAGTTGGCAGATGTAAAATAGTCATAAAAGAAATTATTGGGAAACATACGTTTATAGGTTGTGGAAAAGTGTTCCCCAAGGTTGGATTTTTATCATCAATAAGAACAGATACTACATCCATTCCTTGCCAAAAGGCATTGATTCCACAAATGTTCACTATATGGCCAGAGGTGATCGCCATGACTCTGCATTTCCGTTGCAATGGCCTTTAAAATTCAGGCCTTTTCAATGACGTTAAGATGCGCTTTCCTTTGCTCATATGGGTGTGATGCACAGCCTAACTGGTGGTGCACTACAAAAGTGGCCCTTGTGTCAGAAGTAATGAAATCAAAATTGAAAAGTTTTGTCTTGGGTGGCCAAATCCCATTACCTAACCAACACATTTTGCACCGTGAGAGATGCGCTTATATGGTTAGGGAAAACGTCCTCTGTCAGACTCGAAACCCAATTCATAACAGCGACAATAGGTTTCCATTCCTCTGGCTACAATAACACTGAAAAAAGAATGGAAACTACGCGGATTTCTAAAACATCGTATTCTAAAATAGAGGTTCTTTAGCAATGAGTGCATGGGGCAACGTTTAATTAATTTGTAACAAAAACCCCTCAAATATAGCACCGCTTTCTATACTGATGCTCTTGTCGATCAGATTCATTTATATATAAACAATGGTAGAATTAACGGATCGCGAATTCCGATGCGCGGTCGGGTTTTTAGCAAAGTGCGATCAGAAATTTTGTTTACCTGACAAAAGTACGACTGAATATTCCGACGAGTCAAGGCAAAATAAGCAATAGCAAATAACATTATTGAGGACATTGTTGCCAGTTAAATCAAAAGGCTTCGAAAACAGAGAATCCCTACTGAAACAGCATAAACAAAATAAGAAGCTCGCAAATATTATATCGTGATGCCCATTTAAAAATGTTTCGCCTGCAGGCTGCAAAAACAGTTGATCCTCGAATTCTTCGCGATCGTACTTTTCCCCTTAATTCGACCCTTGATAAATCATATATGAGTTGGATAAAACTGATACCATGTAACTGGAAGTCATAATTTATATCCTTTTAAAATGTTGCGATACGCATATCAAGAAAAATCTGCCTAGAATAAAAGTCTATTTATATAATACATGAACATGTGACACGTTCTGTGTTACTGGCTTTCAGTGCCCTTACGTCAAATTACGTGCCGTTCAACATACGTCACTTTAACCGGTATTTTTAACCGGCACTTTAGAGTCCTCTCATAATAATAAAAAATGGTCATGGACATTTTTTCGTTCACTTCAGACAATTTGCTATGGCTAGTGCCAGGCAAAAGGGTTTACAGAGAAAATTCGTTGCTGAAGGGAACTTTTAAAATTGGTGCTAGAAGTACTGCAATAGAGTATCTAATATTGGACAGCTTCATTTCTTAGTTTCTGTAATATCTATGTACGTATTTGGCAAACAGTATCCTTCGCCATCGCCTCGACAACAGAACACCTCTAACTGCGTCGAAATTGGATCTACCAAAGGAACAAGCCAAAAGAATTAAGACCTTGAGACTAATTATTTTATCGACGACAGAAAACCTTGTCTTGCTCCATGAAGAGCTTATTCATCATGCACTAAGATTAACAGCTAACGGAAACCGAAATCCAATCTTGATTCTAGCTAACAATATCAGTTCTGTAGCCGTTTTCTTAATCCGTGAAAACGATGTTTTTTTCCAGAGCTCATACTCCAATACTAAGCCAGCCGTAGATTTTAGAACTGGAGGTTTAAGGGGTTTTAGCAAGTCAAGAACTCCAAGCGTGCGAAACGAGTCATTCTGATAAAGCTCAGTAGTCTGAATGCTGGGCAAAGATGAAGCAATTCGTCTTTAGTAGCAATTACCTTGTCTTATAAAAACGAAATGATTCATGCTGGGTCAGGGAGGGGTTGACAATATGAAATCAAGGGAGTAATACCGCTTTAAAAAAGTTTTAGTACAGAAAAGTCAACAAACGACTCGATGTGTTTCTAGCAGGACAGAAAAAAATTACATATGTATATATATATATCACGGAGTGGAGCATTACCACAATAGCTTCCTTTCTTTTTTCACTAATGGAGCGAATTTCCTCCTTAGATTTTACAATTTAATTTCCTTGAAACTGCGATTGATGAGTAACCATGATCGATAATGTCTTTAAGTGGTAGAAAACGTTGGAAATCTGTATAGTATGTTATTGTATTTCAGTCTTGATAGACTATTATTGGTTGCTTGGAATTCAAAATGAAGTGCTTCAGAAAACGTGAACTGAAATCTGCTCTATGGCATATTTTTTTAGAGTCGTAACTAGATGTTATTTTTAGCAGATTGGCGCATTGGGTTCCAGGGCAAAGGGACGTTACATTTATGACGTCTAAAATTTCTAAGTTCCAGACCCCTCTCCCTCGTTGATTCAATTGTTTGATAACAATTGCCCCCTCCATACACACAAACACACACACATACACACACAAACATACACAAACACGCACATTCCATCTTGGTTGGTATGGTTCCTCAACCTATGGAACCATTTGCGTGTTCTGAAATGAAATAGTGTGAAGATTGAAAGAGATGAGGAATTAATTTTCACTATTTCGGACGCTTGGACAAACATCCATCTAAGGCACAGGTTGGCCTGCTTTCCCCCTTTCCTCCGCCTTATTGGTGCTATATTCTCCGCTCTGCAAATGTGATATGTACGTGGGTCATTGTTCATCGATAGCATTTCTCAAGGGATGAGTACCAACAATTCCTGGAAGCTATTGCTCATCATGAGTAAACACATTGTCCGATGTTCTTCTTCCACGGGTATTCTGTTTACATTTTGTATTTCCCCGCCGCCTTTACCATGTATCTTAACAGCTTCTGATTTCGTAAATGTATCATTCAGTACCCCATGCAGCGATTGGCGTGGAGTGAGATGAAGTAGCCAGGGGAGAGAGATGAGGAATGTAAAAATACTTGAAGAAGCCACGGAAGACATCTTTCAACCTTGCGCGAAGAAATCAGAAACGCTTCCTAGACGTGAACGGCCTTGGTTACGTGGTGGAAACGGTATGCACAACACTACTGTATTTTCTACATGCATTTATACGAATGTACAATTGGAATTATCGCGTTATATTTAGTCAAGACTTCCGATAGATTGAACCAATAAGTCCTTTGGAACGGAGGAATCCTTGACGGGTAGGAGAGACAAATATTTAGCTGTTTATGGAAAATACTGTGCTGAGCATTTCGTTGCCATCGCATATCAAAGGCCGCTCTTCCAGTTTACTCGCGTGTAAAGATTCAAGGTGCGCAGTGGAAGTGCGCTGGGCTCATAACCTGTTGAAACTTTATCAGCGCGACAATAGGCAGCTGGAAACCTCAGTCAGCAAAGGAAACATGGACGCTATTATTCAACCATCTTTTATTAGTGAATGTATTGTAGCTCAACGCCAGCTTACACAAATAAAACATTTTCATGGACATGCGCAAAAGCAAGCACCCAATGTTCACTACAATATTTCAACACTTTTCCCCTTTCTTCCACCTCCTCTGACGACTGCCGGACTGGGAGGGCATTAGACCTCAATGACTAGTGCATATAAAATTTGAACGTCTTGATTCCACATTTACATGAATGTTGAAGAGCGTTTGTGTAACATCATGTGATAAAATCACATAAATGCATTTCTAACTTTGTCATTCTTGTTTTTTTCAGTTCTCTAAATCTTTCCTTCACTTTTATTATACTTGCATTGTCACCTCTTTCTTTTAAACTAAAATAGTCATTGTCTTCTCATATTAAAAACTTTCTTTCATCGCTTCTTGTCCTTCCTTTTCCTTTTCGTGTTTTCTACTGTCTCTTTAGAAAAGTCTTCTTTCCCAAATCATATTTCTCAACTGTTAAAAAAATTACAAAATGATATTTTTCAAGTGTTTCTAAGAATTTCAAATGGTATTTTTCAACTGTTTAAAAATTACAAAATGGTATTTTTCATCTGTATAAAAATTTGCAAACTCGTGTTTGTCAAATGTTTCTAAAAAGTTCAATACTGCTTACTTCTCTATTCAATAGTGCACATTTTGCATCCTATATTGCAGATTAAGTGATAATCCTTGTTAGGCAAATTCAACTCCCGTAACATTAACAGAAACGATCGGCTATCGGCTGCCTTTCTACCGATCACACTTAAGGGCGAACTCTGGAAATAACCCTGAAATTCTACTTTTGGGCTAAAACTAGCTCAAAAAAGCTCTATGTACAAATTGTTATCGCAGTGAATAGTTTATTACTAAGATATTATTGAAAATGGCGGCCATTATGAAAATATGCCCGCCATATTTGATTTTGGGTAATCTCGCTGTTTTTGAAATATTTATTGCATAGTACCAGAAATATGCCCGAAAACTAACGAGTCATACTTGAGGTACGGTTCTATGGTAAAACAGAACATTTATGCAATAAATCCAGCACTCGAAACAATGCCAGCGAAAAGAGCAGAATTTTCCTCCATGCATCATTATCTCTTTCAGATGTTACATTAATATTACATCATCTCTAATTAATAATCAACATATCTCTCTATATTACCGTACCACATTGTCTTATTTGTATCTGCTAAAAATTTGGAAAATCTATCTTTAAAAATGAGGTCGTAAAACGTAAAATACTAGACATACCCTTACCCTTGCCTCAAAATTCAGTCTCAGAAATTCAAAGTTTTTGGCAAAAACTTAAGTAATAAAATAGGAACTACATACTTTAAGTAACAATTTAGCATTATATAATTGTTTCTTGGATTGATCTTTGATCGTGACGGCAAAAAAGGCAGACAAGTTATGACAACTGGCAAATTGAGCTAGTAAACTTGTATTCGTAATGCTTTTCTGATATTGATGAAATTATAAGTCAAAGTATTAATACATATTCTTAGTGCTGCTGAACTATGTCACACAATGAAGCAAAAAAACCCCATTATTTTCATCCAGAAGCTATTCGCCGGTTTTCTTCAGTTGATTCACTTAGAAAATTCAATTACCTAGTCCAAAGTGTACATACAAAGTGGTAAGACTCAGGCAATAACTGTCTTGCTGTTGGTTAATGATTACTGATGGACTAGGAGTCATGAGAAGTAATGAATGGGCACTTGTTGCTAGTCGTAGTTGTAGTGTTACGTCATTACATAAATTAGCAGTTAGTCATATTTAGTCTTTATCAATGTGTAAACAGTCTTAGTTTGATCAATGCTTTGTTTTATGCATCGGTAGAAGATAAAAATACGTCTTATCTACACTTAAAATGCTATTAAATTGTAAATTTGCTCATAAACGACTACTTTAAATTTATGATCTGCTGCTCCTGAATGTGAAGCCTCAAGCGGGAGCAAGGGGGAGCAGACATTATCATTTTTGGTAACCAAGGCTTTTGTCCACAGCAAATCTTATTTCCTTCCCCTCATTGTGTTAGCGGACGCAGCCACTACATGTCAGCTTGAAAACGCCCCTCTCTAGCATTTTGATGACATTTTATGGTGTAGGTAAATAGTATAATATACATTGATAGTAATAGTGATGAACCTTGTTGTAAGGGCCTACGTATACAAGCAAACACGCCCTATTTCCACAGACGAAAGGCGAAGAATCATGTTGGTTATCGCGTTCTATTTTTAAAGGAGAAGAAAACACTGACGTGACAATATAATCCGATAAGGGTAATCTTTTTCTTATAGGGTAGTACACTTCAAGACTTAATGAATAGAGAGAAAATCAAGACTGGAATACCTCAAGGGTCACCTGTGTGTCAATTACTATTCAATGTTTTCGTAAATAGCATGAACGTCTATTAAAGCAAGGTAAGTATGTATCTGCTTCTTCTCTGCTTCTTCTCTGTGTTGTCTTCTGGTTTGAAAAAAATCTTAGAAGAGTTAGACATTGTATGTTAGGCACTGTTATAAACTAGGTATTCAGGGCAAGCTAATTGTGTGGAAACCGAGCCACGGCCTTTACAATGTCGGGAGAGTATATATGACCTATATTGAAAAAGTCTCCTGTTGTATTGACATACCAGTTGAGGATCTTGCTACAGTGATTTTGGTTTGAGAAGCATGGATTTATGACTGCATTTGCTTGTTTGTTTATTCAGGTATTTACCAGTTTTTGGATATCTGTTTTCATGGCTGTATAAAATGATCATTAAAACCGTCTTTAATCATCAACTAAGACTCATTTGAATCAGTCATTTGCATTTGCTATTTAGAACCGGTGGACTCTTTGCTTCCCGGAAATTCTTTACCTCGTAACTCTTAATTCATTATAGAAAAAAATGAAGTTTCTTAACCTTTCTAAAATTATATTCTAGTTTACATTGCAGCAAAAATTTTCAAAAACATTCTCTAATAAAGGAGTGACCACGGCTTTTACTACAACTAAAAATGGAAGCCTATCTATTCATTATATCTTGTGCTTAAGTCCACATAACACGTCAAAAAAGACACATTTGGGTTTCGGGAGAAAAATCAACATTTTTTGTGTCGGAAAAGCAGATAAAGTATCTGTGATTAAACTGTAAATTCTCCAAACATAACCGTTTTAAAGCAAATTGTAACCTTCTGTATTGTGACCCTCTAATAATCAGATTTGGTAAATGCCGCTTACTTCATTTTTGTCGTAATGATTTCCGTTTAAACCTTTAGATTATTGATCAAAACATAAATTCTTGTATCGATCTTTCCCTAAATCGTAAGTATTGGGTTATTTTTGGTTTATTACATTTTGCTGTATTTATTAGTTATTGTCTTGAGAGGCAGGGAAACTCAAGTTTATATCAATATTTAGCTTTCAAAAATTGCTACACCGAGCATGATGAAAGGATTAGTTCATTGCAAATTTTTGGCCTTAACTTACATTAAAAATCCTTTTTTTCAGTCAACCATATCTACTAATTAAGGTTGACTGAAAAAGATTCTTAATGCAAGTAAAGGCCAAAAATTTTCAATAAATAAATATCAACCAGATATCGAAAGTTTGATTCACTTTTGTCGTAATGACTGGTGTTTGGTTTTGAGATCGATCTATCTAAATCCATGTCCTTTAACAACTACCAAATGATACTTGATGTATAAATACAACTGGAGTAACGAAGATGCTTGAGAAATAAGGTGAAACCAAGAAAAAAAGGATATAAAACAATAAATTTCAGCCAATCTTAACTTTTCCAATCTAATGTTTCAATTAAGAGTTTTACAACAATACTTACATTTGTAAATATAACATTTTCAGCATAGATATGAATGGTCCTTTTCATCTTTACAAAAGTCTAAAAGTATAACCTTAACTGGAGGTCTGGTGCAAAGTCAACGTCAAAATTGGCCAGTGTATTTCATATAGATATATAAAGGAGAGCAACCACCATCTTTGTACTTTTATCTGATATGAAGATATTTAGAGAAGTATGGCCGGGTGCATTTTTAACGATTGGGGTCTCCTTTTAACATATTAAACGCTGTTTATTTGAAGGCAAAGGAAGTTTCTCTGGAGCAAAAGAGTTTGTTTTTTCCACAACATTTTACTGATTCATATTTGGTAGAGAATAAAAATATGCTCTTTTGCCATTATTGTATCTTAAACTGCGAAATACTTTGTTTCAGTATACGTTATAATATGGCTGCAATCACGTCTTTCTCAAATTATGATAATTGATTGTTTATTTCTGATATCCTTTGTATAGATGGAGGAAACAAGAGTAATAACAGCGAAATTTTTAACTTTCGATGTCTCTAATGGCTGTAAGGATCAGGAAAGGTTATATTGAACACATGTTAAGTTGAGAAGTTAAGTCTGTAATTTATGCTTTCAGGGGATAAATGATTTGAAAACAAAATGTCTTGGTTACAAATGCATAAAATACATGAAATGTATTGCATTTTGTAGGCTTAAGTAATGCAAAAAGAGGTTATTGACTAATTGGATTGAAGAACAACTGTTGTTACGTAAGAAAATCAGGTATATTTATTCAGAGAAAAATAAATAATTTATAGTCTACTGTTAATCAACCTACATTCTCTGTTTTTTCTATATTGTGATCGGTAAACTCTCACGTGTTTTGGGTAGGCGAGAAAACTGCAATTAAGTTGCGTGTATTGTAACCTGCTTCAGCTGTCTGAGGAATGCTTATCACCTAAGACTACTTTTGAAGCTACAATGGAAAGTTGTCTTATGAACTTTCCATTCTAGCTTCAAAAGTAGTCTTAGGTATTTTACTTGGTTAGTACATAATATCTGGGCATTTGCTAATGCTAGTCCAAATCTCATAGTAAAATTAGAAATACGTAATCTGGCTAAGTTTTTTGATGAAATTCCTTCCTTTGTATTTTCTTACAGCGTGCGGTTTCCAACGATGTAGCCCGAAATGTCATGATATAAAATGTAAAAGTCTATTACAAAGTTCGTTAAACTTTACATCGCACGTAACTTTAATGTGCTGAGCTGCAACTTTCTCTATCTTTTTGAACGCTGCTTTGCCCATCACTAATCTATGTAACACAACTAAAGAAAAAGCACTCTGTTGTAAAATACCACACTCTTTCATTATCTATGCGCGACGTTTCTCATAGTTGCCATTGACAAGTGATGCTTAAATTTTTTTACAGCGCAGCTTGATAGACTAGTAGAAGAATTTATAAAAGGAATGTAAAATGCGCATGGAGGAATGAAAACCATAGTGGGTTAACAAAAATATCCTAATATAATAACTCGAGAGTAAAAAAATATATGAATATGTCCCGGAGTCATGGGCGGGCGGATGGGATAACGTAACGATTATTTGCATGTGGAAACTGTATGGTTGAAAGCTTGTATATCAGGTAGCTAAAAGGATAAAAGGTAAAGATGAAAGCCCAGAAAACATGACGAGTGGATGGCGCTAACCAATCTCATTCCTATAGCCAGTTTAGATGAAAATGAAGAGAGTGGAAGATGACTAACTTATAAATACAGTTCATCAGTTTCAAAACTGACATTTCAAATCCTCTCTTCTCGACGATACTTTCTAACTTCAATGGGCTTTAGACAGATCGACGGGCCGGAGGGCAGTCCTTCATTGGGCAAGTCACATGGCGCAGAGAGGCTGGTCCCAATTGCGTTGAGCCGGATGCCGATGTCCACCGGTGGATGATTGGAAGCTATTGTGGCGACTAGAGAAATGGAGTATGTTAACATCGGAGGTTGCCTAGCTCAGTTGGTAGAGCGCTCGTCGCGAGAGCGTGTGTCATGGGTTCGATTCCTGGTGGTGACATATTTTCTAGTTCTCTAGTGTTTTTTTCAAAATACATTTCAATAGCATAACAGGTTTAAGTATTTTAAATATTATATAAACTGAGCCAGCCTGTGTACCCTCAGATAGTTATTAATTAGGCTTCATAGTTAAATGAAGTAAAAACATGTTAATCCTTGAAACCGATAAATGGAATTGTAATCTGTATGCACAGGAAAGGTCTAGACGTATATTTTCAAGCCCGTGAACTATTTGCATTTTTTCTGGACTTTTAAAAAAAATTGCGGTGGAAGGTGAGAGCTCAACTCAACTTGAATGCTCGCAATTTGGACCTTCAAACTAGTAAATCAAAGGTTTCTGTCTAGCAAAGTGCAGCGAATATGCACAGCGCCTTCGCAAAGTTAGCCACATTCCAGGGCGCTATACAATCGGAATTCGCCCCACAGATTAGGACTGCTTTATGTAGTTTTTTTCTAAATATTTGTTCGTATAAACATAAAATTGCCATTAATTGTGCTTCGATACTTTTTGCCATTATAGCCGTGGCTCAAATTTACACTTTGACGCCCTGAAGCACAAAAGAGTGTATCTCATACTTAACGGTAGTACAGCACGACTGGGACTCGAACCTAGGATCCCATAAGCCTTGGATCCCATGAGCCTTGGGTCACACAAGCCTTGGATCACATAAGCCTCGGATCACATGTGCCTTGGACAACACAAGCCTTGGGTCACATAAGCCTTGGATCTCGTAGCCAATGAATCTCATAACCCCTTGGTCTCATAACCCCTTGATCTCATAACCCTTACATCTCATTAGCCTCGGATCTTATGACTCTTCGATCTCATGCCCCTTAGAAATACATGACGCGGCAACAGGAAGACAATTTTTTGTTTGCCTACTAAATACGGGAGCCTTTAAAGGTCAACTGCTGGGGGGCTACTTTGAAATTTTGGAAGTGTCAGGTGAATAACACTTTTAAAGGTTGAGAAACCTTGATTTACAGAATATACAAGAAGGAATAACACTTACCACTCCTAAGGCTTTAAGAATATTCATCTTGCACATTGGGCATGTTCTGTGTTCATATAGCCACGGATCCACACAATGCTTGTGGAAATCATGCCTGCAGATAGAAAACAAGGTATTTTGTTAGCTGCACTTGCCAGGCAAATTTGCAGGAAATAGAGCAGGACGTTGTGACATCAAAACTTAATGAATGTTAGAAGTTCGACAATATTTTGCTCGTGCTACATCCTTCTTGATGATATAGATAACCTGTCCAAATTTGAGAACAAAATCTGGAGCAATTGTCCGGATACACCATTTCAAAGTTTGAATCATCCCGATAAAGCGCTTGTTGAGCAAAATTATCCGTGTTTCTGTAAGGCCTTTTCAAAATTCTGGCAGTGATTTCTGACTACTGAAACGAGATTTAAATGCTATATTTTGTATACTGGAAATTCGATGTTTAAGACTCATTCCAACTGAAGGGAATGACTATCTAAGCCTGATTAAGATTGTTAAACATTTGGTTTGCTATAAAAGGTGACACCACGGTTAACTATTCTATTATCACAAACACTACACAATTTCAACTACCACAAATGTCATTCAACCTACCTGCATGTAAGGACTCTGAGAACTTCCCCATCTTTATAATTTTCTAAACATACAGCACATGTTTCTTCTTGTTCCTGAAACAATATGAAAACTCTTCATCAAAAGAAAACTCCAATGACATAAAGAAATTGGAAATTCACAATTTCTGTCATTGTAATAATTAATAGTACATTTAGGTTTGACATGGCGAGGAAGTGGAAGAGGAATAAAAAGATATGAAACAATGTCATGCTTTATAAAGTTGCACTAAATTACACTACTACTTTCTGAAGTAGATGGAAGCTGCTTAGACAACATTTTTCATACTAGAAGTGCTGTGTCCTCCTTTTTGTCAGAATACTGAACAGTTTATGGGCATTCCACACTATTGTGCTACTAAAATAAATCAGTTAGTAGATGATACTAATACTGGACTGTACTTGGAGGACATTCTCAGAGTGATAGAGGCTCGGGCGGAGTTGTAGAAAACAAAACACAAATGATTGAGAAAACAAAAATTACTGGTTAAATTAAATTCGCCATAACTAGAGCCGATTTTAGTAAAGTATGTAATTGCTTATTCTGGTAATCAGAGCAAGAAGAATTTGTTACACCAGCCATGTGCTCTGAAGCAATAAACCAAACTCAACTACGTTTAGCCAATTTTTCAGTAGTGACCTGAAGAAGTTTGTTAGACAAAGTGTTGTCCTGCATTTGGTGTTGTACTCAGCACAACTCATCAGTGAACTATTCACCATTCATTCACCATATTCTGGAACCCAAAAGAAAGATAAGGAGACAAGTAACCACTTTCCCCACTACCCCTGCTTAGAGCACTAGGGCATAAAACACCAGACAAGTTCAACTGGGTCATGCAGGAAAGTGGCCAGTAAAGGAGACTAGTAAAGAAACTGGGCCCTCCCAACCAATGATGACCATGATGATGATTATGATTATGGAGATGTTGCCCCTAATTCAATAATACTTTTTGTATAACTACAGATGCAAAGAGGATCACAAAGTACACCCCACCCCTCAATAATTTGGACAGTGGCCGCCTCAGATGGGCTGTTATAGTATTCATTATCAAATACATCTGAAGATACCCACGCAAGTAAACATTATAAAATATGGCCAATGAAAGTGAGCTAAGGATCTCATGATATCCACACACTGAGATAAAGGCTTGAAATATCTGTACAAATGCTCAAAAGTTTATTATATAACTTTTATTGCTCAGCAACACTCCCTTCTACACGTGTATGGCTTCACCCAAGATGAATCTTTTGACGTTTGACATTTGCTATCAGATTTTTGAAATATTCCGGGGCTATTTCCAGCTTGTATGAATGAACTGCAAACAAGGCCTACAAATACAATTATAAAATTATCAGAAATAATCTTCATATTTTATTGCAGGTTAGATCACTTGGCGATGTGATAGGATGATTGGAAAAACAATAACAATAAAATATGAATGTGAATTTGCATGCATAATATTTTTTATACTGTGAATATTCAAGGATAAATAAATGAGGGTATGAAGAGGTAGATCTACAGATTGTTGCACTCAATGGTTGTGATTTTTATGTGTTATTTGTAATTATACAAACAGATAAATGATCGAGTGCATCGTGACAGAACCTAGACTGCATGCTTACAGTAATGACTCTATGCAGCAATCAAAAAATCAATAAATCAATCAATAGAGAACGAGTTTTAAAAACAGTAAACCAAGAAACTCCGAAGATTTAATTCAATGTAAGCATTCATCTTTTGCTGAACGAATGCACGAACGACGTTTGCATTGAGTTTATGATTGGGGAGTTTAGGTTTGATGACGTCAGGTTATTATTATAGTGAACACGTGTCGCTGTGCAAGCGAACATATAGGTCGTAAGCCACAGAGGTTACATAACAGAATCGCGCAACATGTGCCGGTATTCATCAGTTACGCAGTAACGTTTCGAAAATTTTACCCAATCGCGTAAACAAAGAAAAGTCAACAGATCCCAAAGCAGACTCGGCATTAGAACAGAATTTGCTTGAAAACCCATCGTATGCGGACAACTAACAAGAGGATTCGTTCAGGGTTTTTGCCAAAGCCCAATCTCCTTTTTATCTTACCGCTTTATAAGCCGCTTTTATTAAAACAAAGAAGCCCCTACTCTGTCGACAAAAACAATTTGTTTACAATTTACGCCTTTTTCAATAACACGAGTGGCAGAAAACGTGTCGCTCTCGTGACCGTTTTTTCCAACGACATGTTTTGGTCTTCTCATTTCCTATAAATTTGTCGTAAAAGCTTTCTACTTCACTCTATACGATTGCTGTGATTAGTGTATGGCGGAAACGTTTAGGAAAATGAATCTGTTACTCAAAACAATATTTAAATTTTGTACCACTATCCAGCATTTAAGCATAAAAGTATATCAATGAACCAGTGGCTGGCACAAACGAGTGCAGGCACACGGCATTAGAGGGTATTGTACACTACTGAATTATGGGATGGAGAACTTGGCATCCATTAGTAGAATAAACCTTCTAAATGAAATGTCTGTTTATATAAAATAAAAGTTTTATTTAATTATTCTCAAAGAAACTAGCAATCAACATATAACATCACTCAAGTAATTAAGGTATTGAAATTAAAACACCATTATAAACATTTACAGACCGAGATAATAAATGCCAGTCCAAAGAGAACAAAATGACAATTAACACGTTACGTGCAGCGCTAGCAATAAACGATGGCCAGTAGTCACGGAGAGCTAAAGGGAGCTTAGCCCTTCTACATTTACCATCAACCCCCAAATTCTCCTGTCTAGATTCAAACCTCCAATGGCTTTGCTTGAGCAGTTGGAACATCAGCCCCCGAAAAGGCAAAACACCCCCAAAAATCCAAATTTCTAACCCTGACTACAGGTCTAAATGAACGGTAAAGAAAGTACCCTAAAATCCATCTAGAGGTATAACCTTAGAGCAATACCTTGCCGTTAATTGGTCACCTTATCAGGAACCGGATGCACACCTGTGCAAATCTCTACTACTCATTCCGGTGAGTTGGACCCAGCAATTATAATCCTAAACTTTATAAATTTAAGAAAACCAAAAGTAATTTTCCATGTTCTGAATCCTTTAAGTATATTCTTGCATAAATCTACGAGTTTTTCCAGAACATATAACTTCCAACACCCAAAAGCTTTCCTTACCTAGTGATGCACAGTAAGCTGAGCATTGTTCCCCTGGATTTGCCAGGTACGTTCCAGTAAGTAGTAGTAGTAGTAGTAGTAGTAGTAGTAGTAGTAGTAGCAGCAGCAGCAGTAGTAGTAGTAGTAGTAGTAGTAGCAGCAGCAGCAGCAGTAGCATACTATATATATTCTAAAGATAATGATAATGGTGACAGTGAGGATGGTGCCAATTATGGTGGTGATGAAATGATGATAACAACTCATGATGATTATGATAATAGTGATGATGATGATGATGATAATAATAATAATTATAATTATTTTTTAGACTCGAAATAATAATAATAATAATAATAATAACGATGGTTAAAACGAATTAAAATTCTCAGAAAGGTATTCTTCAATAAGTGTTCAGTTTTTTACACCTCAACATCCAGCATTATCTTGAAGTAATTACATGTACATTATTTGTTTTTAAGCGGCAAATTAGTTATCTTCTTCCCTGTTTCCCCACTTCCAAGAGCATCACATTTGAAAGCAGTTAACAGGTTACATATGATTTTAAGATCCTGTTAAGAGTATGCTGTTAAACATAAGCACATGCTATAAAATGTACGGGTATCCAGGCCATTTGGGTCTTAGGCAATTGAACAATCCTACCCAATTATGCATAGTTCCAGGTCACCCTTAGGCAAGGTGTAGAATTTTGTAAGCCTATCCGGCGACCATGAAATACTGGGTTTGCATCTGATGAGGTCTGTCTCATGGGAAGGAGGGCCTACTAAGCCTTGGTTGGTAACTCTTGTAGAGATGGTGTCTCAATAAAAACACCAGTTCCAAACAATCTGTTGCCTTGGTTGGGGAAAGGCTTGAGAGAAGCAATCTGATAGGAAAAGTCAGTGTCTTGTCAGGTGGCAAGTGATAAGTCAATGACAGGAAAGGCATCTGCCAAAAACAACCCTGCTTCAACTTAGTCATGGTAGAATATAGAGAAGTAGTGTGACAATCGGGAACAGCAGCCATGTGGCAGCTGGTATCATGTCCAGTAAGGTGTGGGACAGCCAGACCATCAACACGTGAAATGCCACATCAATCCCCACACATTACAAGTTGGAATGTTGGAACCCTCAAGGGCAGATCAAGTGAGGTTGTGGAAACCCTGATGGAAGTTGCATTGATATCCTCTACCTGCAGGAACTAGGGTGGTGTGGATGATCAGCTAGGATGACTAAAGAAATGAACTGGAGGTACAAGCTGTACTTGATGGGCTACCAGTCTGGTGCCAGTGGTGTAGGAGTTCTCTTTGAAGAGAAGTGGAAGGACATGGTCTTTAACATCATCAGAGTGTCAGACAGAATCATTAGCATGAAGATCTGCATCACACACACACACACACACACACACACACACACACACACACAGGCCTTGACATGAGTGCACAGGAGGGATTCTATGATAGCCTTCTAAACATTGAATCAAGGGTCAGACCCAAAGAACATCTGTATGTCTGTGGTGACTTTACGAACATATCGGTAACAAAGCAGATGGCTTCCAGGGGGTACATGGAGGGCATGGCTATATCCAGCACAACCATGAAGGAGAATACATCCTTGATTTTACCACTGCTCACGGTCTGGTTGCTGGCAACCCCTTCTACATGAAGTCAGTCAAGCATCTCATCACCTACCAATCTGGCAGGCACAGAAGGCAAATAGACTACATTGTGCTGAGAAGAGGGCGCTTGAAGCTGACAAAGAATATCACTGTCATAAACAGAAAGGAATGCAAGGGGCAGCATCAGCTTCTTATCTGTCTCGCTAAAGTACTCATTGTCAAAACCCCATCAGTATATGCCCAAGCTTTGTCTGTGGAAACTTAGAGGCCAGAGCTGTAGGTACAAGTTCACCGGCAAGATAGAGAGGACTTTGTAAAAATGTGAACCCCTCCAACTCAGTGAAGGGCACCTGGTCAAAACAGAAAGCAGCCCTCATGGAGACAGATGAGAAGGTATATGGCAGGACCAAGAAGAGATGATCATGGGAACAGACCTGGTGGTAAAAGAATGAGGTCAGAGAAGCTGTGTAGGAAAAATATTTGTTTTGTTCTACTAAGCAGTGTACATAAGAGATGTTTAAGTAAACAATAGGTTTGAAAATGTCCAAAAATTAATAAACACCCCCCCCCCCCCACACACACACACACATACACACGCACACACACGCTTTATTAGAGACCAAAGAGTACAGAAGTCAAGTATTTATCACAATGATAAAAAGGGAGGTGTTTTGGTCTACGACGAAATGATTTAAATTGAAGCCAGTAAAATACAATATTAATGCCGTTGGTAGCAAATTTTCCACAATGGGAAGGGAAGCCGTTATCAATCTTAACGTATCTTGGTAAGATTTAGTGTCTTCTTATTCAGAGAATTCACTCACCATTAAATTTCCTTACAGTTAATAGACCAAGAGGGGGGAAGGATGTGAAATATAAATATCCTGTTCGAAAATGTTCAAAAACTTATAAGGGCATGGGGATTCTAAACATTAGTGTACATTGGTGTATCAATGTCTGTGGAGTCATTTAACTTGTTTACAGTAAGATACTTACACATTGACGGGAGATCTAAAATTAGCTTTGTCAAAACAGTGAGAAAATATTGGTGGTATCAAATTGCTCCAAACCGGTAGTGTCAAGCAGTATTAGCAGGGCAGATAACTTTGATGCTTTGAGAATCACGTTGTATGAATATTCTGAGGTATACGGGGATTTGGCTGGAATGTGTAACTTTTAAAAGAAAGACAAGTGAAGCTGAATCATGTTCGTGTGTCAAGAGGGTTAGCAAGTGTCTATTGCAATCGCACGCCGTTATTATAGTTCGAAACCATGCGCCTATTTTGTTGTTATGGAATGGATTGGTGACAAAAGTATACCTGTGAAAAGCTAATGGTCTCTTGCTTTCGTCTGCTTGCACATCTGCATCATCTCTCTCCCCATTCGTACTGTAAACTTTCTTATTCTGCTTATTTGTACAACCAAACGCGACGCAGCTAATACGCATTTTTAATGTTTTGGATTTCCCGCCGTTTCCGCGCAATACGTGCAAAGCGGCAGCCATCACTGGTTACGCATGTAGAACAATAGAATTACCCTTCCAGACTTTTTATTTTAGTTCAGTGCCTAAGACTAACCTGTTACGGTTCCAGTTCCCACGCTACATAATTTTGGTGATATATGTTAATAGATGCCTAACAACAAAGTAAACTTTTGATAACCGTATACATATCAATTTCGATCCCACTCACTTGGCATTCTAAACATGTTACAAAAAGGAACAGACATCACCATCTGATAGAGGGCACCTCGGAACTCATGATGCCACAGAAAGCATAACTATGTGGCCAGATGAAAACCAAGACCTGTGTCAATTAGGAAAACTTTACATACAGGATTGGTATAACGGTGCCTCCCTGTTTCACCACCATAGTCAAAACAATCGTAAAACATAAAATACGCGATTTGGTGACAAACTCCAAAATGACAAGGCCGCCACTCCTTAGAAGAAAACTTCAAAACTTTACACTAAAAATGCCAACTAAGAATTCAATTTAAACGGTTGCTTTAACATCATTGCACTATAAGGTATATTGTGGACGTACATGGAGCGTCCCTTTTCCAGAAAGCGGACAGTCTGCAAATATTCTCCATTGCTAGCCAAATATTATTGCCATATTCGCTCGACGTAGTGGGCAATCTCGAATAAAACCTGGATAAAACAAAAGGCTCATAGGTTAGTTTCTAATACCTGATATATTCTTGAAAACGTTATAAAGCATATCATAATCAAAACACTAAAAACTACCTAAAACATATAGAACAGACACAAGAAAGCAAAACGTATATTCACAAGCGAGAGATTGGCCATAAAGGCCGAAATAAAAATATTTCGGAAGAAAATAAACAGAATACAAACTAAGAGTGAGAAAATGGGAGCAGCAAATTGTACAGCATTGGCTTGACGTCTTCTAATACGCGAAACGTATAAATTTTGTAAGCATTTCCACATCAATAGTCCAACTGGCAGAGTGCCTATACTTCAAATGAAGAAGTTTTGCAAATATCTCTGAAGTAAGACTTCTCGTTACACAGTGGGACCGCTCCAACCGATTTCAATACGTTCCTGTTGTGCTGGTATTTTGCCCTAATACATTGTCAGGTGCGGTTTCAAGAGGGTAACGGAGCGTTTGTCCTATGTCCTACGCTCTGTTAGAGAGGAAAGGGTCATGTTATCGGACATAGTAAGCAACGATTTGAATCATTATCGTACTTTTCAATTCCAAAAAAAGAAAGGAGGTGGATAGACCGACATACACCAAATCACAAAGAGAAACTCAATGATATCATAGGAGAAGATATTCATAACTCACTCCATTTTCCTTTAATGTGTTTTTTGTTAAAAGCAAACAAAACTTCAAGGACATATTTGTAGAGTTACAATCCTCTTTCTGTTATTCACTTCAGGGAGTTGCAATGAGAGATGTCAATCAAATAATAAGCAATCGCTCTTCATGAAAACACCAAAAGTCACATCATCTTGTCTTTACAATTTCAGGCGATGGCAACTTCAAATTAAGCATCCACAGGTTAATGGTCCAAAAAATTAACTTTGGGTTGGAGTGGCAATCTCTCAGTGTAGCAATCAGTTTAGCCCCCTGAGAAGCAGTAGGGCCATTCCCGAGGGTCCTTCTTTCCAAAAGGGAAAGTGGTTACCCTGGGGCGGGGATCATCATTGAGATTGACCTACTCTTCATAGATTTCAATCAATCATTAAATTAAACTTTACATGCTTCACAAATTGATCTTTATAGAAGGGGAGTACCAGAGAGAGGTGGACAACGGGGTCAGAATGCGACAGTAGCTGCGTGAATGGTAGGCCTATGCATAAAGTTGGAGAGGCAGACTAACAAATACAACATCGATCTGTCAGTGTAGCCCGCCCCCATAAACAATGGTGCCGTTACCCAGGGACTTTTCATTCCAAAAGGGAAAGGGGTTTCCCAGGGGGTAAATAATAACTGAGACTGCTGTGGGGTTAATATACTTTTAGAGTGGATAGGAGTGCATGGGATACGGGTGCCGCCCGCCCCTGCAACCGTTGTGGTATCAGATGACAACAGAGAAGCATTCGTGTTGCATCCGAGTGTGGTCTACAAAACAACCTTCTCCTTCTTCTCATCTCAAACGATGCACCTGAATTAAACGGGTACTAACTGTCAAATCAGTAACTGGGCTATAGTTGTACTTAAATGTGCTACAGTACATGGTCTACAGTTTCTTCCTCCACTGCCAAATTTAACAATAACACAAGAACGAAATAGTTTTCGAACAAGTTTCATTGCTTTATATAAGTATTATTGAAAGTAACTTTCTGCTTTGAGTTATGAATAAACATGAATTCATTTATTATATTTTGCTTAGGAGCGTAAAAGTTTGTTATGTTTTACGTCTCGGTGAAGTGTTCACAATTAAGTAACTCATGGTCGTCGCGCCTAGAAAGGTGAAGGTACGTGACCGTCTAAAAAAATGGTAGGCTAGCGAAAAATTCCTTCACATCATCCGGCAACAGTGAAAGACATGAAATACTGAACAATTGAGTCAACGCCCGGCATTCATACCAAATATGGCAATGAGTTATACACTGTGATACCAAGAGTATATAAATGTAAGACGAAATTATAAACATTGATGATGCACCAGATTCCTTCTTGTAAAGGTGAAGATTACCATATAGAATTCGTCAATAGGAATATTGAATAACTATGCAGAACAATTTGCCTAATCAACGATTTTTACTAGGCCCTAAGATCACTGCATATCGCAGGCTAGGGTGTAATGCAGATTATCGAGGGACAGGCTTTAGAGCCAAACCAGTGATTTTGGAAGAAAGGCCCATCTGGGAAACAAAGAAAAGCCAAGGGCATGGCTGATATTGCCAAGGTGAGTAACGTTCTTCGCTTCCCTACCAAAAATATTTATTTTTACTGCCTCCATTGCATGGACTATTTATGTGGGTAAATGAGTATAAATGTATAATTTTACGATAAAACAAATTAAGTTTGTGCCACGAGCAGAATTCTTTTATTGTAGGAAACAAATGAACAACAGGACTGTTTACACTTTAATGCGATTCGAACAAACAGTGAAATTCCTGTGCTGATAATGAATTTGTTTGGATAAACCATTTGTAAACATCGCCAGGATCAATCCTGAGAGAGAGACTCAGTTTTATACAAAATTTTTGTGGGCAATGCAAACCAACATGCATTGTACTCTAAACCAGTCGTACAATCTCAGCTGAAGCATTAGGCTGAGTACACATCTAACTGAAGGCTTTTTTAGAGAATTAAGATAAACAGCTGACCTTGGGAGGGTGTTTGTTTTTCTTCGACTGCAACTTCATACGTTGTCTAACATATTCCAAGGCGCAGGAAACGACTCATTTTTATTCGAAATCCCCAAAACGTAACGCCCCTGGATGACGGATTACTTTGGATTTGAGCGTTACTCTTCCCTTTTTGCTTGCTGGAACAATGTCTTTAGGAGGAATACGATGGATTAGTTACGTGCTCAAAGTATGAAATGATGGCGACCGTCGCAACAATTAAGACTACCACTTTCTACATAAAGTTTTAGTGCTTCAAGCCACCAGTGCACGTAGAAACTTTTACAACTTTATTTCCCGACCTTTAACCCCTACATAAAAATTATTTGGTACCTTTAATCTCTTGACCTCTGCCGTGTTCCCTGTAAGTGGCTATGTCTGCGTGAGCACTAAGCACGTAACTTTCTTGTTAATCACTGTTTCGTGATATGGAGATATCAAGCGTATAACATTCAATATAAAGGGGCTACTGGGAAGGTTTTGATAGCATTATCATGCCAAATTATATAAAAGAATGGTCATTGGGGCTTTAGGCGTGTCAGCTTTGGTTCAGTTTAAAGATCAGCGTACATATTCTTCGGCCTGAATCGCTTGCAACCGGACACTGTATTCCGTTCAGTATATACTGCCTATGTGGTAGCCCTTGAAAGTTGCCCAAATTTTGCTAAAAAGTTTTTTTTGTTTAGTAGATGTCGCTTGTAGGGTCGCTTGTAGTGTCGCTTGTAGTGTCCCTTTTAGTGACCCTTGTAGTGTCCCTTGTAGCATCCTTTGTAGTATCTCTTATAGTGTGCCTTGGTGTGTCGCCTGTAGTACGCCTTGTAATGTCCCTTGTAGCTTCCCTTGTAATACCCCTCGTAGTGTCGCTTAAAGTGTCCCCAGTAGTGTCCCGTATAGCGTCTCTTTATGTCCCTTGTATTCTCCCTTGTAGTGCTCCTTATAGTGCCCCTTACAGTGCCCCTTATAGTGCCCCTTCATGTGTCCCTTGTAATGCCCCTTGTTCCCTTTTAATGTTCTCAGTCGTCATGTTCATTCTATTCATTCAAGGCTACAACTCAAACGAGTCGCACTCTTATATTGTAGAAGTATCAAGTTGTTGATGCACAATTTGGTCAATATTGGGTTCTTAAACCATTTCAACAGTCTCTTGTTTCTTTCTCGGTGATAGAGCTAAATATCTTCATAAAAATCATAATACGAGAATATAACCAGATTTTGTTGTACACAGGTTTAATGCTCGCTGATGTTGTCATTGTGTTAATTTTCTTTATTTTAGCCGTACGGGGTTAGGAAATACAAAACCGCTGCCGGCATTATGGTGACAGCTTCTCATAACCCGAAAGAAGACAATGGATACAAGGTATTTGGAGTTGAATAATGCATATTTAATTTAAAACTCATTGGATAATTATTCTATTGTCTGAAACTGTCGTTTTGATGGAAAGCAGCATGGGCTACCAAAATCTTCTTCCTACTGGACACCATCACTGCAATTATGGTTTAACGCGACCTGATTGACACTGACGTGGAGTATCAATGCTGTTGAGATTATGATATGAAAATTTACGATCCACTTGTTCTATACTGTATAGACTGTATGATATACTTCCGAATTCTGACCTTGATACATATAATATCTCTGTTTACAATTTATAAAATGAATAAATCCTACGCTGGCTCAACCTTATCAAGGGGTAAGGTATGTCCCTCTGTTATTCCGCTGTGACAAAAATACGCCCTGACTTAACTTACTCGCAGCAGTGACCAATAGGCCTAAGAAAGGATGAATCAGGGTACCGTTTTCAAATGACTTGGCAATTTAAAGCCCTTGAAATACTTTTGACTCAACTAAATAGGGGTCTAGAGCATCTCAGGACGAGTTATAGCAAGTCATCTCCTAGTAGTTTTTAGATTGTAAAGTTGTAAAAGGGACTGCGCGTGGCGGCGTCTTCGGTAGCCAAAAATGTAGGGATTTAGAAAATACCTCTAGCCTGTCTGACAGGTCGAAGATTTAATGTGCCAAGTTTCTTACATTAAATTTTGAAATGTAGAAAATCTGTTATCTAGGTTTTATTAATCCTTTTGTATTTAATATTATATCACATCTCAGATATAAAAGATAAAGTTTTCTTGCACCACACTAGGTGCATTATTTAAAACATGGAGGTAATATTTGGAACATTATTTACTAAAACAATTCTAAGGTGTTTTGTCCATCTTTCTTTAAAATCAGGCCTTTCTCACTTAGATTTGCTATTGGGTACTGCACTAATAAGATCAGACAGTGATTCCCAACCCTCTTAATGCCGCCCCTTGTCATGAAATTCATGTAAAACAATTGTGCTTCGTATTGGTGAGCTGCAAATATACAAGTAAGCAATGCAGTTGACAGAGAAAATTTATGTATCAAATCTTATTCGTAATAAAAATCTAATTTCCCAGATCTTTCTTTTAGCTTCTCGTCTCGTCTCTTCTAGCATTTCGCCTTCCTTTCTTTTACCTTTTTTGTTTTCATTTCTGCTAGCTTTCGTCTTCCTTTCTTTTAGGTTTTTGTCTTCTTTTCCACTGGCTGTTTAGCTTCTTGTCTTCTCGCTTTCTGCCTTTCTTTCTTCTAGCTTCTCGTCTCTGTCTTTTAGCTCTTCATCTTCCTTTCTTTTAGCTCTTTGTCTTCTTTTCTTCTGGCTTTTCGTCTTTCTGTCTTTTCGCTTCTCGTCTTCCTTTGTTTTAGCTTTTTTGTTTTCCTTTCCTTTTCGCTTTCCTTTCTTTTAGCTGTTCCTCTTCCTGTCCTCTCGCTTTTTGTTCTCCTTTCTCCTATCATTTTGCCTAACTCCCCTCTACCTTTTACGTCTTACTTTCTTTTAGCTGTTTTGTCTTACTTTCTTTTCAATTTTTGTGTTCTTGTATTCAAGTTTCTTATTTGCCTTTGTTCTAGGTCTTCGTATCTTTCTTATAGCTCTTTATCTTTTTTAACTCCTAGCTTTTTTTTGACTTCCTGTCTTTTAGCCTTCTTTTGCCTTTGTTCTAGCTCTTCGTCTCCCTTCACTTTAGCTCTCCGCTTTTCTTTCTTTTAGCTTTGCGTTTTCCATTGTTTTCGATCTTCGTCTTCCTGTCTGTACAATTTCCATGAGTATATTTCTCTTATAGATATATTGTGTCTTTGTTGTAGGTGAATTGCTGCAGCGAAAGCAATTGCAACCACGGCACCAACCTTAAACCGCAAACCCATCAGGTTGTAGCCCTTGTCACAGTTGTCATGGCAGCCACCTACAACCTCAACTTCTGATGTGTTGATTCAAATACAAATATGATACCCAAGGCAGTGTAAGCCGGTATTACACAAATTTCAAATCGCCATTTACTTTTATAAGATTACGTTTGCATGAGTATTGACTTTATGTACACTGTTCGGGCATCTTTGTAAAGCTGAAAACTGTAACAGCATTATGAATTCCTAAGTGTGAGCTTCCCTCGTTGTCAAGCACCCCTCCGCCCTTTAATGTTATGCTTCTCTGTAGCGGCACAAGACATTGCATTCATAGACGCTGAAGTGATAAAAGAAACGACTGTAATGAGCAGAATAATCAATTCTCTAGAATTTCGAGTTCCTGGGGCCACCAGCGGCTCGAGGTCGGGGCTCCGCAGGTACTGGCGGTATTGCGTCGGGTAGTGGGGGCCGTGCTCGAAGGTTTAGCTTTTAGACGATAACAGAGAGCTGTATATTGCAGAAACTCAAGAGACGGTGAAAGCAAACGAGCGCTTTATGTTGTTTGCAACGCAGAATCCACCAGGGCATTACAGCGGTAGGAAGGTATAATCAACGTCTAGGTTTCTTTTGTTTCAATTTTTGTAAAAAGTACTTAAAAACCTTCTTAAATGATGGAAATGGTTAAAGTGTCTGTAAGGTTTTGTATAATTTATGTTCCCTGTGAAAATGCATTTTCTAGATAAAGTGCTTGAGACGTAGCTTGAAATCGGCGCCATAACTTGTAATTTGTATACTGTCAGTGTAACCGTGTTTATGGTGGTGGGTCTATTTCGAATGTGAGTCGGATAAGTTTGTGGAAGGCTTCGCTTTTAAAAGCTAGATCCTAAATAGACCCTCTTTGATGATGTTGACTAGGACACTCCATTATCTTAAGTGAGTATTAAATAAGGATTTTTTAGAGGTTTTTAAATTCCTATATTTTTTAAAATTGCTTTATTTTCCTGCAGATGCTTTCAAGAGCCTTTCGAAACCGATTTGTTGAACTTCATTTTGACGAAATTCCGGGAGAAGAGCTGCGTGTTATTCTGCATAAAAGATGTGACTTGCCTCAGTCTTACTGCAAGAAGTTTGTAGATATAATGCTTGATTTACAGGTAAGGTACTTACTAGGAGATGAAAGTGCTATACGCTTCCAAATCTGTCTGCTACATTATTGTTTTTACCAAATGCCTAATGTACAGCTCGTGATTTTGTCTTATAAGCATGTCATATGTGACAATACGAGGACTAATTAGTTCGAAGTATTATTCAAGATAGAGATTTTGATATCAATTGGAACTACTTGTTCATCCATGCCGTAGATGGCACGGAGACGAGAGCTAGTAATTGCCCAAACCTTAACCAGGAATTCACCCAGCTAGTGAAGGAGCCAGTTTAAATATGGGGTGCTTAGTTAAGGTAACACGTATGTAATCCGTTCAGGTCATGAAATCTTCCTGTGCAAGAAAAGATGTGTTTTGGATAATTTTAGATATTCTTTGCTCAAGATGATATTCTTTTTATATTACGAATGGAATGTGTGCTTAGTGATTTGAAATATTTTAACGGATCGTCTGGTAGGATGCAATCACTTATAAGATGGTAAAGGCACTTAAAATATTTGGACAAAACTTACGCTTGCCTATTTGCAAAAGAACTGTCACCGAGTTATTAATGAAGTTGCTGCTATGCAGAGGGAACTTAATTGCTTAGGTATCATAGAATGGCAAGAAAAACATGGATACAGTATCAGCTTAAAGAAAGACGCGGCCTTGTCGCTTTCTATCAAGTAGACAGCCACAAAATATCGGACGTAAACTGTACGTTTATAGCCGTCCGTACCCATTTCTTGGGACTTGTATTCGGCTTTACTCTTGAATTACCGTTTATCAGGCAATATTCCGCTATCTCATATTGGGGGTTTTACGTTACGCATTAAAATACCCAGGAGAAGCAGGGGCGCAACTAGAACTTGTTGAGGGCAGGGGAGCTTTGTCAGAATTAGGGCAAGATTTTCTCATATATATTTGTATGAAGAGACGAAGTCGCGAGCAACTGTTGCTTGGTGTCTGGGGGCGCTGTAAGCTCGCTAGCAGGAACATTTTGCAGTTTTTAGAATATATAGAAGTTGACGAAAGAGACACTCAGAGATATAAAGGGGCATTGAAACACTGTATAGAATGGTAGGAATCTAGTTTGTAGAAGGTTGGAAGTTTGTCCTCAAGCCTTTAACGGTAATGAACAGCCAAAACTTTAACATGCAATTTTAAGGAGGAGGGAAAACTTCCTGAGAGAGCTTCAACAGCGGCAATTAAATTTAGAGAATAATTTCTAAAATTGAGGGAGTTACAAAAACTTGCTACTCTAAACTGCTTGGGTTCTAGTTTATCTGAGGTAAAATTTCCAATAATGCAAAACCGTCCCTCTCTCTCTATGATTATGTTCATAAAAATGTTTGTGGCTCTTCGCACTAGAGACGATAAAAATACGGAACTTTCTACCAAAAGGAAAAATATTTAACTGACGTAAATGAAAAAGGGATTAATCTACTTACACAGTCGCTCAACATATTGCAGAAAGATTCTTGTGACGCTTGGAATCTTTCAGTAAGATTTTGAAGGTTACTGATTGCCTTCCGAAAGAGAACTTCATTATACGTCTTTGTTTCCTGCATCATTACATCCTGGAAATAACAATGGGATAGAAATATATATAAATTTTAGAACAGATTAGTTGTTCCCTGCATGGTAGACACTCCCTTAAAATGATGCAGACCGGTCTTTCCTGGCAGCCTTATTGGATCACTTGTAGCTTTGCCCATAATAGCTCTTAAATCTTAAATTAGGATATTTCTTCCAATTAAATATCCTTCTTTGAGACCCCTTCGATAAACTCCCCTTGCAGAATGACGAAATTATTAACGAAAGACCTCTCTACTTGACACGCTAACACTTAGATAGAACGTATATTAATATACTTTATTTTTTGCGTTGTGATTAGGTTTCGTTTGTATGAGTAGTGTTGAAACTGGTAACTTATGCATGTTTTAAGGTCTTGCTTCCAAGGTCTTAACTCAGAAAAACAGTTAAGTAACCCTTACAAAACATGTTCGTTATTCGTGAAGACCATTTACACAACTAACTATTGTATAACCGTCTTCAAAAAGCAACAACTAGGTTTTCTTTAATCTAAGCTACCTTACCTTCGCATTGGCGTACAGCCTAGAGCAGAGCAAGTCGTGACTTGTTAACTATAAATTAAGAATTGCAACTTTGCAGTAGATCAACTCCTTCCACACAATAAAATCACGTGACTAAAACAAAGTACATTGCATGGTCAATACTCCATCAGTCATCCTTTCGTTCTGCTTACATTTTTCGATCTGTCAATACAGAGTGACAGACTGCATGGTCTGCAGGACGTGGGGCATGACTCAGATTGTTTATTGTGCTTATTACAACAGAAGAAAAGGTTACCTTTCTCTCGTTCGTTCGACAGAGGAACTCTCCTCGTTGTTCCTGTTCGGCAAGTCGACATTCCTAAAAAAAATATATATTACGTTAAAGTACACTTGTTTAGCAATTGAGGTAGAAAAGAGTCAACTCACATCTAAAACACAAAAGATTAAGAGAAACAACTTTGAACAACTATCTATGCCCGGTCTAAATCGAAAATGTGAATACATGATCGTATTATTTATATTTCAACCATGTTTACATTGCATTTTATTTTCGAATTAAGAATCGCATTATCTAAATTTGGGTACAACATCGTATGATTGTCATTCAAAATTTAGTTACTTTAGCATTTAAACATAAGTATACAACGCAAAAAATAACACCAGCAGGTAATAAAAGACCATGAGGGCCAGAGATTGTATGAAAGGAGTTGCTCTTGCAACAATCAACATTTTTTTGACTTCAAAGTTAACCACGAGTCGTGTTTTCCCTATGAATTTAATCCTTTTCAACCTTTCCTGTACCACGAGGTGAAAATTTATACATTGCTTGGAAAGAAGCTGATAGAAAGACGATACTTACCTTCTGGTGTTCTTCGATTTTAGCAACTTCTTCAGTCTGTCTTGATAAAGTAGATGCAGCTAGCTCGTGCAACGCAGTGAAATCATTTGACATGTCGTCAACGAAGTTACCTACAAAATAGGTTTTCGATAGGAAATGTCAGTTACAAAGTATACGTTGTCTTTCTGCTATATTGTACTTTGCAATCGATTTAATAGTTTTATTACTTTAATAGTGCAAAATGCACAATAAGATCCGTCTTTCTTCCTTTTTCTCAGAGACAGTATGTAATACCGACGTTACTTCATAGCTATTGTTACTTTTCAAAATATAGAATCAACAGTGTTAATTGCTTTGATATGAAGTTAACATGCCTTTTAAGATACCTGGTGTTAAACTAACTGGGAATGCTCCCTGTGCCAGAACAAAAATATTCAAATAAATTAGTACGATTTTTGTCCTCATGTGTGTCATCCTTATTTAAAACTTTCACGAAATTGAGACTGGAGTTCAGACCCACCGGTCTTTTTAATCCCCCGTTTATGAACTTTATGACAGTAATGATGACCCCCGTTTATTCAGACCTCCCCGTTTATTCAGACCTCCCCGTTTACTCGGTACACCAGAGTAGGGGCTAGATTAGCTCTTTTATACTAGCTGTAGAATACTCAGGCGAAAGTGCTTCGAAAGGCAAGGGATAAACATTACCATGGAATCGTGCCAATTGTTCTCCGTTATTTCATTGTCCAGTAAGAAATATCTAGGAATTCCTAGTATTTTGAAAAAAAATGGAAACTTTATTTGGCAAGTGGTTTACCCTACGACGAAGGCTTCTACAGCAGCACTTTGCAACCGATAGTTAGCAGTTTCATAATAGGGTCAAACGTGTTTGAATTCAAAATAAGGCATGCATTTCCGTAATATTCCAAGTAGACAGAGTACAGGATGGGAAAAACAAGCAAACAAATATTCAAGCCATGGTAAAAGGATGTTCAGAGTCGTGATCGTTCCTTACAGATTGGAGTCAAGTAACCAGAAGTACGTGTTTTCTAAAATATTGTCCTTTAAGTCTTTCTCAACTGAAGCTGAAAGAAAAGTGACCATGATAAGAAGCCATTGAACAAAATATTGTTATTTAAAGGTGGGACACCACATAATTGGGATCGATATAAGCCAGTCTGAGACGATAACAACAGAACATTGAAATGGATCACAAGATGACGTAAGAGGCCTGTTCTTTATTGGGAGGGACGTGACAAAGTCTCCAATGTTATATGAATGCCATTTGGTGGAGGAATTATAAGACATATCGTACCAATCTATTAGGATAAGGTCTAAGGGCTAAAATTGAGAAAAGGGTTGCTAAGTAAGGGGATCACATGCTTCCATTATTGTTAGTTCCGTCTCTGCTTATGAAGAAATCTGACAAATCCTCATTGTTTACAGTTTATATTTCTAGTATCAGGTAGGATATATATTATACAATAAATGACCCATATATATATATATATATATATATATATATATATATACCATAAATGACCGATTAAGCGCCCTGGGCGCTTATTTAAAAACAAAACTTTGTGGTGCTTATTCCGACTGGGCGCTTATTCGGACCTGGGCGCTTATTAAGGAAAGGAAAAGCAGATAACTAAAAATACATGATCTTCCTATAGAATAAATTGAAAGATAACGTTCAATGAATTAATCAATCAATCAATATATCTTCATCGTCCTCCGTATCATCATCTAAAGGCGTAAACTATGGAGCTGCTGCATCCACGTTTCGTTGTCCTGACCTGGGCGCTTGTAAGAAATATTTTTCCCAAACTGGGCGCTTATTTTAAGCATGGGCGCTTATTTGAGTCCTGGGCGCTTTATCGGTAATTTACTGTATATATATAATATTTTTTATGTATATATATATATATATATATATATATGTATATATGTATGCAAAATATCCATAGATGCTAGTTTTGACAATACTGGACGCATGAAATACATTTTGATTTATAGAGACTCTCTACTGTTATCAATTTTCATGACGGTCGAGATACTTAAATAAATACGAATTTTGTTTTAACATGAGCATTGGGAAATTCTTTTCACTTGTCGACCATATACAGCAGGTAACACTTGAAAGCAAAATGCCTTTACATGATTTTTTTAATGTTCAGCGGCTTTAAATAAGAATTAAACCATGAAAATGAAAAGTATTTTGGCGATTAACCAAGACAAGTCTTAGAAAGCACACTGTGTGGTTCGGTACCACAAAAATGAGCAAGGTGTGATGAGACGTGAATGTTTCGTAAACCTGTTTAACGTGAATTCTTGGGTGTTTAACATTTCAATGGGTGGGCGTTCTTTTCTTATTAACTTCTAAAATCTTATATTAATACTGTTGCAACTATTATGCATTCTAATCAAATACAATAGTTTCTTTTTGAATTTACTGTGGGAGTGCACACGAAAATACAGCTTCAAGAAACGTCAATTTGTATGTTCATCCGAGTACAATGTCACTTCGCAAATAGAAAAGTAAAACACTGGAAACGTTGTGTGCACAGAAGGAAAGTAGGCAGTCCCTCATAAATCACCCCTCCATATTTTAGACTTCTGAAACACTATCACTTAGGGTATCATTATTACTCTGGCTTTAGCTTATGCATTAAATATAGCAGAGACTTTTTACATCATATTTACAACGTGATCATTCAATCATGAGTGGAGGCCGAAGAAAAGAAAATACCTCAAAATCCTGAATATAAGCCCTGGGCTTATAGAAGTTTGTAAGCATTTTTGGCGGGATTATATTTGGGGGGTTTATATACAGTGGGCTTATATTCAGAGGGTATTTTGGGTTAACAGATGAGCTGTGTATCGGAATCCAATCAGATAGACTAAAAACAACATTTAATTCGGAAAAACTCACAACAGAACAGAAGGAAATACAGAGGCTCTATAGATACTGTGTCCATGTTCATTCACTATCACTGCCTTCTGCATTACCAATTTCGGATCCAACACACAAAATCCCGAATGTAAGCCCTGAGCTTATATTTGAGGGCGGGGTTATATTCGGAAGGGTATTTTGGTTAGTTTACGGGGGGGGGGGCTATATTCGAGGGGCTTATATTCGGGAGGGCTTGTATTCGGGATTTTACTGTATACAAAGAGGAAAGAACATTTCAATACCTCTCAGATGATCTTTGTGGTCATCAAGTACATAAGGTCATGGAAACGAGGCTATGACCTTCAGCAATGATAACACTGGTCGACATTAGTTCTCTCAATACTGTTTTAATGCCCAGACTGGAAACCTAATGATTTAATCTCTCTGTGGATGAGAGAACATCACAAAGAGATACAATGTCATTTGGTGATAAGAGGGAAAGCATGGACAGTTGTGAATAGTAGCTGATAAATTCCCAAGTGGCTGTGGTACTACTGTAAACAGACAGACAAGTTGAAAGGCTTTGTGAAGAGTATGATGTACCTAATTAATTCCTTTCTAAGGTTTATTTGGATTTGGATTGTAATTAAGGTAATGTAATTAGTCACAATAAAATATCAATTAATTTCCCTATGGAATTAGGCATTCTGCCTATTTTGACGATAACAGGCATATACCTGTAGCGACAAAACCTGATGTGATAGGGGAAAACTGACTTAATTTTCAAAATGAACGTAAAAAAATAATTCAGAGACATGTACCCATTACCTGGTAACATTTTGGTCGAAAAAAACGTCGACCTGTGTAACTAGAATTTATTACTGAATTTTACTGTCAAACCACCAGCGACTCTTACGCACCATTTACTCTTCACTTTCTCTGTTTTTCTGTGTTCTTTATGACTATGTGAAACTGTTATAGCAGAGATGTTCAACGTAGGCCTAAGTCTAAGATTCCTGGTTACAGGTTTTATCACTCAGGTAGTTGTCATAGGATTCATGTGGGTGATCTCTGACACTTAAGAGTGCTGTCATTAATTCGAAAAATATACAAATGCCAAATCATCCATCAACTAATTCGGGAGTGTGTTTAATCTCGCCAAGAAGTAATACAAGATTTACCGTGCAAGAGAATGGCTAAGTTTATTTGTGCGTATGGCTTGAGAATATCCTTATGATATCAATTTTAGTATTTCTAGAAATTTAAAAATTATGTATAAATAAGAAGGAAAAAAAAATCCAGGTTTCCGAGGAATGCAAATCGTCTCTTGGAAACCACCCGTTCTTTGGCTAGTGCAAAAAAAGAATTACTGCAATTTGACACTTTTCAAGTAATGACAACGGTTTTATTCCCCCTCCCCCAAACGACAGCAGCAAAAAATAGCTATTAAAGAAGAAAGGAAAGCGTTAGAGGGGCCCGCTTCTCAGCCTTTTGGCAAGGAATGGATGTAGTATCTGTTCTCATTGATGACAGATGCTTTCCATAATCCACGAGAGGCGGTCCCATGAGAATTATGATAAAAAAATGATAAAAGAAGATGAATGTATTAATAGTTATGATGATAATGACGATAACGATGATGAAGTTAAGGATGAGAATAATAATTATGATGATGAAGATGATGTTAATGATAATACTAATGATATTTACGTTGTTGATGATGATGATAAAGACCATGATAATCTTGACTATAAAGATGATGAAGGCAAAAATGATAAAGATCATGAAGAAAAGAAGAAACGGAGATAGAAAAGGAACAAGAAGAAGAGGAAGAAGAGAAAGAAGAAGAAAAAGAAGAAGTAGAGGAAGAAGAAGAAGAGGAACAAGACGTAGAGGAAGAAGAGAAAGAAGAAGAAAAAGAAGAAGTAGAGGAAGAAGAAGAAGAAAAAGAAGAAGAAGAAGAGGAACAGTAAGTAGAGGAAGAAGAGAAAGAAGAAGAAAAAGAAGAAGTAGAGGAAAAAGAAGGAGAAGAAGAAGAAGAAGAGGAACAAGAAGTAAAGGAAGAAGAGAAAGAAGAAGAAGAAGCAGAGGAAGAAGAAGTAAAGGAAGAAGAGAAAGAAGAAGAAGAAGCAGAGGAAGAAGAAGTAGAGGAAGAAGAGAAAGAAGAAGAAGAGGAAAAAGAGGAAGAAGAGGAAGAAGAGGAAGAAGAAGAAGAGGAAGAAGTTGACGAAGAAGAAGAAAGGAAGAATAAAAGAGAGACATGCTTTATGGTTATATAATGTAGCACAAGTACAAAATATCAGGGCGACCGAATTATTTTATAGTCCGCCTACTATCAAGCATGTCGCCAAATAGAGCGTGCCAATGCAACTTTTGTTTTTCAAGTTATGTCTAGGATGAAAAATACGGTGAGTCAACACTTTAACTGGAAGCACAAACACTTTTTGTTTTTCATTAATCAGACAGATCACTGTGTTTAACGAAATCGAGCAAAAGAAAGACTGTTACAACAAAGTCTTGTCCATACACTAACCATTTTGTCCATGAAGGACAGATTGGAGTCACCAGACAACTTGATCCCGCGATCATGCTGCTACGTCATGGCTCTGCTGACGTCAATGTCACACCAATTTTGAAATGGATAGATTGAATGGACAGCATGATGACTGTGTACTTTTACCCTTAGATATAGAGAGTGTTAATAAGTTAGAATAGTTAATGTTTTAAGTAAGTAGGTAGTAAGTTTCGAAAACAACTGAGATCTAAGAATTCTTTAAAGACTTAAATAAATAACAGATAGGTTATCAAACTATTGAATAGGCTTGTGAAGGTATCAATGTTTCGTGTTGTTAGCAGACAGGATGATTTAAAAGCTCCTGCTTACGAGGAATGGAAACAGGATCAAATATTAAGAGATGTTTAATGAATACTAGGTCCCTTGTTGACAGTTTTCTATGTTTTAACTACTTTTTCGCAGCTTTAAGAAACATTTACCTAAAAGGTGTCACTAAACCTACCAACCACAAGGAGACTAGTTCAAATCAACCATACAAGCTATTTATTGATTATTACTTTTCTGGGCAAATGAGTGTAGAAAGGGAGGTTCTATTGAATAAATAGTGTACCATTTGAAAATTTAAGCTGTAGCAACGTTTATCATCAGTATCATTTTCTTTGTCATTAATATGATTATAATTATTGTTATTATCATCATGTTTACTATCATGGCAACCGGCATCAGTAGAAAAATCAGATGTTTAAATCGTGGTGGCTACCAGCAACAAAGTCAAATGCAACATCTTCGCCATCAGTTACAGCGTAATTATGATCGCTACTCAGCTATGCATAATCATCATCATCATCATCATCATCATCATCAGGTCTAATTTTCTTGGACTCGCTTGACAAGCTCCCTCCGACCCTGGTGATCCTCCATCAGTCTAAGAATGTCCTCCAGATGCAGTTTAGTATCATCTACTAACTGATTTGTAAATTGAAATTGCAACAATACATTGAAAATCAGAACACCAAATGGGTTGCTCATGTTGCACGAGCATCAAATGAATGCCTGATCTAAGAAAGTGCAAACTATTATCTTTTGGTTCGTAGAACGCATCTTACTATTTTATCTCCCCGTTGATGTGATTTTATGTATTGTCACATTTGGTTTTTAGACCAAAATAGTAAGTATGTACAAATTCATCCTTTATACATACAATTGTTTTGTTTTCTTATCTTCTTCTTCATCTTCTCCCTTAAGTTTCATGCCCTTACTACACCGTGGGCAGATGATTGCATGGTGTTCTCTCATAATACTTTTCTGTCTAGTGCTAGTATCGGTATTAGTATAGATTACGTCCAATGACGCGGCCACTCTCCTGTTTGAAGTATCTGATTGCAGAGAACCACTGGAAAAATCTATTATTTATGGTCCATATTGTTGTTATACATACAAATTTCTGTCGCTAAAATTTCTTAACGCAGACGCGCCTCCTTTACAGCTATGTTATTAAATCACATATTCTTTATCTATTTCTATCAGTTATCTGTTTATTTCAATATTTTGCGCTGTATAAGAAGCAGGGTACGAAAGAGCGCATAGTAGGACAATTTACTAAGGAGAGATCCACTACTGACAGATACAAGATGCACATGAAGAACCTTCAAGTTAACGTCTTCATTCAAATTTTTCTACTCACAAATTAAAAAATAGTACACATTGAGAAATTATACATCATGAAGAGTTATTTCGAATATTTGTAACTTTCTGAATATCTTCAATGATCTGTCTAGCTTCTTCGAGAGCCATCTTTTCCCTTTCCTTTTCCTGCAACAAGAATGTAATATTTTTTTATCTATCTGTGTTTCCTATCTGAAAGGGGTAGGGATGTATCTCAGCAAACGAACGGATAAATTGCGCTAAACGTTTAGGAACCCATTTGCGTGTTCCAAAGGCTAAACCTAACTAGTTTTTTGGCCGTAAGGGGAATTTAAACAGTACGTACAAGAAATCTCAGACGCTGTTACTATTTTATAGTGGCATGTCCGAATTTAGTAATCAAAAAATGTAATGTCACATTCTTTCGATGTACGAAGAAGTGTTTCAGCATCAAATGTAACACGTCTGTCACTTCCCTGAGACTGAGACCACTGTGTATAATCATAATCCAGAAGCTATTGATGATCTCATTGTTCCCAATGATAGAACATCAACTGAATCGGAACCCAGCAGAGACGAAATCAGGCAATGAAATTGGAAAAAATTCAAAGAATAGATCAAATTACTGCGAAAGTACTAAAAGCTGGAGGAGAACCAATGGTTGATATGCTACATAAAATAGCTGTGCAAGTTTGGTCAGAAGAAAATCACCAACGGATTGGTCACGGATGATTGTAAATCCTATTTACAAAAAAGGTGATAATCTCCAACCTGCCTATTACCGTGCTATAGCACTACTCTCTGTACCAGGAAAAGTCTTCCTCCACGTTTTACTCCAAAGAATTAAGAAACGTATCGAAAACTGGTCGAAAGAATCCCAATACGGTTTCCGTCCTGGAAGAGGCACTGTAAATGCGGTATATGTGGTGCGGCAGATAATGCAAAAAGCAAGGGAAAGAAATGTCACTCTAAAAGTCGTTTGACACGGTCTGGCGCAATGCTCTACGGAAAATGACGCGTGCAATAAACATAGATGAAAAGATAGTAAACATTGTAGGAAAGTTTTATGCAGAAACTGAATGCACCGTTATTACCAACGGTCACCTGACATGGATGCATTTTGTCTCCAATCCTATTTAACATATTCCTTGAATTTTTCATGACAGAGCTAAAAATGTCTACAAGAATTACTTTCTTTAACTCAAGTACTTTCGATCGATATCGGAGATGCTGATGACACGGCATTGATCGCAGCCATCTTTGAGAAACCATCCATCTCTACCAGGGTCGCAGAAAACCGGGGAACGCGCGTACGCCGTTCCCTCCAAGTAAGCTCGAGTCAAGCGAAGCGCGACCTCAAGCAATATCAGTTATAAATCAAAGAATTGAGAGTTTACAGCGTCGGTAAAAGTTTCTGTCGAAAAGATTTCCGAAAGCTCGCGGAGAGCCCAATTTTAGTTTTAATGTTTATATATATATATATATATATATATATATATCAATCGATCTATCCACATGCATACCTGTACATATATACATAGAGACATGTCATGCAAGTTTATTTCAAAAATTTCTAGGCTAATGATAAAAATCTGTTTCAATTTAAATACGTTCAGTGCTCGGCTTATCATCATTTGCATTTAAAAAAATATTTGCATTTGAAAAAATATTTGCATTTGAAAACTAATTTTTACCACCCAAGCAACTATACAAAATATAGTTTACAGCAGGCAATCTTCTTGCGCAAGGCATCAAGAGACTAGCCGATACTGGCGAGTTGAAATGCTTCTCCACAATCACGGGATAAATTTATTAATGATAATGATCATCACATTTCAAAACATAAACTGTCACAGAGACCTCTAAAATCTTCTGAGTCCCTTTTTGCTTCTTAGACATTTTTGGTCATAGTTTCCCATCCAACCACACATTTTCACAAACTTATTATTATCATTGTTGCAATGGAGATCCTCGTAGAGGCTTTGAATGAACGTCTTCCTATGTCCACTTTCTTCATTCAATCGTTCTTTTTAGCACCAGATATACTATTCTTTATGTATTATCATGCGTCCCGGAAGCTGTAAATGAAAAGTTATGAATAAAATACTACGAAATAATAAATTGGGAAGGTTTTAACTGATACATACGAAATGATACATCTAAAGAGCCACGATATGTACTAACAGGGAAAACAGAGTGAGGTTCAGGTGGGAAGACTAAAAGCAGGCTTGCGAAAGAAATACAGTTCAAAATCAATGTAGGCCTAGTTGCAAAAAAAATTTGGGAGATTTTGACGATTTTTATTTACTCTTTAACCATCACCTGGTCATTGATGCGTTAGGAAACCTTAGCCTTCCTGTTTTTTCTTAACATTTCTATTTATGTTTAATTTAGCTTTAGAGGGTTTATCATTTATAGATGCACAAATGAGCAGGAAGGCTTAGGTTTTCTGACGATTTAATGATGAGGGAAGGAATAACTTTGTTTTTAACTTAAAATTAATGTGAAAAATGTACTCGCAGCTCGAGTCAGGGAGGTATATAATTTTATGTTTAGGGAAAGGAAAGGAAAGGAAAGAACTGTTCTCAGTTTTCTGTTTCTCTTATTCTTGTACTGATTTGTTTTTTATTGTCAGGGAAAATTTATTCCTTTTTTTTCTCTTTGAAAAATAAGCAGTTATTTCTATATCTATAAATAAAACTGGCGAAAGTAGGCGGAGGGGCCAGAGACCAGAAGGAATGTGACACAGAAGAAGTGAAAGGACATGTTGGTAGGGCAAAATGTTCTTGTAAAGTGTATCAGAGATACAAACGGTACATACGTGAGAATAGAACACAAGGTGCTGAATAGGTGTTCTCGTGGGGTAAATTAATGGCAAAGGCAATCAAAGGGAGTTCAAGTGAAAAGTTAAAATGTGACAAATCCTTTTGACACATTCAAGAAGGCTCTGACTTGGATACTATCAAGTGCAAAAAATTGTCTAGAGGTAAATGCACCAGTTTCACTACCCCAATCGCCCCATACTACTGAGGAAAAATAGCTGACAAGGAAAACGAATGAGGGAGGGAGAGATAACTCAGTAATATGATATAGAACACATGACGAGAAGAGTAAAGTAAGCATTTTGTAAGAGGGAAGTAAGACAGGCTAAGGACTTACAAGATAGAGATGGGAAACAGGAAAAGTTCAAAAGGAGGGGAAAAACATAAGGAATTTAAGAATAACGGGAAAAAGTCGGCAAGCAAATGCGCGAGAGAGATGTAGACATTGGTGCAACTGAACTCTCACTTTACAATGCCAGTGCATGGCCCAGGCATCAGAACTATTTGCAGCCTCTTTCAGGATTCATCTAAGGGAGCTTCCTACAATCTGTGTGTTTTGTTTTTCTTGCGTTGCAGAACTTTTACTACCACGGTTGACCGTTGTAGACTGCTGGTCGTTCAAAAGTTTTGAAAATTTGAAAGGAAGAGAAGAAGTGTGTAAGAACAACATTCGTCCTTACATTTTATTTAAATAGCCGACTTTTCGGTACAAAACTTTTGTAATTTGCCATTGAGCCCACCGCCAACTCCCCACAAAAGGTAATTGGCTAGGTCGAGTGCTTGGAAACATTTCGTGCATTAAATGTTACGCGGGCGAGGAGCTACAGGCCTTCTAGCCCTTTTGCTCCACGTTCCTTAGCCATTTCCGCACTGCTTCTTCTATTGTTAAGAGGATGAGTCAGTTGGGTTTACAGCTGGGTTTCTGCTGGGTTCAGCTGGGTTTCTGCTGGGTTCAACTGGGTTCAGTTGGGTTCAGATGGGTTCAGCTGGGTTTAACTTTTATAAATTACGTAAAATATTTACATAGGAAAAATGATGTAAGAGTTTTTATTTAGACCAAAAAAAATTGTATGTGGATCACTAGGTCATACTTTTCAAAATCAATGAGTCCTATGCACTCTAGAACATTTTCTAATTACCGGCTTAAAGCCGAAGCGCAATAAATAATTATAATTGATGAATTTCCCCTTACCCACTGAGTGGAGGCAAAAACATGACAAGATTGACTTGAAAATTTCTCACCTTAACTATTGGACTTGATAGTCTAATGGTTAAGGTGTTGGTTTTCAAAACCAAGGGGTCGTGGGTTCGAATCCCCTGAGCTCCGTTAGTGAAAAAAGAAGGCAATCTATAGTGGTAATGCTCCACTGGTGATAAATATAAATATATACATATATTAAGCCATTTTTGAAACATTTAGGACTAAGTCGTACGAAAGTAATAATGAAGTACTAGTAGCTATTAAGATTACTAAGCAACTTTTAGCTCCTTCAAAAGCAGTCTCGTTTCCATGACGAGATGAGATATTCTTTAAGTACAGCATTGCCTTATAGCCAAAATTGCATTTACTTGCTGATTAATCTTCTTACAAACATAGTTAAGCGATACTAAAATGTACTCCTGTCAAATGATAGTTACGTTTGGAAGGAAGTAGTCAGAAGGCTCTAGTTAATAGAATGGATCGAAAAGTCAGGTCTACGCTGCAAAGACTCGAGAGGTTTCTTTTATTTCTATTTTGTGTTTTAATGCTACCATTTTGCCTATTATGTTCAATGTTCAATGTTTGAACATATTATCTGCAAGGACACTTTATACTGCTATTTAGTCGCACAATATGTTAGTTGTTTAGTTTTATATATTTTATTACGTTAGGTGTATATCACCTCAGTTAAATCCATATATTCGACTTGGTCAAGTCGCATGGCGCAGAGATGCTGGTCTCCAATTGCGTTGAGCTAGATGTCCATCTCCACCTGCGGATGATTAGCAGCTAATGTGGCGACTAGAGAAATAAAAAAGTATGTTAACAGGAGGTCACCTAGCTCAGTTGGTAGAGCGCAGGCCGCGAAAGCGTGGGTCACGGGTTTGATTCCCAATGGTGACATATTTCTGTTTCTCTAGTGTTCTTTTAAAAAGTGATATTTGTATTTGTAATTCGTAATTTGTACTTATAATTTATTTAGATTGAAATCGAATGCAATAAGCTCGAAAGTTATACGCAATGCAAGGTTCTAATGTTCGATTATCATATTCATACATTCATTCTAAGTTAGATGTTAATTGTTATTCGCACGCTCTGGCCTGAGTGCAAGTAGTGTGAGTAGTGAAAGCAAGCGCTTTCAATGGAAGTAGTGGAACGTACAGTAGTGATGTGTCGGATGTAACAAAAAATCATTACTGAACAGTAAGTTAATGATTCCTTCCTGGATGCAATTTTCTACAACATTATTATTTTGTGGTTCATTAGCGGAGGCGTTCGTCTTAAAATAATTTTGTGATAATGTGACCCGGTCACTCGACACCCTCGTTACCTCGTTACCTCGCTTGACCTAGCTTAACTTAGTCTGTAATTTCGCGTATCGTTTATCTTCCTTATGCACGTCACACAATCTTTTGTGATCTCCACTGCTCCCCGGATATCTCTGCCAAATCTTCTTCACATATCCTTTAGGGCATTTCTGGTGAGCTGCTGGTTTTCTGAACAGAACCTGCATTGGCAGGTGGTCATCTAACACTTTCTCACAACATGTCGAAACTACTATTGATGATGGTGGCTATGGGCATTTATAGGAGGAGTTCTTATATTTTTATTCATGACTCCCTCCCCTCTACCTTACACACAGAATTGCTGCCCAACACCACTGTTCAAAGACTGAGAGATCATGGAGTTCAGCTCTCTGTTAATTCGGTGCCTCGCTTGGATATAAATACACTGAGTGCAGTGCATCACCCAAAACATATGGTTATGTTTTATATGAGACAGATCTTAAGTTTGACAACATGTTCTGCAGAGCAATAATAGTGTTATATGTGTCAGGTGGCAAAAGTTAAATATACTCAAGGACTCATCTCAGATATGTCAGTGATGTGATACCTAGGTGAATTGTCGAATAGTGAGAACCTGAATGAGTGTATTTTCAAAGCAATTCCTTGTGACAGAAGAGTTCTTCTCCAACTGCCTCTTGTGTACTTCTTCTCTTATAATTGCAAACACTATTCTCTGGATTGTTTTACTATGTGGCTTATTGAGCTGATTGCAAGAGACTAGCAGAGGATGAAGTGAGGTGGAAGTGCAAGGTGCATCAGTGGGTGCAACCAACAGCCTTGATAGGCTACGGAGAAGAAGAAGAAGAACAAGAACAAGAAGAGTTGTGATTTGGCAAAAAATCTTATTGTTCAGCTTCGTGATCGGTTGCCCATTTGCATGGTGGAGTGCCTGGCTGTCACACTTGATAGACTTATGACTAAAAAGAAACCTGATGCATATGTATTTAATCCCTCCACTGTCTCATCTTGCCAAACTCTGCATTTGATGGAAAGTATATAGCAAACTGTTCAGGTCATATAGATCTGGCTTACCTTGAGAAAGCTGTTGACCGATGCATTGCTCAACAAGCACGTTTTGTTAGACTTCTAGCATAATATTATTGCTTTACGTCCAATCCATGCATTTTTAACAATTTTTCAACAGTAATATAATAGCCAAAATAAATGCACGAATTCAAGAACTCATAAAAAATTTATGGCCTTTGCTTTTCTGTATGAAAATTCACCCAGTGAAGTAATGCATGATCAAGTTTCTTCTACATTAAGAATAATATTTTGCATTAAGATATACAAAATAGACATCAATAATTGAAGATATTAATACATTAAGTATAGAAAACGAAAAAAGGTCCAGAATAAATTTAGCTAAGGTCTGTTTTACATGAACTTAATACAGCTCACTTACAGTAAAAGTTCTGAAGCTAAATCATTTCCTCGTACCTTTTTCTTCTGCTCCTCTCGTAGTAACATACGTTGGAGGCAAATCTTCTTCAACGTCGTCAGACGACGAACGCATTCGCTGGTAACTTACTGATTGAAAAGCCATATTCTTGAATACACTTACTCCGTTTTCTGGTTATCTTGCCGCTTTTTCTTTAGAAAGGTCACGTAATCTCATCGTTATCCCAAGGACGGGTCATAATCATAAAATCTTGTTTTGTTCTGGAAGCAACATGATAGTGGCAAATTACTGAGGGTCAACATATGATAACTGAATCACGGATATTTGAAAACGTAGATTCGTGGAAATGCTAACAATAGCAAACAATTGAGCTACGATAATAGCAGCATCCAAGTTCGAGCACATGGATAAACATCGACGACTGAAATGCCGTAATAAATGCCCCAAAAATATTAAGAAAAACATCAAACGCAGTTGATGTATTCTGCATGAAAAGCTGTACCTGATGAGATCAATTGAACTACGACATAATTTCATAAGACTTAGCTTTCAATCTTGGTAAACAAACACGCATGATTGTATGAGCCAATGAATTTAGTCAGTTAAGACTGGATAAATATCACCTACATTACTATCAGTGTCTGTTGCTATATATATCCTTCCTTTTAAGTCATAACCTAGTGAAATTTCAGTTAGTAGTAGTAGTTATTTGTGAAATTATTATGTATGTACTGCTTTTTTCCTCTTTAATTACTATTGTAAATCCATTAAAGGTAATCTGCCTGGTTCATGGGAATATTATAAAATTTATACTTAATCAATAGCTAAGTAGAAATTGGCGACCGACGAAACTTTTCGTATAAGTATGATATAGCACAAATTTCACGGAATCTACCTTTTATGAGGAGCACGTGTCAAGCCAAAATATAAAGATGATAATAATGATAATGATGACAATGATGATCATGATGATGATGATGTTGATGATGTTGATGATGTTGATGATGTTGATGATGTTGATGATGTTGATGATGTTGATGATAATGATGATAATAATTAAGATGATGATGATGATGATGATGATAATGATGATGATGATGGTTATGATGATGGTGATGATGATGATGGTGATGGTGATGGTGGTGGTGGTGGTGGTGATGATGATGATGATGATGATGATGGTGGTGGTGGTGGTGGTGATGATGATGATGATGATGATGATGATGGGGGTGGTGGTCGTGATGATGATGATGATGATGATGATAATAATAATGTTTGATGATAGTGATAAGGAGGATGGTGATGGTGGTGATGATGATGGTGATTATAATGATGATAATGATGATAACGATTAAAGTTCACAAGGACAAGGATGGCCAATATTTCTAATTAATTAATTTCTAATGATTATTAATGTTTGTGTCCCTTTAATTCAGAAATACACTTCAGATATAGACATGAATACGACTGTGAGTTTACCAATTTTAAAAATTTTCAGCAACCTTGCCTTATATATTCAAAAGCTTGCTTTGCTGTGAGAAACATCCTATCGCTAAGTATAAGCACAGAATCAAATTTTAGCTCTGCTCCTATCCTCATTAAAATTTACTTTCCAAAGACTAGCAATTTATATTGTACCCGGACAGGTACGTTCTGCAAATTGTTAGTACTAACAATGACGGTCGATACGAAGTGGGAGGCCTTGTGAACGTTTACGATCAGTTTCGATAAATAATTGATAACTCTTTTTATCGAAAGTAATTGGGCCATGTGTTTATTCTCTAGACGTGCGGATTTATCAGGGATTGAGCCAGATGGGGGAACTAGAGGGGGCTACATAACTCTCATCGGGAACTCTGCTCCTCATTAAAATGAAAGCGAGCAGCGTGTTCAAAACAGTGGCTTCCCAAATCGGGAACACAGAACGATTTACGAGGAACTGTGAAAACGTCACTTGTTTTAAGTCTTTGAGGAAAGGTAAAGAAGCACATTGTTACCGTCGTTTAACAGATCCTTCACTGTAATATTTTGCTGTATTTCAGGCTAACCTGCAATTTAATAACTTGAACGTGGCGTTGAGTAACGGATTCATTTTGCTAAACGTTTTCGCCATACACTGATCACAGCAATCGTATGGAGTGAAATTAGAAAGCTGTTACGATGAATTTATAGAAAACGAGAAGATCCTAGAAAATAACGGTCACGAGAGCGGCACGTTTTCTGCCACTCGTGTTGTGAATTGTGAACAAATTATTTTTGTCGACAAAGTACCGGCTTCTTTGTTTTGACAAATGAGGCTTACAATTTGATAACTTCTTATATAATGCTACTGACTGTCCGTAATGATACCCTTACCTAGTAAAGCAGGTGGGATTGTCGATTTCCTCGCAAACCGTCCATTTATGCGGCATGTACTATAGTACTAGGAGAAGTGGTTGCAACACAGACATGACGCGTTTGCTATGTTTAAATTCCTTTGTACTGATTTTTGATTCGTATAGATGGCAGACCTGTTAAATCCTAAAAGCCTATCGAGATTACATCATTGTATTTCTATAACTTTTGTTTATTATAGGGCGTGCTTATTGTAAGGGTTTTACATTGATCAAGATCGAGAACGGAAGAAAACAAACATGTCTTTTACAAACTTCTGGAGAGAAGTTAGTCTAGAAAGGATCTACTACTTTCCTAAAGGTATCATATACTACCTGAAGCACATGATTACCCTAGATCATTCCCTTTGATCTTGTTATCAAAAACCTTGCCGAGATTGCCGGATGATATTTCTACATAAATATTTTGCGATTATGTCACGAACGTCTCGAAAATAGTGTCATATATTATGTAATTTTTTTCCCCAAATTCATACAGGTCAACCTTGTAATGTAATGTCCCTAATTCCACTCTCCTAATTTCACTCTCCGATGTACAATTTTTTACGCTTTTTGATGTAATCAAAACAGTCCTTTATGCTGCATTTCCCGGTGTGTTTTTTATTTTGAAATCGGTTTGTTTGCCGTCCAGCGGAAGTGAGATTTCATTCCCGGAATGCTCAGACTGCAAACGACCATAGAAATGGAGGCCTCCATTTCTATGCTGCTTGCAGTCTGGGCGTTGCGGAAATGAAATTTCATTTCATTTCGTAGTATTTGACATCTTTAGGAGGAGTGGTTAGAAAGGGTAATCACCCCGTGCACCGGGCACCGAAGACGGGTCATAATGGACCCCTTACGGGGTTAAATCACTGCATATGCAGGAAATTAAGCTACGGGTCATCCATGTACTTCTAATCTCAATGGCATTTTGTTCTTCTCATAAATACAACAATATCTCAAAATATCAAGTGAATAGTATGCTCAACTTCAAGAGAGTGCAGCCGGTTTCTTTGTCCTCCGCTTGAGGCATGCACGTGGCATGAGTACCGGAAATCACTCAGACTGACAACGACCTGCAGGCCGTTTGCAGTCTGAGCGTTCCTTAAATGAAATTTCATTTCTGGTTTCCAGATAAAGGGCAAACAAACCGATTTGGACGTAGAAACGCAACAGGAAATACAGTATAAACGACTGTTTTGATTGCATTAAAAACGTAACAAATTGTACATAGTAATTTTGGAGAGTGGAATTAGAGACATTACACTACAAGGCTGACCTGTATGAATTTGAAAACAGTCTTCTTAGCAATATTTGGTACAATTTTGGAAACGTTTGTGACGCATTCACCAATGTTTATGTAAAGATATCAATCAGATATCTCCTCAAATTGTCTGATAATAAGATCTAAGGGAATGTTCTAGGGTAGTCCTGTGCTTTATGTTATATGTGATATCTCCATGAGGGTTTGCTAGAAGGGGTAAATATCCGTGCACCGGGTACCGAAGGTGGGTTATAATGGACCCCATAATTGGCTCCATCATTATATTCCCAGGAAATTAAGCTGTAGCTTGGTGGGGGAGCATAAGAGAGGATTTGAAAAGTGATATAATACCTTAAAATAGTGGGGAAAATGTTACCGATCAGGAACTTAAAGAGTGGTCCTTGGTCCTGATAACAATAATGCCAAGAATAGTTACTGCCCCCCCCCCCCCCAAGGCTACAGTTTTGTTAGAAATAGCTTTTATCATGTTTATCACATGTTTGAGTCCTAAATTGCATACAGTATTATTCAGAGGCGTTTGTAGAGTGCATTTCCTCCTTGGGGACTGGGGAAACATTTTGATATACGTTAGACTACTTCCGCTTTCTGTTAGGACGACTTCCGTATATTTCACACCCGTTTTTGTGTGACCTCCTTTGATAAGTTTTTTTTAGTACATGAATGTATGCGAAAGTTGCAGATCATGACTTAAGTTCTTCATCATATGTTATAATTCGTTAGGCGTATTCACCGCGCTACCGTGCGTTTAAGGCACATCTTTTATCACAGATTCCTAACGAAACCTCGTCCCTTCCCTCCTTCCACTCGCCACGGTACTGTTGGCATGGAAAATTTCTATTTTTGACTGTCCTTAGTAGGCCCAAAGTAGCATTCGAGAGACTTGGACCTTTCATCTTTCCTGTCTAGTGTATTGAAATAGAAACGTGATCCATCTTGTAACGGGCTGCGGCCGTTTAGAGTAATTGCCACGTTAGATTGCTAGGGTCTCGACTGAGAGATGAGAATTCGTTCTCGCAATTATCTTTATCCTCAAACTCACGGCTTATTTTCGAGGTCGGCCTATTTTTGTGGTGTCTACTAAGATATCTCGGCCTATTTTCGAATCGGCTTATTTTCCGAGGTCGTTCTATTTTCGAGGAAATACGGTATGAAGTGGTTCTCGATTATAGTTCTGCGAAATCTTCGCAATGGAAAATATACTTTCAAAAAGATACAACGGTTAAAAACCCACCTTATAGCAATTAGATATGACATAGATTATAATGAATTCGTCTTAAGATTATTTATTTAAATATTATGACAATTAAAGTAATGATTACATCATCCTTGCTTAACATGAGTACTTTTGCTTAATGATTACATCATCCTTGCTTTACACGGGTACTTTTGCTTAATGATTACATCATCCTTGCTTCACATGGGTACTTTTGCTAATGATTACATCATTCTTAAGCTGCTGAACTATGAATTGCGGTTTGGTGTGGTTTACATGCTTACTTGAGCATGCATCTTGTTAAGAAGGTACAATATCTAGATCAATATAATACAATTCTGAAGATAGGGCAATAAGGTTAACATGTTAACATCCAAAGGTTATTCACTAAGGTTTACATGTATTCAGAAAACAAAAGAGATTCCCCGCAAGTTCACTCTTTGCCGCAGGCAGAAAAAACGCAGCCTGATGATGCAGGTTTAACTCATTTAAACATCACGAAAACAAAATCCAACCGTTTCAAAATGTAATTAATACTGTCTAGCATTATTATTTGCTTGATGAAACATTTCGTAGGTAAACTAATTAAACCCTTCCATCTTTGCTTTACAGTGTACAATCAGAGACCCAACGCAAGAGCTCTCTGGATTCCGATCTTGCAACAGAAAACAATGGTTCAGCTGCAACAGACGTCTCTCTAAGCACGGGAACACAAATTGATACATAGCTATCTACGAGAGTGGCGGTGACTTCTTTGATTGGTTGGAGCGAACTGGTGTCGAGGTGTGACCACAAGAACTACTAGTAGTGTACAACAACTAGATAAACTGTTAACACTTTGTATATGTACCATGTTATTGAAGTGCCCTCCAGTTTTTCTCTTTCTATAGTTAACTTACATTTTGCTGTAAGAACTTCCAGGAGAAGCTATTTGTTGGAAGAGTAATCATTTATTAAAAAAGTATAGTAATGGGAAAAGTAATTGGCTAAAATAAAATCGATGTCTTACTATAGTTGTAAATTTAACTTCCCCTCTATGTAGGCAAGGGAGAGACGTGGCTGCTTTATCAGGAATCTTGAAAAGTGGGGAGAGAAAACTTGCACTCTTACGTGGGCTTAAACTACCAAAAGCTCACCTTCTCAAGCCCGGCTCAAACAAAACATGCACCTGCAGGTCTCAGTTTATTAAATTAAAGTGCCGTTTTAACTATCAGCGGGGGCGAATTGCTTAATAACTTCAATTCATAGAATTTGTATTTTTTTTGCGATGCCATTTCTCATTTACAATAGATTGCACCTATGTGCGTGAGAGTCCAGTTTACCATCAGATAATCTTAAAATTAATGGTAGTCTTGACCTTTTCGGGCCAACCTCTGACATGTCTGGGTTTTTCAGGCGATATTATAGCTTATCAGTAAGTCTCGTACATAGCCATAACGAAGACACTAATTGCATTTAATTTTTGTGTTACGCAAACGGTTTATTCATATTATATCTAACAATTCAGGAGTGGATTGCTAGCGCTTAGACCCTGTTTACACGGGTACGGATCCAAACTGGTACGGATCCAAACTGGTACGGATTGGCCTCGCGTTTACACGGGATCTGGTGGATCCGAACTCGTTTGGATCTGCTATCCGTACCAGTTTAGGTCCACTTATGAAAGTGGGCCAGTTGGATCCGTAACCGAAGAGGTCTCGTGTAAACGCTTGTGATCGGATCCAAAGTGGTACTGATTGAAAATGAGGTGAAAAAATGCCACTACGAGGTAAATTTGACGTAATCCCTATTCAAATTCTATTTTCGTCCTTGTATTGACACGTTTATCCATAATCTCGTGATTCAGCCATAAATAGCACAGTAAACAACCGCTTTACGCCAGTAAAACATTAAAGAATTTCTAACGAGTAGCATATGTCTTCATGACAGTTAGGCGAAAGCTTATTAACAGTAATCATAGCAACTAACCATGCTTAATTTACTAGTTAACTAACAACACAGCTATCACAACAACAAACACGACCTATGACAACGATTATACAAGTTTTAAAACTCCCAACAACAAACTTAATCTTTCCTGACAAATAATGATGCCCCAATTTCTTAATTAACAAATGACGATTACAGACTTTACCAATAATCCTTCCTAATGGATAACAGACTGTTCATTCTATACAAGAATAGGGGGTAACTGAGACGTGCTTATCCCTTCAATGGGGCATGTTATGCTTCAATTAATGAAACCAATGCTGACCAATTTAAGCAATCTAAATTCTAATGATGATAATCAGATTATTTTCGGATTGTTTGTTATTATTGTAGAAATTAGAGTTAATGAAATAAACCCAAGCCTCAGCTAAATTTAATTTGTGGGGGATTATTTTAGGTATGTGGAATTAATCTTAGATAGAACAGAAATGAATGAAATTATGACGTCATTTGGTTACTTCAAAACAACCGTTGCCGTGAAGTGTTTACGAAAAGAAGGGTTTATTTCGGGATAAGATTTGCATATTACGGTCAGATTGAGATCAGAAAATAAGAGATTTTGAAAAGATTTAAGGACAAACATGTTCAAAATAAGGCTCCTAATATGGAAATGTTTAGAAGGGAAGTTCAAACTTTCTGATCTGTAAATTCGCTGAATAGACATCATAGTTAAACATACTTACCGTTATTTTCTCTCATAAACGCCCACTTTCTTTTAAACGCCCCTCTCCAATAAACACCCCTCTCCAATAAACGCCCAGTATAATCTTAAAAATATACCATAAACGCCCTTAACCCCCCTCTCCAACAGATGCCCACCTCAAAATCAAAACAATATATCACGCCCGGGCGTTTAAAAAAGGTGTACAAAAGTACTAAAAATTCCGTCATGTGTGCCAAGTAAATGGGCCTGTGACATCCGTTTTAATATATTAGAGCACTATTTTGCCTAATTAATTGTTAAATAAAGTCAATGGGTACATTAAAACATGAAAAGAAACATTGATAGGGGGTCTTAAGACTCGAAATGTTACGTAACAAGGGTGGGTGGGTTGTACTAGATTTGTTACAATGCTTTACATGGGGGCGGGGTGGTACGTAATGATTGAATCGCCCCTACAAACAATAACGAATTTTAAAGAAAGGCAAGTTTTTTGAATAAATGCTCCTCTCAACTTAGCGCCTTTCTCCTATAGAAGCCCACACCTAAGTCAAAAATACAGGATATCAACGCCCAGGGCGTTTAAAAGAGGGAATTCGGTAACTTTTGTATGGTCATTGTTGTAATTATTAAAGTAGCTCCATCAGTATGACAACTTGATCTTTAAATATCAGATAGTATATTTTCTAGGAGCATGTCACGTTATGCCCTCTCAAACATCGTCGATTCTGCCATTGTATGAAAAGTTGGTGTTGAGATATTGATATAAAATAGTAGCCAAGAGGCTTCTAGTTTTCTTGAGGGAGATTTTAGCAATGATAATGTCAATTTCATCAACGTTTTTACGGAATATTTACCTTGAGAGAGCATCTTCAGTGCTCAGAAGGCAGAAAAGTGTTTAGGAGGGAACTAAACCTTAACTCTACTCCGTCTCCAAAACCCGCGTCCTTCTCACGGGCCTTGAGCAATGTGATATTCTTTTGCTTTTGCTTTTATCTGGAGTTGGGAACACTAGCCCCTTCTTAAGCACCGTATCAAATTTACTTCCTGAAAATTATGGGTCTTGTTAACGCTCTCTTATAGAATAGTAACATGAAGTGGCCGGTAGATGTTCACAACGATCACGATCACGATCACGATCACGATCACGATCACGATCACGATCACGATCACGATCACGATCACGATCACGATGCGAAGAACTCGTTCTCGTACTCGTACTCGTCGTGGATCTAAACCTCCCTATTAATGTTCTAAGTCCTACTTCATCGCATTTGTCGTAATGAATTTTTATGTCGGAACTGTCGCACGCCGCGTATAATCTGAACTGCTCAAATATCGATACTTCTTTATTATGTTAGTCCCATGCAGCACTAAGCCTTTGTTACATTTTTAGTGTTGGTACAATGAATATATGATGGGGTGTCTCCAGGCAGAAAATGTCTTCTACTTTCTACTAATAAAAACCACTTTTGCATAATAATGATCAAACCAACTTGGCTTGGTCTAGAGATAATTAAATTTACAAGTCCTTTAACATTATCAATCTCTTACTTACCCAACTGACGTATTGATATCCATTTTCTCCCAAAACTTGAAGCTCGGTGTTCTTTACTGTCCGGAATCAAGGGGGAGTATCAGCACTACAGAGGCTACCAGCTTCTCAAAATCACCATTAAAAGAATACACAAGCAGTGGAATACCGGAGGGATTTTCCCTTGTGGCACAGGTAAATGACCAAATATTTATGTCGATTTGTTGTCGAGGTTATGTTGCATTGGGAATTGACACCTGATCGACGTCTTTCCGACCTCAATATTTTAAATAAATGAGTGATTACTACATCTACAGTCTTTTGTCAATACAAAGGGTACCTTGAGTAAATGAATTTTAAAGTCTTAGGACATGGTTCCAGGCACTGTAAAATTTTTAGTAAAGGAGTGTAGAGACCGAGATGGCTTTTAATGCACACGGCATTGATCAAGAACCAGACCTTTCTAGTTTAATTCAAGTCTCCGTCACCTCTCCTTTAAGCCTTAAAGTACTGACATATGAAGTTGTGGCTATCCGCATGCGCAATATAACCGACTAGAAAAAGTGCCGTCACGGAACGGAAAGCGTCAGGATCTCGACTCTATTTCTTAATTGGCAGTAATGTGCGACACTTCATAGGTTATGGAATCGGTATCCTTAAAGTCGCTAGAATACTACTTTGCAATTTTCCTTCGTCAGTTTTCCTCTTACGCTAACGGACAATTTGTTATTGTCAGTGTCTGTTCAGACGCTTCAACAGCATGAATTCATTACGATAGTGTAATATGTTTCTCTATTCGAATCGTTTTCTGGAGTTTTATTTCTATTGTTATCAAATCTTTTGCTGTAGATCAGTCTGCCGAAACATTGCAAAAGAAGCAGTTTCTGCGAAATCTGTAAGAAGATTCTTGGACCTGATGTCAAATTCAGAATCTCTGCTTTGATAAAATCTAATTACTACAAGATTACAGCTGGATTCACCGATATTCGTTTAGCAGATCACGTTTCTTTATCGACAGCTGAACTATGGGTAGAGGTAAGCTCACACTATCATCATCATAATCATTGTTATTGCTATTATTGTTTCTCTTTGGTTTTCTTGTTGCTGTTGTGTTGCTAAATATACTAATTAAACACTCCTGTGTATCTAATCCTGCTTTCCCATGCACCATGCCAGGAGAAAACAGCGGTAAATGTTATTTTATCATAAAGATTACCAATAAAGGCCTGAGGTTTTTTACAATTATTATTTTCATTTTTTATAGTACTTGATGGTTCTGGATGGACACACAACCTCTCAAAAGAGGGTTGTTACACCATAGCTAATCCCGGGTGTTTACCTATAACCTGGGGCAAAAGAAGGATGAAGTGTTGTACCAAACAAGTTACATAGCCAGTGCTCCTCTTAAAATATGTGTCGTACTTGTTAGTACTATTTTTTGGGATTTCATCCATAGAGGGCAGGCAAGGAATTTTATCAATGCGTTTATCTGTTTATGTGTATATGTTTATATGTTTCTGTATATTATTATCATTATAATTATTATTATTATAGACACTCCTGTATACCAATCCTGCTGTCCCATGTACTATGCCAGGTGACAACAGCGGGAAAAGTTTTTGTAAAGAGATCACCAATAAAGGCATTGAGTTTAAAAAAAAATAAATTATAAGTGTCAACATGATTGGGTATTCAGGGCGATTCAAGGGAATTCCTTCAAAGCGATATGGAAGGTAAGTAAGCATACTAAGAATATAGCCCAATTCACACTACGTGACGATGTAGACGAAACGAAGCGATTTAGGCCAAATCGTCTCAAGCCGTCTTGTAAAGATGACAAAACGATGTACTTCAGAAAATTGAACATTTTGACGATATGGTAAATCGTCTATCCAATCAGCGTCGACCACAGCGTTAGTGTTGACCTATAGGATTATCTGATGCCCAGACTGCAGTTCTGACAACTTCAGACAGCATGACTATGGATTCAAATGATACCGATGAAATTGTTTTTGAAAGCGTAGAACAGGATGCTTGGCTTGAAGATTTTCGATGGATATATTGCGTGAAAACTACAAGAATACTGCTAGCAAGAAGAATCAGAGTCACAAGAGAGACTAGTTTGCTAACTGGACCCTTTACAGATGTAATAATGTGCAAGGTCGAAGTCGAAGGTAAGTGTTCATTGAACTCTATTCAGCCTGTGATAAGCTTAGATTTCTCAGGGTGGAAAATTGATGGTGTGTCAGTCCAATGCCCTTGGATATGTACATGTCCCTGAATGTCCTTATATTTATCTCTTTGTAAATACAACGTTACTGTAAACTTGAGTGGAGAGGTCTCTCGGCACGTCACTTACTCTACTGTACGTGGTAGGCTACTGTACATTTTAGATGTGTAGCACTGTCAGCGACGGGGAAGGTAAGGCGGATTGAGCGGGCCAAGTAGGATGGGTTCAAATTTCTTTTTAAACATTCCACTAAGGTGCCTTTGGTCATTGTGTGGAAAGGGGTGTTTCTTGTCGGTATGTATATCTTGCTGTAAATGTGACACAACGTCTGCCGCAGTCAATTTAAATTTTGATAAAGATGAAAAGTGGTCAGGGAAAAAACTGAGATTTGGCAAATCTTTGGGGGAGCCAAGGCCCCCTCTTCCCCCCTGTTTCCCCGTCCCTGATTGTAGGGTTACATATTCACTATTATTAAAAACGCGACGATTCATCAATGACTACACGAGTGTAATGCACGCTGGCATTGATATATGTATTATCATTTGAGAGCTGTGTTAACTGTGTAAGCCTATCTGCAGTATGCGTAGGCTGTATATTGTTCATGAAACGTTATACGAAGCAGCAGATATTATTACTCGTGTTCCACTTTTTAATACTTGTATCATACAAATTAATGTTTCAACTGCTGGCACTTTTACTTGTTAACAACATAGCTAGTACTTTGTTTCTAACATAATTGCTTTTGTTTCCTACAAAAGGCCTATCTAAGAAATAAGACTCACAGTACAGCTTTAGTAAAGTCCAGTGACACCGTACACCAGCCCTGTTTTATGACATTCGTCTCTCTGACCGGTTTATCTACATTTTCTTACAGTTGTTGATTAGCAAAAAGGCAGGGTTGTAAATTGCAGTCCATGATCTCGTTGCATCCCCTGGCCAGGCACCATTACATCCCTGGAAAGGGGCTGTTTATTTAGGTGTCCGGACACTTCCCATCCCGGACATTTCCCATCCCGGACATTTCCCATCCCGGACACTTCCCATCACCGGACATATCCCATCCCGGACACTTTCCATCCCGGACACTTCCCACCCGGACATTTTCCATCCGGACATTTCCCGGTGTTCATGACAATTTGCCACGAACAAATAATAATTATGGTTGACTTCAACGCAAAAGTCGGATGTAATGCCCACACTGTTCTTCCACAGGTCGTGGGACGATTTGCATTTGGAGATCCAAACCAAAGCGGTGAACATCTTCTCCAATTCTGCGCCATGAACGATTTGAGTATCATGAATGCCTTTTACAAGCACAAGAAATGTAGGCTCGTGACGTGGACATCACCAGATGGTAAAACTCAAAACCAAATAGATAACCTGCTTATGAAATATGCTGAAATATGTCTTCAAAAACTGCAGGGCTTATAACTCAATTGGCTCTGACCAACACTTGAATAACTTCCCATGCAACATTTGACCCTGAAACAGTTGCTAGTTAGTCAATTAGTACGATTTTTGTCCTCGTATGTGTCATCCTTATCTAAAACTTTCACGAAATTGAGACTGGAGTTCAGACCCCCGTCTATTTAGACCCCCCGTTTATTAACTTTAGACAGTAATGATGACCCCCATTTATTCAGATCCCCCGTTTATTCGGCACACGAGAGTATCCATTTTGCTACGGTCGCTCAGTTTTGAATTCAATGAAAGAAGTGCATACAAGACCTTTCTTTCAAGAGTGACGGAGAAAGAACTTTGACTGTACAAAATCAAATCAATGAATACTGTTAGAGTTTGAAAACTGGAATAAACTCACCGTTTTTTCTAGCATAAACTGAGGGATCGGAACACCCGATGTCATCGTCATTGTTTTCTCTTCCTTCATTTGTGGCTTTTGCTTTCCTTTTTAATAATCTGTAGATATAAAAGAAAACTTACTCATAACAAATTCATTAAAAACAGTCTCTATGTGCCACTGCCTTCTTGGCTCTCAAGACACACCTATAGCACTCTTTCAATCAAAGACCCCTGATCAGCAGTGGGCCCGACATTGAAACTACCCTAAATAAACAGAAAAACCAACAAACAGGCTAACTAACAAATAAAGGGCAGCTGGGGCGTCCAAGGGCAACGCCCCTTTATTTAGACTACCGGGCAGAGAAGCAAGCCATGAGGTAGGCTCAACCACCTAGTAGGACCGCCTGTCACGGATTATGGAGAGCATCTGTCATCAATGAGAACAGATACTACATCCATTCCTTGCCAAAAGGCCGAGAATACCCTTAGTGCCCCCTCCCAAAGACACTCATAAACAATCACATGACTTATGTTGTGTATTGGCTAGGCGTACATTTAAGGTAATTAACCATAAAGCACTTTAAACAAGGTTTCGGCATTCACAAACAAAATTTCAAACATGAAATCAGCATGCAACACCTTATCTGTAATCTAACAACTACTATCCAGATTTCTTTCACCGCCGCTTGAAAGTTTCAAAATCTATCTAGTGTCATGAGTTTTCCACATATGGAAGTGAATTCGACTGCATTCTTCTTCTTCTTCTTGCTTCATCTAATTCCAGAGGACGCAGGTGAAACACGAACAAACTCCGAAGCCCAGTGCTTTCGATCAGCCATTGCAGTTGTCAGTTCGGATCCTGCCAAAACTGTTTCCTCTTCAATGATTGACTTCAGTGTGACATAAGGGCGGCCAACTCTCTTTTTTGTATCTGGAGACCAAAGTAGACGTTTTCCTGCTGGTTCATTATGGCGACCAATATGCCCTGCCAGTGAAAGTCGTCTCCGCCTCACTATTTCTGATACACGAGGTTAGGAACCATACTGCATGATTACCGTATTTCCTCGAATTATAGACCCGTCTATAATTAATTGAGGGCACCAAAAGGGGGGGGGGTCTATAATGAGAGGCGGTCTTAAATTTCCAGAACAAAGTTTTAAGAAAAAAAAGAGCATATGGAGTTTCAAGAAAAAGTACAAAAGTACATTTATACTTTTCTTCATTACATGTATAGTTTACACCAATACCTTTTCATCACTGAATTGCAGCCACAACGAATAACCGTTTGCATACATTCAGTGAAAATTCAACAGACCTCGATATCTGAGTCCGAATCATTTGTCAATACGTAAAAGTTTAGAAGCATACATTTCGCGATCCGTTTCTGTTGGTACAAATGGATTTCCAAGAAAAGGCTCTTTAAGAGTGCCGAGTTGCTCCTTGAGGCGTTGTACACCTTGTTCGCCCGGTTGATTTTCCTTAACACAATGTATTTTGCCATTATGAGAGCCGTCCACGGGTAAAGTGAGTGCACATATCTTGAATGACTCAACAATGATTTTCCTGGAGAGACTGTCCGAAGAAGACAAAATCCATATCTGCCGTTTTCATATAGATAGAGAAGGAGTCTGTAATTGATTGAAGGCACCAAAAAAGGTCACGAATATGTGGACATGCGCATTACCATCATAGGCACAAATTTCGCAAGGGCACAAATTTCGCGCGACACCGGCTCAGCCCAAATTCATTTGGAGAGTTTACCACCTATTATTTGGCATTTGGTCCTGAATTTTGGGCATAATCACTTGTGTGCAAACTGAACGTGCGTGAAATATAGGCCTAAGAAATTATTCACTATTTTGGCTGTTTATTTGTTCCACATATAAAAGGTGAGCTTTGGAGTGGGCAAGAAAGATTTCGGGTGGTTCATTGAAGCCTGGGGCAGAGTAGAAGAAATATGGAAGGAATAGCTTCAAGGCTTGCATTGCTTAATTATTCCGACTATCGCATATACCCCTACCCTGATATTATTGACAGGTTTGGACATTTAGACAAGCATTTATGTGTAACATCAAGTGCTTTTTACAGGACAGTGGCTGTTTTAGTTCTCTGATAACAAGTAAACTCTTAGAATTTATGGAAAGATTCTCTTATTGAATTGCTTCTCTTCCTTGACCTTATATGGAATTTTTCTTATAATGAGTCATGTTTTTCTACTTCATTCTATACAAATATGTCAAAATACGGACATAGTAAATGCCTGAAATAAAGTCTGACGCTATCTCATAAAGAAAAACTGGGCATCTCTTGCACACTGACCTAATCTGTTTTTAATTTGATCATGGTCCTATAGGGATCTTTTCGAAAAGCTATCTACAGTTGTTTAAACAAATCCTCATGAATAGCATTTCATGAATAAATTTGAACTAATCTGAAATATTGCTCAAACTGATTTAGATATAATATATCTTATATATCTTTAGAATATCAGACATTTACATGCAGGTAAGTAAAGCAATAGCAGCCCAAGGGATATTATAATTGTTCATATATTGTTCATATATCTCCCGTTCCAGGTTGTCCAGTTGGTAATATTATTGCTATACCTACGACAGGGATATTGTCAAAATATGGATTTGATGGAGGCTGGCCTTCTGTCTTTTACTTTTTCGGTAAGCATGTAAAAGGTTAACTTTGCTCAAAATATATTGTGATTTTTTAAATAATTCTTTTTTTACCTTTCAGAGAACATATTTCCGAAACAATTGTGAAGATTCTCACTTCAAATCAAGGGAAAATCCCCATCTTAATAAAAATTAAAAGTCATAGAATCACCTGTTTCAAAAAAGAGCTATCATGTGCTTTTATGATAACATGTTGTGATTTAGTCACCCCCGATGGACACCTGAGATATCAGCTCCCCATACTACCCAAAACTGGAAACATCGACGTCATTTGCATAGGATCGGGGTTTCCTTAATACTCGATGTCTACATTTCAGTATACACACTTTTCCCTGCGACTTACACAGCAAGTTGTTGGTAGTGATTTTTGCTTCTGACTAGTTTTGCTACCAAGATTCAACAGCGCTGCCGCTATCGTTAAGCTTACACGTCGTTTATATAGGTTACAGCATACATACACGTTACCTATAAATATTCTACATTTCTCTAGTCACGACATTAGCTCACATTCACTACCTGCTGACTGTGTCATCCATCATTACCCAAATTTAGGTATCAACCTCTCTTCACCATGTGACTTACCGTATTTCCTCTATTTATAGATCCCCTCTAATTATAGACCCCCTTTTTGTGCCATGAATTAATTACAGACCCCCTCTATATTTATATGAAACAGGCAGATATTTCAAAAGAAAATATATAAGCTTTGTAAAGGGGTAATGTTTATTACAGAAAAGAGAAACCACATGAAGATTGCAAAAAGGCTTAGTACATGCTTTTGGTTCAATTAATTTTTACTCCCAATTTTCATCCCAAAATTTCATAATTTCTAACTCTATAGTATTTTTCAAACCTTTTTATTTAGTTTCTCCCAGATAACACTTTGAGTAGGTTGGGCAGATATGCTGCTACGACAAAATAGTACAATTTGTTCAAAAACTGTTCTTTGAATGACAATAGTCCATGAATATGTTACATGTTACCCACCTGTAAGTGGGATTTGAGCCAACCCCCATCTAAACAAAAATTTGAAAATTCTCGACCCCCATCTGCCTGGGGGGGGGGGGGTGCGAACTATGAAACCATGCCATGAAACTTTCCGCATCACACCATATCACTTGTACGAAAGACCAAAACGTAGGTGTCCAAATAATTTCTGTTCTACTCGATGCAAAGTTCTATTCTGCCTACGGATAAACTATACATTAGTAAGAGAAGTGACAGAAAAGCAGCTAGTATTTAAAGCATCCAAATCGAACAATAAATGGAAAGAAAATGAATGCTGCGGGTTCATAACAAAAAAAAATTGATACTGAACATTATGTTTTACATTTTGACGTAAAATACCATATTCCCGATTAGCAATCCCGTAATTGAGAAGGCATTGTTTTACTTTAACACCGCAATATTAAAAAAGACAATATTGAAAAGAAAGACAACTTTTTACACAACCCCTCCCCCCTTCCCCCTACCAGAGATTACAGTGAGGCACTTCAGTTGTAAGATTGCCTTGTGCCTTTACTTAAATCTACTTCAAATACTGATTATGGCTTAATTACGTTTATTACTAGCTGTTCAGAACTATCCTATGATTACTTACTTCTAGTCGAACAGCATGTCAAAGCAATACAGACTTGCCATTATATATTTTCATCGCTTATTCCTCAAACTACAAATGCTCAATGTTTTATACATTAATATACTAAATTCATTCATTAAGTATACCCTTACAGCAGACTTTCAACAACCTGACATATTGATATAATGGCACTCGGACTGAATTACCACTCAGTACAGACTTTTACATTAGTAACGTATGCAAAATCTTGCTTAGTAGGTCAGTTATGTTGGTGAAACAAATCAAATTGTGGTCTAACCTTGACAGCACACAAATCATTGCGTAGATATCGATTGCAGCATCTGAAAGTCTTTTGCACAACATCTGTTGTTCTGTTAACAAAGAGAAGCCAGGATGGAATTATAAACACAATGTTAAATGATCTGTACGATAATCTGGAAAAAATCAAGTGTCTTCGAGGCGGTCCAGAAATCTTATTACGTCATATTAAGCCGCGTATGTAATCAAGCCGCGCTTCAATTAAGCCGCACTTGACAAAAATTTACATTTTAGGGGTTTTTAATTAGGCCGCAAGAGTCAACGGTCAGTTTAAAAATCTATGCAAATGGGTCCGATAGCAGTTCCTCTTCGCTCCTTGGTTTCCCTACAAAAAATTAAGCCGCGTTTTAATAAGCCGCGCCACTAATTAAGCCGCGTTTTAATAAGCCGCATATACTTATATGCGACTTATATAAGTACGCGGCTTGATTTGACATATTAAGGTATATAACTATTTTCTGAGGTATACACTATTATGTTCTTCCCCCGAGACTATTCCTTTTTTACACTTACAATTCCTCTTCTACCTTTTCTCCTTATTGCCCTTTTCTCTATTCTTCTTCCTCCAATTTATCCATTATATCTCCTCACTATCAAATGCTACTCAAAACACGCCAAAGGAACACTGCCTTAGAATGGAAAGCAACTGGTACTTTGGAAATCTTATTCTTAATAAGCAAATTGTGACTGAATGTCGAAGTCTAATGAATAGCACCGTTTATGGTGACAATTGTAGCGCTTCCCATGACGCTTACCTATTTTGTTGCATTCTTTCCCTTCCAAAGCTACAGGTTTTTTTCTGGACCGCCCATGGAACTCAAGTTTAAATAAGCGCCTTACAAATGTGGAAAAAAGTAATGTAAACTTTCACTTCAATGCGATGAAAGTGACCGAAATCACGGACGACACTTAGTAAAGGAAAGGGGCTCCTATTTGTGGTAATACAAGCTATCTGCCCCTCACCTCCTATCAACAGGGAGTTTAAGCCAGTTGTCATTAGTTTACGTCCCAGATTGCAGGTACTTCCCTGGGCATTTACGGTAGGCGTTAAAGCGAAACAGAAGCAATGAATACTCACCAACAATATTTTTCCCCATGCTGCTTAATTCGGTCAACCAACCTCATTATTATCATAGAATGCACTAATTACAACATATTTTCTTAATTCTGGGATATATATACAATTTTTATCGCCATTTTTAATGGTATCAGTATCCGTGACCATGCTCTTGTAACCGACAATGTTGTTGAAATGACTTGTTATCAAGAAGTAAAAACGTAATGTTATAAAAACGACTACAATAAAACTTATCTTTCAACTCCTGTTTTTTTTCAAATTTTTCACTGATTTTACTGATAATACTATTAGGTAGAACGTAGACAATGTAAGAAAATCATCGTTACTTGAACGGTCATATCTGTTGTGACACCACTTCTTCAATTTCCCCGCTGTCATTACGGAAAGACAAAAGGCTGGTGATGCTGGGTGACACATGAGAAGTGGTGTGATCATTGGCGCTCAATGGAACGGTTTTCTGGAGTACAATGATCTGTCGAGTGCAGCAGCGGGTGTGCCGCAAACGTTCAAAAGCGCTATGGTAGGTAGTAAATAAAGCTTCGGTGCTTCCTTACAGTGCGTATTTTCTAAAACAAAGCTGCACAGAGATTTAGTCATATAACTTCTGCACACTGTACGAGTGGTGTGCTCAAGGAGAAAGAATTTCTACACAGTGTAAGCACACGGCAAACATTTAAAATGCAATTTTATGTTACTTAGCAACTAGATAGCCAATGATTTACCCCGATTTTCTTGTAGCCTCAGTATCAAAGTAATTGATGCAAAAAAAACACTAAATAATTATCATAATTATCATCAATTAACATATTTTTCTTGGAGAGTTGCGAAAAGGAATGTAAAAAGTTTAAACAGTTGTGTGTAGACGAAAGATAGATCTTCTAACATGATTTTTTTGGTTGTTCTTTGCTGTTTTTAACCAAAACAAAATTGCCTTTAAAAACTCTTAAATTTACAAAATGCATTCGAACTTTCCCCATAGACACTGAATTTACCCAGTTTTCACTTCCTGGAGAACGATAGGGTCAAACAGCTGTGGCATGTTGCCACATATATTGTTATGAAGTTATACACTAGAATGCTGTTTGTAATTGGTTGGTGGATTGTCACTTTGTATTGTATAATTTTAATTGCAAAATGTATAACAGGACAATGTTTATGCACATCAGCATGTTGTAAACACTGGGTAGGCTACCTATATCTTGTATTCAAAGTTAAGTGTATGTGTACTTTGCAAAAAATCACGCAACAGTGTGGTCCTCAGGCTCAGATCATGCATCACTTGATCACCATGGTAATACCTCTTGACAATTAATTAAGCTTTTGCTAACTCTGGATATGGAACTACTTAACTTAAGGCAAGGCCTATATTTCTTTTACTGTGTATGTGAGGCCGTACATGTACTATTATATTAATTATTACCTAGGCTTTAGAGCATGTCAGAAATGACTCATACTTATACACAGTCCGCCATCATGATTTCAATGTTGTGTTTTTGCATCTTCAAGTTTAGACAGAAAGGAATTCCTGAATCTTATTTGCCTTACCTCTTCGCTCAGTGCTATTGCGCTACCTGCTTTTGTTAGAGCATAAAAGCACAGTTTGGGACTGATTTACATAAAAACCCACTTTCTGTATTAAATGGTCTTCTTGAGTCATGAATACTTACAAAGAGGTTTTACATCCTACCTGGAGGAGACATGGAACCTTTGCGGTACCAGTAAATTACAGGGACCGGGTAGGGCCGGCGCTACTGCAGTTTTCGTACCCCCCCCCCTCCATTGATGGCAAGTGTGTGGTCAGGGGGTTAATCCAACACTTTGTACGGGTTGTTCTCAATAGACACTAGATCATTAAAGTCGTCTGGTTAAATCTAATGAGCCCCCGTCTACGTACTTGTCATCAATCCTCGTCAGGCCAGGGTGAACAGTACTATCAAATTTGGTGGATAACATGGAATCGGTCGCGCTCGTGTTTGCATCGGTAATTGCAACAAGGGTATTTATAAACGTCTGTATTTTGAATTAGTGAGGGAGAAAAAAGTTAATTACATGAAAAGTAATAGCTCTGGAGAAGTTCAGTCTTTGTTACGCCTCTTAAAAATGTAATACGATGTTCTTAAGGCTACTTCCGAACACTTCACGATAAGCCTGTTTGTAGCTATGTTTAAATTTTCTACAAATTTCATAGAATCGAAAGAATAATAATAATAATAACAATAATAATACATACATACATACATACATACATACATACATACATACGTATGTACGTACATGATAATTAGGTAAATGTCTGGGTGTCATTGCTCTAATAACGTAGGATGGTTTTTCATTGCTTTCAATACTAATGGAAGTGTTCTCCAACCTCTCTTTTATTCTTGGAAGCCTTTATTCAACACAAAAATTGCAACTCTTTGATCAACGAGAAAATTCTTTATTTTGGTGTAGATAATTGACTACTTATTAGCCTCCTACACAATATTCAACTACTCAACATTTTCCTCGATAATTCTGTCTATTTTATCAATGGTAATAAAACATCTACTCTGTTTATGCCAATGCAAATTCCTGTATTGTACAAATTACTTGCTTCCATAATCCTTTCAGCTCAATTTTTATTTCCATTTCATGTTGTTCATAAATAAAATAGCAGATTCACTAAACTACTTTTTATAACCACCCAGTAACCCCAACAAATCACAAGTGTGTAAGAAAATAACTTTTCCCAAATATTACAATTTACTTTGTAAGAGTGTCAAGGGCATTGAAATGATGAAACGTAGGCGTCTTTGCTGTTTGTGAATGTCAGTTAAGCATAGGAATTTTATCCAGCAAAAACTAATATGAATGCCAAGTGCACATTTGGATTGTAAAGAATTTACGACATGCACCAACTGCAAAGGAAAAGTCTTACTGTGACCGTGGAGGAAAGGCATAGCTGGTGTCAAGAAACAAAATCCAGTTTCTTCTTAACAGAAGACATTAATTGATCGATTGATAATATTCTGTTGAGGTCATGGTAGCGAGTACAGGGTACATGCTAACAATTTTATGTAACACTGTAATAAGACAACGTAACGAAGGCAAAGCCTTTGATCGAGTTTTCAGCAATACTTATCACCAACGTACCGATACACTCGTAATGTAACTCATGTTCTAACTTGTTCCCAACTTTTATTCATATATGCGTACAAATATTAAGCGCTACATGGATGACGACGTCAACGGGATTTTGGTTAAACACACGCTCATCTATCGAAAAATAGGCCAAGCCTGATGCCGAAGCTCGATATTAGTTTCAAACCAGAGTGTGCGGAGGTAGTAGAATATTTATCTTATTATATTTTTCCAAAACATACCAGATACAGTATACTTGTTTAGAGTTCTCGTTCCCACCAGTTTTTGTAATCTGGCCTGCTGCTATTGCCACTAAAGAAGCTGGAATTCACTCATTTGGTACATGCCAAAGCACAATGGAGACTGATATCATGTTTTCAATGATGAGAAATCCATTAACATATTTGATACCTGACAGCTACGTCACTTGAACAAGACTTTCATGAGATGGCATTCGAAGACTTCGTAAATAGACCAATCAACAAGTATTCACTTCTCAATACGGTTCCTTGTATACGCAAGCGTCAGCAACTGTAGCGCCCAGTCCTTAAATCTATTATGCTCGAGAAAAAAGGGATTTTTGGAGCTCCCCTAGCAAACTTTTCCCTGCCATTTCTGGTCTCTTAAATTTATAAAAGTTTTTGAATTTTACTTTTTTACATCTGTCATGATATTATTGCATTTTGATTAAAAATGTGTATTAAGTTGGGTTAAGCTTTGTGTTAAAGAAATGTAAGTAAAGTCAAAACTAGGCAAAAACACTGCTTCAAACGGTCATTTTCCGGGTCAAATTGCTCGTTTACGTAACAGTTAAATTTATGAATAGATAGCACTACACCGTAATTTTTATCAAATACTTTACACAAATAAAGGTATTTTAATACAGTATCTTATAACGTTTGCCCAATCTCAAGGCATAAAGTATACATTGAATATGAACAGAAATGAAACAAGAAGTAGAACCAGGAATATATACCGAAGTAATTGGATTCTTTGATTGATGTTGTTGCGTTAGCGTCTTTCAGGTTTTCGAATACCAAGAACTTTCTAAAAATGCAAGGTATTTTATAGATAACACACAAATTCCTTTTGCGGGGATTGATGATTTGTAAGGGTTTTATTTATGCGTTGAAACCTACGCGAAACAGGAGATTTCAGTGGTAAGATTGCTAACAACACGGAACTTTTTGGTGCGCCCACGTATTCATCGTGGGATATAAGGACTGAACGAAGTGGCAAGACTTTCCATTTCAGCTCGGATACAGCATATCATACAAGATAGTGGTACTCGTACTAATGTGTGAAATGGTAATCAGCCAATCCCACAGCAGTGCCATCAAAAATGCATGACCCATCTTAACTATTATGCCTGCCTTCATGAACTACGTCCAACTTGTTACCCTATTGGAAAGTAGCATCCCTTAGGACAAGCTCCACTACTTATTAGGGGCCGAGCCAACCCTAGAGAAGCATCTCACGCAAGCAATCTTATTAGTTATTCTTAACTTAGCGCACTTAAAAACGGTTATTATGTTGCACCAACCAACATAACTTGTACCAACCAACATAACTTGTTGTATGTTTACAAACGAAGGCTTCTCGTGCCTTTAAAAGATGTTCATGTTTCGGGGGATTTTTACCTAGCGATGACACTAGTGGATTTTGTCCTTAGGGATTTCTTTCATGGTGGATTTTTGCTTTAGGAATTTCTTCCCTAGGATTTTTTCCATTAGGGAATTTTACCGAATACCTTAGAGGAAATACGGTAAGTACAAATGTATTACAATACTATAAAAGCTATGTTTTGTTATACTATTTTTGAATAGCGTGCCCAAGCTGTTTTGGCTCAGGCATGCCAATTACCGGAGTTGGACGTTCAGAGATTGAAGTTTCCGACTCAATTTCAAAATATGTAACGTATTTCGGATCAGATAACAGTTAATCAAAAAGCTATGGTTCCGGCAATATAGAGGTAGTTTCTTAAGAAGAACGTTACTGTATCACATAAAGCAATCCACTGACTATGAACCTCAAAGAAATAGATAGTTACAAGTAGCCTATTTTTAAACCTATGGCTCTTGCCAGTCTCATTTTGGTGTCACTCCAAGTTAAGGCCTGCGATAAGAAGTGGACTCCAATTGATACACCTCTATTCTTGTATGAACAAAGGAAACGATTATAATGAAAGCTTTATCCTTTACGTTGGCTAGCTCCCAAACACGTAAAGAAACTTCTGTTCTTTTCAATTTGCCTGCCATCGAGTTACATTTGAAACATTTCATTTTGCAGGTTTAAGTTACATTACCTCATAACAATTGGCCACACATGAATTCCAATGATGTCTAAAATAACGGTTCAATGAACTGTGGTTACGGCATGACCTTGACGGAATTTCCTCGGAAGATCTCTGATGTAAATGAACATTTTGAGTAAATTGCTATTGTGATGTGGGATAAACTTTGTAGAAGCGCGACTTCCCAATTTACAAATTCCGGGTCGTAGGTCGCATGGTATTTTAACCCCATCGCGTCAACAGACGAGATCTGATCAAAACTATTACTGGGCTGTCTGGTAGCTGATGAGAACACTGCATCTGAGAGAAGGGTGATCGTCAAGGATAATCTGTGTGTTATCATTCCGGATTTCGGCAGTTTTGTTTTACAAAAAGTATAGTAAGGGAGGTGGGGTTAGATACGAAACGAAAAAATACCGAGTTGCCACAATTACAAAAGGAACAGTGTTAATAAACGAGGATATCATTACACACATTTAAAGGGTGGACGGTTGATTGCAAATTAAAATATCAGATTTAGATATTACGGGAAGCATGTCTGAGCAATGAGAACCCATTGTAACGGAGGTGGTGCAGAGGACTAAATCGCTGCACACAATACTACCGGATTTCAAAAAAAAGAGAGATTTGAATCTTTAGGAAACACTGATTTAAACCAAAAAAGCAAAGGTACTTTATGAGTTTGTGTAATAAAGTGAAAGCTGTGAAGATAAATTGTTGTTGTGAAGCAAAGAAAGCTTAAGTAAATTATAGCTTCATTTGTCAGCCGACCTTGCCTCCTAGATCCACTATTTCACATGAAGAAATTGTAAACTTACCGGAAGGATACTCCGTTTACCACAAGCGTATAGATTTGTCTGTACCTCCGCACCCCCAAGATTTGGCAAATCTCAATTTTTTTCCGTGACCACCTTTCAGCTTTATCAAAATTGAAATTGATTGCGACAGACATTGTGTCACATTCACAGTAAGAAATGAAAATAACCCTTTCCACACAATGACCAAAATTACCATAGTGAAATGTGAAAATATAAATTTGAACCCAGCCTACTCCCTACTAACAAATTTTCTTCTCTATTGCAGAACATTTGGCTTACTGCACCTCCAACTTTCACAAAATATTTAGAGATAAACGCAAAATTTTCGTAAACTGTAATCAAATTCGCGTGCTGAAGATACAATAGAGCAGACGATAGTCCATTTTAATCTGCAAAGCAAAAACACTTTCTCGAAACAAACTACAATCAACGCATCGATCTGTTACCTATAAATATCGACGTCGCGTGGAAACAATGGTTTATGTTTCGTGGAATGCAACGAGGTTTAAAATTACGAATGTTTGCAAAAGCTGGCAATATGTCCTTTAAGCTTTGCTTTGCTTTGTCCAACGTGTTTCAGATGCTAGGGCTTGAAGAGGAATGTAATGAAATCTCGCTGCTATTGTATTATCATATTATTTCTTAGATAAAACAATATACCTTTCCCGAGGGGTAAGTTGCTCTCAAAAGTCTTGGATACCCTTAGCTGTTCGTTACCCTATTTCCCCAAAATTCATCAAGAGATCCTGTTGTTTCGATGGAAATCAGTTGTTTTCTGTTGTAGGTGATTTCCCGCTTGCATCCCTTCTTTCAGATCTTTCTGTTGCTAAAGCAATCACTAATTCAGCTTACAATATATCAAGTTTTATGAGGAAAGGCAAGGGTGGGATGGGATCTGAGTCTTGGGTGTAACCTTCGTGCAGAATCAAAAATGATGTTACGTATATAAAAAAGAGCCTAAGGCCTTTTAAAGTCGAAACCAAAATAACTATTTTAAATGTGAATTTTGACATATGTGCCAAGTCAGGGACCAAACGTATTCGTACGGGCCCTTTGCCCCGCTTTGCTTAATGTTTGCGCGCAAGACAGATCACAGAGCCTCTTCTCTTTTTTGCCAATCAATGTTTTCATCTGGCAAAAGCAACAAAGAAAACATTAAATCAACGAGGAAAAGAGTCTTTTGTCAAATTATTTTCTTTAACGATGCGAAACTTTTTGTGATTATCGAGCATGAAAACCTAAATCATTGATTATATCTTAGCCCTGTCCCCGCTCCTGTTGTAGCATTCTTCATTGAGTCCTGTTTGCTAAACCTGACTTCAGTTTTTCTAAAAGGTGACCCCGTCGCCAATGGTGAGGTGCTTACAAAAACCTATCCAATAGATGTCTAACTCTTATACTGAAGTACAAAGTCCGAACACGTACAAACTTTTGCAATATTCTCTGAGTTTACAATTGGAGTGTTTTCACTATACATGGGAATAAACTACTTGATACGATGGATATAATTTCCGAGGACGTTTGGACAGCTGGGAAACAGTTTGTTCTTTTCCAGTTGATACTAACAGTGGTGTTTATTATAGTTGTCTTTCGATATCCTGACAAGATGTTCCGTGTTATGCAAAGGTGAGCTTATGAGCGTATCGCTATCACTAAAGTTATTATTCTATGTGATATTGGTTAAAGTAAAAAGAACGGTTTGCCAATTTTGGTTCAATTTTGCACTTTTAAACTGGCAGAGCCATAGAGTAAAAGGCGTCAGTAAATAATCGGACTACAATTTCCGCGGTACTGCCTTTACTTTTTGAGGTACCGGTAGGTTTCAATACACAATTTCGTATTATATATATATATATATAAATATATATATATATGTATGTATAAATACAGGCATACTTATATAAATATTTTAGATGTATGTATGTATGTATGTATGTATGTATGTATGTATGTATGTATGTACGTACGTAGGTATGTATGTACTGATAAATACTATTGATATCGTTAAAAGAGTGCTCAATACAGTAAAGTAGAGCCTGACGAAGCGTCGCGAGAGACGTGAAACCTGAGGCAACTGCGGTAATTTTCAATTTATTACCTTGGTTACTAGTATGTATGTATGCATTTATGTGTGTATTTATGTACATAGTATAACGGTCCAATTTAGTACAATCAAGGTCTTAAAGAAAAGTAATGAATAAAGTTCTTTTACCAGCATCGACATACCGATATGTAATGTGGTCAGTAAATGACTCCAAGACTAAGGAAGGCTGCTGCCGAGTAAAGATTGAAAGTTATAGCCCTAAGAGGCCATGGAAATAGTTAATGGAGAAATTATGCTATCTGAGAATCTGCAAACGTAAAAGGCATCGCAGACTGGGTTGGATGGGAGATGATATTTGTAGAGGAGAAAACAATTGGTCGACAAAGGTAATACTGCTTACAAATGCAAGCAAAGGATATGATGAAGACCCCTAAATAACGATCTCAATACTACTGGTGTGTCAATAGAGCAAGCAAATTACATTCTGATATCTGTCATTCCGCATTTATTGCGTCTGTTCTTTCCAGACATGGCCCTGACACAGTTGTTCTCAAATACCAGTACCTTTCTGAGTCTTCAGCTTTAAGCGTTCAGGTTTCCGACGTATGTACAGCAATAGGGACAGCCAAACAGTTCTAATCACAATCTTACCTTGATGATGTTAAGAATGTCCTTCCTATCCCATACGACTTCCCCACGTTCACCAAATACCGATTAAGCCAAAGCAATTCCCCTTTTGACATCATCTATTTTGTCTGGGCAAATAGCAAATAAAGATCTCCACCTCTCCGTCACTTATTTGAATTTGATTTCCAAGATCTGGCTTAATGATTTTACACTTATTCAAATGTAATTTTAACTGCACTTCAGTACCGTAGCCAGGAGAGGCTTGGTATGCTTAGCATTCTCTTGAAGTGGACTTCAAGGTAAAATAGCATCCCCTATTTAATAGTCTTCTGCCCTAGAGTTTTGAAATGTGCCAGAGCATTGCTCAGACTAGTTGAATAACCTGATCCATACATGTTTTCCGAGATATCAAATCTGCACACCTAGATCTGTTCATGTCTTGTCCTTTTACGTTAGGGCCCTCAAAATGATTCTAAAATTATTCTGAAATGCAGAGATAAATCAACAAATATCACGCCAAACTTAAAAGGGTTCACCGATTTTCCAGAAGGGGTTACACAATAATTACGTTAATTGGTCAACAGGCTGGCCCTTACTTCTTAAAATTATGAAACATGCCCTAAAATATACACATAGGTAATAAGCGATAGTCTACAGAGATAGTCTGGCTACAGCACTGCTGCAGTTACGGTCAATACTTCCGATTTCCTGATCTGAAGTTTGTATGGTGGGAAACATGTTAAATGGCAATAAACTAGAACTGTTACTAAATATTACCTATATCACGGCATGCTGTAGTTGCAGGAGAGAGAGATGATGATAATGATGATGAGTTCGGCAATGACCGAAGCCAACCCCAGGATCAGTTAAAAAAACTGATCGTTTTCTGTGACACGATTCCTACAACATTCTTTACAATGATCCTCAGACAACGTCAACTGGATAGTAAAATATCTAAATTCAATATAAGTTAGGAAGCCAGTGCTGAAGCAAAAGTTCTCTTTGATAGTAAATGAACCGATGTTTCATACGAGGAAAATCTTAAGAGGTAACTGTCCTGGAACGAAAATGTCCATGTACGGCTGTTTAGCAATTTCCACAAAATCCCGAGCGCACTCCGATGCCACTGTGCACAAATTATATTACAATGTTTACTCCAGCTAGTTTCAAAAAGTCATCAACTTAGTTGCTGCTACTGTTAAATTATCTGATGCCTATAGACGGTTGTGAAACATTAACTGAGTTTGTCCTTCAGCACCCATTGCAGCGATAAGATCTGATCTTGCTGGTCACATATCTCCCTTTATTCTTGTCTTAATGGTGAAATGCAGGCAACCAACTGTTCTCTATACATCCGGAAACAAGAGTATCAACCTTTCTTTAGAGGTTGCTTTAGAATGACAGACAGGTATTTGGAAACAAGATAACAAGTGATAGTAGCAAATTTATGAAGAAGATTTCACAAATCAAGCCCAGAAAAGGAGGGGTGTCAGAGCTCTTTGGTGAGTTTAAATTTAGTATACAGTATATTATTATACAAAACTGAAATCTTTCCAGTGTTTGTTTAGACTCCCAATATTTTTATTGCAAACAAGAATTCTAAATATTGTTTCATACGTTACATAAGGATTTGTATCATGATTATCTTACCCCATCTCCTTATTACTCTCGAGACTATTTTAACGATTTTCAACTAATATTAACGGTAAATCGTATTTTCTTTCCTTTTATGTTTCCTAGTACTCAATTGTCCATATGTGATGTTGTGACATTCAATGGAAGAATTTTAATGCGCGATTTGTGCTGCTGTTTCATGTTTTGAAACAAGTTTTCCACCAAAGGTTACCTAGAAATTTAAAATAACTACAGAATCGGCTTTGTAAATTATTAGAGGTGATGATGGGAGTATTTTGACTACCTTAGTGACAATGTTGAAACTAACCATTTCTTAAGTTGTTCTTGGTCGTCAGTAAACGATAAAAATAAAATCTTAAACAGACGAAGAAGAACCTTTTAAGAAAGGTTAGTATTACTGTCTTAAAAATCAGAAATATTTTGGTGTAGCATCTATTACATCACTAGTGTATAAAATCAGATCTCAAAAGGGAGATTATCCTCATTGCGCTAATTTCTTCCTTGAGGCCTATGTTATGTGCTACGCTTCTGACGACCTTTTGGTAAGAGTTTCTACGTCTCATCACGTGTCGTGTTTTCTCAACACTTAATCTATCATCTCCCCCTCACATATCATATCATATCATATCATATCATATCTCTGTTCTTCACACCAACCTCTCTTCTCTTTACAATATACTGGTCACCTCAAATGTCTGGCCTCGTTATCGTCACCTTAAATGTCAAACCTCTTTCTCGTCACCTTAAATGTGTAACGTCCTCCTGGTCAACCTTACCTCTTTTTCATTATAGTCCTACCTCCTTCTTACACGTAGTGTACATCCTTCCCCTATCTTCTTTTCGCATTTTACTATTGATTTATTTTACTATAATAATACCGTTTAAGTTTTTTATCGATTATCTTCCCTTTTCTTCTAGATACTAAATATCATATACACGTCTTTGTCATGAATTTCGAACACAAAGCGAAATTTGAGGACATTGAATGCGAGTACATAGTCAAACAAACCTTAAATACAAATATAAGTACAATAAACAAGAACTCGTAAATAAGATTTTTATTATGTTCTGTTCGTTTGTTTAGTACTTTTAGTGCCAATTTAAATATATTCTTTCTTACTTATCAGTTTACAACTTGTCCATTTCTCGTATTTATAGTGTTTCTAATTTAAAAATTCTCATTTACATCTTAGGGGACAAATGATGAGACATGAAGGCATGGGAACATAACACTAATAAGAAAGATTACAAGAATAAAAAGAGAAAGCATAAGGAACTCCATTTAAGCTACTTTAAAAGTCAAATTTTAAAGATTTTCAGAAGGAGGGGAATTAATAACTGACAGCGCCCTAGAAGCAGGAGGGGATTCAGAAGATTTTAGAGATCTCCGTGACCCTCATTTTTTTTAATTAATACTCAAAATACATGGATGTCTGGTGATTGCCAAGAAGTATTCCTATTATCTAATAGCAACTAGTCTCGTACCACCTTGGGCAAGAAGATAACTTGCCTTAAATTGTGTAAATCAAACACAATATTCCAGTATGCCTTATTGTAAGTGATTACTGGGATTGTATGCTAATTAAGACATGAATAGATTGAAGTTTCAAAAATTATTATTATTATTATTATTTCCTGTTTGCAAATAAGACGAAAGGAAAAGCAAAAATTGAAAGACGTTGTTGACCAAATTTGAGAATTATTTTCTTTGCCCCCGCCCGCACCCGCCAGTGTACGGCCTTGTGGAACCCATTTGCACTCTCAAATGTGACAAAAAAACGAGTGAACGCATGCTCAGGTAAACTATTTGTAAACTCGCTCGATCATAGACATACGAATGTACCCTGATAATTCTATAAACACTACCTATGCATGCCAAATAATTCAAAAATACACTTTCTCGTCAGATACGAAAAGAACGAGACGTTCTGGGCAAGACTTCAAAGTCTAGTGAAAAAACGAGGAAAAAATCAAGCCCGTTTGTACACCCAATGCTCGACATGGCTCAACGGGCTCGACGATGTTGTACAGAGTCGGGTGAATCTAGTTGAAAGTCGAAGCCGTTTGTACAGGGCTTAGCGTGACCAAGTTATTCGAAGGGGGAATATTTGACTAGATGGCTTCGCTTGCAACAAATAAGATAATCCTACTTGTATACACTAGCAAAGGCATCTTAATAAGCAAGTAATATTTCTAAATCTTTTCTCAACCTCGAGAGCAGAATAAACCTTTGACAATAAACCTGTCAACACCTCTAATAAGCACTAGGCCCGATTTCGAAAGTACCCTAAATAAACAGTAAAACCACGAAACAGGCAAACTAATAAATAAATAGCAGCTGGGTCGTCCAAGGGCAATACCTCTCAATTTAGGCTACCGGGCAGATAAGCAAGCCATGAGACAGGCTTAACCAATGTTTCATACCAGCCCCCCTGATAAGCAGTGGGTTAAACCACCAATGAGACAGGCTTAACCACCCAGCAGGACCGCCTCTTATGGCTCATAGAAAGAATCTGCCATCAATGAGAACCCCTAACCAAAAGTCGGAGAAGCTGATAAACCAATAAACCAATAAACGTTTTAACACCATGCTACCTATGAAAGCAACCACTAGAATACCACTATATACGATAATTATCATCACGCACGGATACATAAAGAGGTCGGCTATCCCGATTATATTTTTGCAAAAGGGTATCATTTTCCTTACAGGGTAGAAATTAGATGATACTACATTATACTCATATAAGGATGTATATATAAATATGTCCTACCTACCCTAAGCTTTTTACAGCTACCTCCTACCCAAACCTACCTGCTTATCCTCTATCTACAACTACATCTTACCTACCCTACCATCAACCTCCAACTAATTCCTGCCTGCCTATCTACAACTACCTCATTCCTAACTACCCCATCTAGTGCTACCCCCTACCTACAACTACCTTCTACCTATCTACCCCTGACTATCTACAACTACCACCTACCTATCCACCTCCTACCTAACTGAAGCTACACCCTGCCTAAACCTACCATCTACAGCTACCCCCTACCTAAACCTATCACCTAACTATCTACAACTACTACCAGCTACCTACCTATCCCATAACTATCTACAACTACTACCTGCTACCTATCCCCTAACTATCTACAAATACTACCTACCTACCTATCCCCTAACTATCTACAACTACTACCTATCCCCTAACTATCTACAACTACTACCGGCTACCTAACTACCTACAACTACTACGAGCTACCTACTTATCCCCTCACTATTTACAAGTACTACCAGCTACCTATCCGTTAACTATCTAAGACTTCCTCCAACCTACCTCTATCTATCTACAACTACCTTCAAACCTTACCCCTACCCTCTATCTAAACCCACCTCTTGCTTACCCCTAACTATCTAAAACTACCTCCTACGTACCCCCTTGCTATCTACAGCTTTAATTACCTACCGAACCCCATCTATCTAATATGTCCTACCAAGGAAGACTACCTTCCCTATCTACCGAGAGCTACCTCCTAACAACCACTACTTCACCGTGCACAGCAAAGCAATCTGATTTCAATTTCTCTACCGATTTTGCGCTCATATTTTGCAAGGTTAGCACTCCGATAGAGTGCTAGGAAAAGAATAAGCGAATTCAAAGTCTACAGGAAAAGTTAAATGTACCAGACAGGCTACCCGGGGCTCCCAAGGGTATTGTGCCTGGTTTTGGGCTACTGGCCAAATAAGCAAGTAATGGGGCAGGATCCATTGCCCAATAAGTAGGCCCTCACGGGTCATGGCCAGAATCTGTAATCAATGAGAACAGATGCTATCTCTTCCTTGCTGAAAGGCCGAGAAGCGGACCGAAATGCTCCTCCACAAACATAAATTATATTGTAGTGCTGACGCAACGACAAGGCACTCACTTGTGCATTAAAGGCGTTATTGATGATGTTTTTAAAATACAATTTATAACATTAAGGTAATACAGTGACAATGGCGTCAGATGTTAGCATTACCAACAGCGTACGCACGCGTCATTTGCAATGTGGAAGTAATGATTCACCTGGAGAAAGAAAATATTGATACTGGTAGGTTGATTTTTATCAATGAACAAAGAATATATCTTTGAATTCGAGGACATTAACATGGTCTGGAGGGACCATTGCTCATGTTCACTTAAACCGAATTTAGATTTAGACTCCATAGTGTTTCTATAGTAGGCGCAGCAGACAGTTTGACATTTCCTGCTGAATATTTGAAATCTATACCAAACAACTCATACAAAAAATGCAAAGCCCACTATCAAAAGTAGAAAGTAAAGTAAAATGTAGATATCCCACTTAAAACATCTAGGTGTCTCATTGTGTGTATCCACGTAAAAACAATCCAGTCATATACTAAAATATACGCAAGTAGACCCATGCCTCAACAGAGTGAAGGCCTTGCATGTTATGCTGATGCTTGAGGAGTGTTTCAACACCGTCTCTATTGTCAAAAACCCTTTGCTATTACTTCCCGCTACCTTCATCCGGTCTCTTTCTCCTTAGAATAGAAATTCCAGAATTCCTGTTGACAGAAGTGGTTATTGTAAAGTATCTTTATGAGGTATCATGTATTAAACTGCTAGGTTTATGTAGTTGTAGATTGTTTCATGGGAAATCTTATTCAAAAGTCAACGTCAAGAAAAAGTACTGTTGTGTTGTTGTGTACATAATTGCTCCTAAGCTACAAGTGGTTCCACCACATTTACAATAATAACAAATGCTGAAAAAAAAGATTATCAATAATTGTAGGAATCCTGGAGAGATAACAAACATTTTCAATATTAAAATTAATACTTAAGTATTTCAAGTCTTGAAAACATAAACATGATTAATATGTTCTTTATCAAATTATTAAAACCTTATTACCGATGACTACCTTCTTTGCGGTACTGCTACAGCAGTTCGTCCCGCATTTTGTCATAATCTTTGTCCCGCATTTTGTCATAATCTTAAGATAAAACAAATTATTATTGGGCGGAGACGATCAGCCCTGGTGTGGACGAAGAACAAGTTATTGCAAGAATTTTGGTAGCTAAGTCTCTAGGAACAAATGACAAGAAAGGGATTAACAGGTGCGCGAAAGGTTACTCTAAAAGTTTTTTGCTACAAGGTAATGATAATACAATTTACGCAATTGTATGTATTAGATGCATTGATGCAATTGTACCATTACATGCATGTAACTTCTTTAAGCAGATTAACGAAGACACTAGCAAAAACAATCGTAAACAAAGAAAGTAAATATCTAAGTACATTAACACGATTGTGCTGATGAAAACTGATTCTTAAGTGCACAACAGTAAGACTGGAAAGCAATGACTTCCAAAAAGGTGTAAAGCATCATATTTTATTAAAAACAAACCCAAGTGCATACATACCAGTATCAACACATTGTAAAATTATACAACATAATTAAAATCATTTCTAAACCGTTAATAAAAAATAAACAATCTTGTTGCATTTACGACACAAAAATATACAGCAAGTGCATATCCTAAGAAGCAAGTTCTTTTGGGGGCGTATAGACTGCACTAAGCTCACTTTTTCTCAGAGATAAACTACTTAAATACTGTATCCATGGACCAAAGTTCAATTGCAAGTGTTGCAAGGACTTTACAAACTGAAAATGAATAATCAAAGATATGCATTTGATTTAGCGAACAAAAGAGCTTTATTTACAGCCACTATCTTTTTATGGTATTAATTAAAAAACACAGGTATTTTCAACTGAAAGCAAGGAGCGACATTAAAACTTAAAAAGAATATAAATTATTCCTTATATGAAAGGGACTGTCTCTTCCTCAAAGCCTCGCTCTTTACGCTAAAGTTTTTTATTGTTTTGAGAATTAGAGTGGTAAGAAAGAGCCAAACTTCAGCGTAAAGAGCGAGTTGTTGAGGGGGGGATTCTAGCATTCGGTTTTATGCTACTGCAATTGCATTTTCTTCTATTTTCACAAAACGTGTAAAGTAACGAAAGGCTTTCATGTATATCTGGGCATCACCTATTATGGAAGAGGGCCGGTGGATATTTGTGTAGGTGGGGAAAGTTTACTTGAACTTCAAATGCAATTGTGTGCCCAAATTTCCTAAGTCTAGAATTTTATAATATATAAATGTTGACCGAATTTTTTTTCGGAAGAGAAGTGGAGGGGGTAAAATTATTCTCAAATCCACTTGATTCCTGGGAATGTTTTTCCGTTTCTTTTTCCGAAAATCAGTGAAGATGGCGCTCATTTTACCCAAGAAAATCTGTTTTAGTATATGTAAGATAATATTACATTTGCATTTTAATAGGACTAAAATTATAGTGTGTAAAAAGATATCAATTGCTTAATCCACTCCAGAAGAGTCGAATCCAATGCTAGAGATAGAACCAATTCGAAAGCTTTCAATATAGCTCTTTACTTTTTCCAAAAATCCTTAAAAATATTAATCTCCAAGACATACGAATATGAATAAAAGGGTTAAAAAAACGAACATTAACTTGCCTATCTGATCCACAGTGAGTTATATCATGAAAAGAGAAATCACCAATGCAACAGCACAAACATAAAAAAAAGAAAAAAAAAGAGAGACAGAAGGAAAAAAGGAAGACTGTTTTCCTAAATTAGTGATTAATATAGACCAGCACTTGAATGAGGCCTTAACCCTACTCATCCATACAATCACATAAGTCAAACAGCATAGCCACACACAATCAACATAGTCACAGAAAAACTGGCCCCACTTTTTCCAACAGCCCCAGTTGCTGTATGTCACAACATACAATTGTATGTCATATCATACAATTTATACAATTTATCTTAGAATAGTTATGAATTGACATAGTCCCTAGCAAGGGTTTTTCGTCTTTAAATTTTATTTTATTTTTTTTGGAAGGCTACCAAGAAAGATTGAAAGTTTTCTTCGGTAGCAGTGGTAGTGATTTTTTCTTCTTTTTTGCGTATTTAAAAATATGATTTTTCTATCAAGATTTCAAATCATTTTTTAATCCTTTTAGTAGTCATCAGTACCATCTTCGCATCATTTTGCTTAGCGTAAATGCAAACTTCAACCTTTGATATTTACATTTATGACATTTCTTATTTCCATGTCATATTTCCTTAAATAAATCCTGGTATTTTTTATTCGTTATTAAGGAATTTTGGTTTCTCAAAATTCATGAAAACATTTAAATGATTGCCATTTTTTAGTATCTGAATTTTCAAAATTGTCTTTTAAAACTAAAGGGCATTATAAACAGGGTTATATTAGTTGTGTAATTAAAGCATCCCAGTTCCATGGTGGGGTGATCAGATCATTAAAGACCACTTAGTCATAATAGAGATGATGATGAAATCTCGTACTAAGCATTGAAAACACTGGGAGAGGTCTACATTTAAATACGCAAATCGCTCAAATTTACGCTGTACAAAACTCCAGAACAACCCGGTTCTTCGTTAGTTTCTTTCATTTTGGCGCGAGATAAGACAAAGACAAGTGACAGAATAGATGGGAAATACACAATTTAGGCAATATCACATTAGCTCCCAATCATCCACCGGTGGACATCGACATCCAGCTCAACGCGATTGGAGACCAGCCTCTCTGCGCCATGTGACTTGACCAAGGAAGGACTTCCCTCGAGCCCGTCATCAGTCTAAAGCCCATCAAAGTTAGAGAGTATCATCGAGAAGAGAGGATTTGAAATGTTTGTTTTGAAATCTGTGCTAAGGCAATTACAAGTTGGTTCACAATTTATAGCCACAGAGATCATTAAACCAGAACAAACGCTATTAATTCCCTTCACTAGTTTGAATCAACAATTGACATCTCATTTAATCTAAATAGACACAATTAGCAGAAGATTTTCCAACACGATTACGGCATATTTCTGTTGGAAAGTGTGCAAGATTTGGAAGATCGCTGGCAATAGTTTTCCTTAATGATCTTTGTTTCTGTCTAGTCCGACTGCGGGTTTAAAGTCTATCTTAAACTTGCGAGCGATGGAAACTTCACGACAACAGGTGAAAATGACATGGCAAAAGTAATCTGTCTGTTCTTGTTTGTTAAATCATAGCAATGGACCTCTTTATGTACATTTTAAATATATACAAGCATGGATGTTTTCAATAGACACTAAAGAAATAGAAAAATTGTCACCACCGGGGATCGAACCGGTGACCCACTGTTTCGTGGCGTGTGCTCTACCAACTGAGCTAGATGAACCCAGATGTTAATCTACTTCTATTTCTCTAGTTGCAACATTAGCTCACAATCATCCACCGGTGGACTTCGACGTCTAGCTTAACGCAATTGGAGACCTGCCTCTCGGTCAGGCGCGTAACAACGGTAGTTGGGGCCCCTAGGACACTTTCATGATGGGGCCCGGGCAAATTAGTTCAAAGCGAGAGACTCCGCTCGAATAGTGAGTGATTATACAGCTGGAGTGTTTGGAGGGGTTGTAAGGCCTTCCATGGGCGTCCGGAAAATTTCTCAATTTTGACTATTTCATAGCCCTGAAACCACTATTTTGAGCTCTTTTTAGGGCGGTTTTACTCTGTTAAAACATACAGCGTTTAAGCTATCTTTTTGTCTATATTTTTTCAAATTTCGCATGAAATAAGAAATTACATAGAAGTCCTGGGGGCCCATGATATCACAATCTTGGCGGGGCCACTAGGACGTGCACTCCCTGAAACTTAAAACTTAAAACTTAAAATTAATAAACGTCCCGGGACGTTTATTCAGGACACGAGCCTAAATACGTCAGAACAAAGCTACACTTTCCAATATCAATTTTAGTTAAAGACTTACTTCTTCACATTGAAAGAAGTATAGCAAAGGAACAACATTTTATTGAAAATCACCTGCTACATCCTAAGATACTAGCGTGGCATATGAACACCTGAAGTTTCCGCTGAGAGTTTAATTGAATCTTACTTGAAGACTTTGCACAGAGGAAATAAATTCAAAACCTCTCTTCACCTGTTACCTTTTAAGCGCAAGAACAAGAAAAATTCAGTTGAACTAATTAAGAAATAAGCAATTTTAATAGTTGTTAATTTATTTAAAAGTGGTTTTAGACATCTGCTCCTATGCTTTACTTAAACTATGCACGATATCCCACGTCGAAATTTACTCTGAAGTTAGTGTCGAAATCTTGTGCTGTTAGAGATGTGAGTTGCTACGACACAATAAACTCTTCAAAATTATTCCCTGCCTTTAAAAGATATCTTGTGCACTAAGAGAATAAACTCTTCTAAACTCTTCTAAATTATTCCCTGTCTTTAAAAGGTATCTTGTGCACTAAGAGAATAATCTCTTCTAAACTCTTCTAAATTATTCTCTGTCTTTAAAAGATATCTTGTGCACTAAGAGAATAATCTCTTCTAAACTCTTCTAAATTATTCTCTGTGTTTAAAAGATATCTTGTGCACTAAGAGAATAATCTCTTCTAAACTCTTCTAAATTATTCCCTGTCTTTAAAAGATATCTTGTGCACTAAGAGAATAATCTCTTCTAAACTCTTCTAAATTATTCTCTGTGAAAGATATTATAGTCTGCTTGTGTATCTACTGCATGATAATTAGTTACTTTGGTTCTTTATTAGCCATGTTTTATCGGTACCGTAACCTTTAAGGTTTGTCGCAGCTACTAGGTTACTATTCTTAACTTAGAAGTATTTAATTATCAGCGAATTATCTATGATATTAATTATCAAGGTTGCTTTATGGTATGGATAACTCAGATTACCATGACATTACTCAGGCAGAGCCTGAAGGGCAACGTGACGTATGTATAGGTCCTATTTCCGCTGCTTTAAGCAGTGAGAGAATTTGCGTTAGGAAAGGGTCACGTACTGGTAGCGTATCTGAAATAGGGGAGGGCTCTATTGAACGAGGGCGTCGGTGATTCCAATGGTATTAACGCAGACCAACTCAGATCAATCAGACAACCGAAGCCAACGTCTAAAGGACTTCAATGTCAAATTGATCAAACCTATTCTTCGTTCCGTTCCGCTGTGTCTGCGTGGAGAAAGCATGCTAACCAAATACAAAAACTTTTGGTAGACGAAATTGATATTGAACTCTTAAAACGGGAAAGAGACAGCTTGGACGTAAACTTGAATAGACTTTTAACTTTACTAGAACAAGGCGAAAAATTGACAAACGTTGATAAGGAAAACGATAGTATTTATGAGAGATTTGAAAATATTGAGATAGAACATGGCAAATTAAGTAGGAGAGTTAATGACTATATTCGTGAACTGCAGTCCAGTAAAAGGTCAGGTTCCATTGTGTCTTACAAAACAAACAAATCGAAATTAAGTCACGGCTCACAGGTGTCGTGCTCACGATCATCCACTACCTCAAGAAGAGTAGAAGCAGCAATTGAAGGAGCAACTTTAAAGGCTCAGTTAAAATATCTGGATATTGAAACCCAGAGGCGACACGAGTTAGAACGTATATCAACATTAAAAGCAATTGAGATTGCTGAGGCTAAATTAAACACTCTGGCAAAGTTTGAAGACGAAATTCAGAGTAACCATGGCAACCCAGAGTACGGGGGAACAGTTGTCAAGAAGATTGGATTATTGTACGTTAAATGAACCTCTGCCGTCTATTAGCAAGGGTGATATGTTGATCAACTCTGAATTAAACCCTCAAGCAGATAGTTTTTCTCCCGGTGTAGAAACTAAGGTCAACTATGAAATACCTAAAGTACAAGTGCCTGCTGATCCGAATCCAAATGCCAGGCTGCCAATTAAGAGTGATATTGGAGGGAACAATAGTCACGACACAACCAATTTGGCCAGAATAGTGTCCGATCAAATACAGAATAGCAGGTTACCGCCTCCAGAACCAGGTGTATTTAATGGGGATCCTTTAAAATATCCATCCTGGAAAATTGCCTTTGAAACTTTGATCGAACAGAAACGTGTCACAGAAACTGAAAAAATACACTATTTACGCCGATATTTGGCTGGCCAAGCCAGGGAGGCTGTTGAAGGTTATTTTTTATTAAGCGACGAACAGTCATTTCGAGATGCGAAGGCAGTTTTAGATGAAAGATTTGGTCATCCATTCATTATTGCAAATGCCTTTCGAGACAAATTAGAAAAGTGGCCGAACTGCTCGCGATGCGGTTGGACTTAAAAGGTTTTCCGACTTCCTGAGACAATGTCACACTGCCACGAGCACGATATCATACCCACTGAACTATAAATAAAAAGTCTGGAAGGATAACTCTATTGTTCTGCATGCGTAACCAATAATGGCTGTCGCTTTGCACGTATAACACCAAATGGCGGGAAATGTAAATAGCAAGCCTACGTCGGTTTTAGTTGTACAATAAAGCAGAATAATGAGCTCGAGACGAAATCTCGGCTCGAGATGAAATCTCAGCTCGAGGTGAAATTTCATCTCGGGCCGCCGTATATTTGTATGTGTCAACAGATTTTCGTTTACATGAACGGCAAGTCAGCTCGAGATGAAAAAAAAGGATGAGATTTCATCTCGAGCTGGGATTGTCATGTAAATGCAAAATGATTCCCACTAACATATGGGCATTTAAACTTAGGTAGAAAGACAAAATTACATTCACAGATATTCTCCTGGAAGATTCTGAAATCGATAATCTCCATGAGGTGAAGACAAAGATAATGGATCGAGATCTATCGACAGGAATGGCGACATAGGGTCTGGCTTGCGCCCGTCAAAAGTCAAGGTTAAGTACAGAAGCTACGTGAAAATGAATTTTAAAAGACTAGACCAGAGTTTGATCCTTGTGGTGCCATGACATTACAGCTGCTACGTGAAGATGAATTTTAAAACAGTAGGCCAGTGATTAATCCTTGTGGTGCCGTGACGACTATTTTGATTGGCTGAGAAGCAACTGTGCGACGTGGCATGATTTTGAAAAATGGTCTGGTCCGCTTCTCGAGTGGCACAGAAGTGCCACGTTTCACTTGCTACGTGGCATGCCACTTCGGTGTGAAAGGTTTTATACTTTTGTATAGGTTCATTTCGAAGTGACATGCCACGTCGCATACCACGTAGCATCTGCCAGTTTGGTGTTTAAGCTCTCCTATGCTTAATTGTGACCGATCTTGATACAGAAATGAAACGGTATTAACACACACACGGTTTTTAAACAAGCAACTCAGTTGCTTAGGTGTGAGGCCTAGATTTGGTCCAAAATCTAAGCAACAAGCTAAGCAACTCGTGGTTTCAAATTCAGGAGGGACAAATTTTAACACACCTGAAAAACAAATCAAGAAACGTTTTTTATTAAGGACTGATGACAAACTGTTGATATATAACAAATATAACACTGTTGACAATGTGACAAGCAAATAGATCAAAGATCCAATCATCATTTGGTATTTCATCATTTACAACTGCCAGGGGCTGCATTTTGTCAACCGACAGAACAACGAAATGTGACGATAACCTGTAGTGATACCTAAGCAACTACTTAAGCAACTCCAGGCCTGATTTTGGAAAATTGCTAAGCAACTCGAGGCCTGACCTCGAAAATTGAGTTGCTTATAAAAAAAAGTGTACGCTACAATACTTACTGGTAAACACATTCGCTGCGCTGAACGGTGGAATCTCTTCATGTTCTCCATTGGCCGGAATAATCGGATACCCCCGTCGTTGTCCCTGTAGCATTTCAAACCTTCATAAATCTACGAAAAGGTCAGTGTTAAAAATATTGATACAAATTATTAAAGTAAAAACGACGGGGGTATAAGGACCATTACTAAGAGAAGCTAGTTTCAAGCATTAAAAAAATACGTGAACACGTTGTCAGTAGCTAAACATGGGCAATCTGAACTGAAATAAAACTACATGTTTATCTGATAGCAAATTTTGAATTATTACAGTCCCTAGAAGGTTAAAAATCGCATTTGAGAAAGTTAGACTTCTCGTCCTTCTTATCTATTGAATTGAAACAGAAAAGTGATCCATCATTTAATGCCTGTAAGGATTTTTCATTGGGGGCAATAGAGGCTGTTGTGGACGGCCGAGTGGAAGCCAAATCCACCGGAAACAAACTTCAGGAACATCAAAGCAATGACCATAAATTCATGTTATTAACTATTTTCACGATCTCCACGATCTACACTGGTTCCACTGAATTACATACGAGTTGCAACTACTTAAATACAAGGATCAATAGAAGATAATGAATGAATACACGTGACTGAAGGAAAAGTAAAGGACAAACATACAATATCGATTCTAATTGAAGCAAGTCAATAAACACTAAACACATAGAATAACAAAATGACCAATGACGTCACTATCTGAAAGGTCAAGTTAAATACAAATTAACTACAACAATCAATACAATATATGCCAAATACAATAACAAACTCTTATGTAAATAACGTCCTCCAAATGTCACAACACACCCCCCTGTTGCGAAGTGAGGAGCAAGCAACATGGCAACAGGGCTAATAGCAATGATAAGACAACAGAACAATAAAGTCGATATGATACTCGGGGGTACGTCTGGGAAGATAATCCTAGCCATTTATCAAATGTTCCAGAACGAGTTGTTATTGTGTTTTGACATTGCACAAGGTCATTTTCTGTAGCAGTATTAAATTTCATATAGATCTGCGTATCATCCGCATACATGTGATAGGAGACATGATGTTTTCTAAATATTTCACCGAGTGGAGCACTGTACATTACATATAATTTAGAGGTAGAGGTTTAGAGGTAACGAAGCTACGTTTCCAATTTGACACTAACCTGACGATTTGTACTGCCTGATGCAAACTCCATTGACTCCATTTCAAAACAATACCAGTTAACGTTTTGACTTCGATCTTTAAAGCGTTAGAAGGAATACTCGATGAATCACAACAACTCTGCTAACAAGTAATAGTAACTAGGATAGTGTCCCAATATTCACTATTTTAAGCAGCTGAATTCCCCTAGCACAGAGAATCAAATGTATTACTGCTCCAAGTCATCACATTCGTAACTCAGGCTAACACTCTGATCCTTGGGTTTTCCTTCCTCCTCTATATGATTTGTGGACAATCTCTGTTGAGGTTGTGCAGTTGAATTTAAGTACAATTTACCTTGGTAATCTGCAGTTATTTTTGAAACAATTGACTGTTTCTGTTTCTTTGACATGATCAGTGCATGTTGATTCTGCTTAGTTGTATTGCAGACTGACTGCAAAATGAGCATACCAAACAATTCAAAACAAAGTCATTCCCGCTGCAAGGGAATGTTGTAAGAGCATGCGATATTCATATTAGAACAACTTCCAGCAAATAACCATATATGGCTAATCTTGCCATGACTATTTCAATATATTTCTTTCGTACGTATGAGGTTTTGCGGTCAAAGTGCAATAAATGATCACTGGCATAAGAAATTGAGTCCATTTACCACAAATGCTCCGCTAAACATGTATAGTTGCATAATCAGTTACGATCTTCAGAGGGCTTAGTATCTTCGTCATAATCAAATATACGGTTTTTTTTTACATAAGAACAACCTTTATAAGAAACACAAGGCTGAGATTAGGCCAAAAAATACGAACAACTTATGAAACAAGGCAGGCTGAGATTAAAAAAACTCAAGAAATAAAATACCATTAGCAAGCGAAAATAACAATCTACTATAGAACAGACCAGTATAAAGTGCTAAACAGCGATTAAGCAAACTTATTGTGAGAATTAGTTCAACGCCATCGATATCAGTTTTTGACATGATTGACATGATCAGTGCATGTTGATTCTGCTTAGTTGTATTGCAGACTGACTGCAAAATGAGCATACCAAACAATTCAAAACAAAGTCATTCCCGCTGCAAGGGAATGTTGTAAGAGCATGCGATATTCATATTAGAACAACTTCCAGCAAATAACCATATATGGCTAATCTTGCCATGACTATTTCAATATATTTCTTTCGTACGTATGAGGTTTTGCGGTCAAAGTGCAATAAATGATCACTGGCATAAGAAATTGAGTCCATTTACCACAAATGCTCCGCTAAACATGTATAGTTGCATAATCAGTTACGATCTTCAGAGGGCTTAGTATCTTCGTCATAATCAAATATACGGTTTTTTTTTACATAAGAACAACCTTTATAAGAAACACAAGGCTGAGATTAGGCCAAAAAATACGAACAACTTATGAAACAAGGCAGGCTGAGATTAAAAAAACTCAAGAAATAAAATACCATTAGCAAGCGAAAATAACAATCTACTATAGAACAGACCAGTATAAAGTGCTAAACAGCGATTAAGCAAACTTATTGTGAGAATTAGTTCAACGCCATCGATATCAGTTTTTTTAATGTAATCTATGCTGCCATCTGTAAATGTAACTTTGTATTCTTTATATTCTTCAAACTTTCTTTGCAAACCAAAAGCTCCAAGAATGACCTGCTTGCACCTTTCCATGTTTCAAACTGAATTTCCTTTCGCAGTCAAAGCAATCAAGAGACATATCACTGTAATTGAAATCTACTTACTTCCTTTGCAGAAAATAAAACTTCAGGTAGAACATCTTATGCAACAAGTGCAACGTCCGATATGTAATGTTGTCTATTGAATAGGTTTATTGACCCAGGCTACCTACAAAAAAACATAACATGAAACTTCCATACAACATAATATAAAAATACTACATCTTCCTTCTCATAATAAAAAAGCAACATACTAAACTTCCAAAACACTTTAACTTCAAGAGTGGTCCACTAAAGTCTTGGCTTGGTTCACTTCACTGAGTCTTTGGCCGCGTTAAGGCCGCAGCTTTTCATACTTCTTTTCACTTCACTCTTTTTTTTTTACAGGTTTAGCTTCAGGGGTCCTCTTACTATTCGACCATAACGCGTGCGTAGCTGCAATGGTGTTTCGCTGGTACCCTGGGGCTGAGATACGGTGGCCGTCTCGTTGGGGCTCGGGCTGGCCTGCTGACCGTCCCGCAGTGGCAATGGGGACATGAACAGGTCTGGCTGTGAAGCTGAGGGTGGTGACTCAATAGCCGTTTCTGTTGTTGGTGGTGCTGCTTCATCGCTTGTCTCACTGACACGGCTCAAACCTTGCTGGCTTTGATGTGGACGGGCTGTGAGATGTTTACGGTTTCTCCTTAGCACGGAACCTTCGTTGGTACGCACCCGGTAGGATCGTGGCTGTCCTGCATGGGATAGCACAACAGCCTGACTCCATGGTCCGTCGGGTGTCTTCTGTACGTAAACCGCGTCTCCAGGGGTGAGTTGTTTCAGTGATCTAGCTGATTTGTCATGATACAGCTTTTGGCGTTTCTGCATTTCAGTTCTTCGTCGGGTGAACTGTGTGGTCGGAATGACTTTCTTCTTGAGGTGTTGTGAGGTGCACGGCAGGATGGATCTTAGCTGACGCGACATTAGGAGCTGGGCTGGTGACGCGAACCCGTCGACTGGTGTATTCCTATACTCTAGTATACCCAGGAAGGGGTCTTCTCCGTTTTCTGTCGCTTTCGTCATGATGTTTTTTGAGATTTGTACCGCCTTCTCGATCAGTCCGTTGGATTTTGGGTATCCTGGGCTGGACGTGGTTAGTGAGATTCCCCACGTCTTGGCAAAATCGGTGAATTCTCTCGATGTGAACTGAGGTCCGTTGTCTGACATTAGCTGAGACGGTATGCCGTGTCGGGCGAAATGGGCCTTGAGTTTCGTGATGACTGCACTGGATGAGGTCGTCGGAAGCTTGTCGATTTCGAAAAAACGGCTGTGGTAGTCGACGGTTACCAAGAAACTGGCGCTTTTCCATTCGAAGAGATCGGTCGCAACCTTTTGCCACGGCAGCGTCTCGATGTTGTGGTTTATCATCGGTTCCTTTGAATTGCTTGGCATGTTGTTGGCGCATGTTTGGCACTTCGTTATGTACCGCTCGACGTCTGCGTTGAGTCCTGGCCAATATACCAGCATTCTGGCTCGTTGTTTCGTTTTCTCGATTCCGAGATGGGCTGCGTGTAACTGCTGCAGTGTAGCTGCCTGCATATTCTTGGGGATGATCAGCCTTTCTCCTTTGAGTAGGATGCCTTTTTCGAAGGAGAGTTCATGCTGCAAGTTCCAGTATGCTAGGATGTTGGTTGGGCAGTCTTTTCTTGCACTCGGCCACCCCGCTTGGACCGTTTTGATCAGGGTACTCAGTTCTGAATCCTTTGTTGTTTCCACCCGGATCTCTTCGAGCTTCTGGTCACTGGCAGGTAGGTTTCGTACAACTTGGTGTACGTAGACATCTAGACTTTCTTCCAGTGTTGGATCTGCATCGCCCAGGTGTAGGCGGGATAGAGCATCGGCTACAGGAATTTCTGAGCCCGGTCGGAACTTCAGGCTAAGGTCATAAGGCTGGAGCTGGAGCATTAATCTCTGTACTCGGGGTGGGGCCTTGTGGATAGGGTTTGCCACCACCGTTTCGAGTGGGCGGTGGTCAGTAGTAACTTCGACATGCCGGCCATAGAGATAATGGTGGAAATGTTTGCAGCCAAATACGATGGCGTACAGCTCTTTTTCTAGCTGGGAATATTTCTGCTCTGTTTTGCTGAGCGATCTCGATGCCCAGTACATATTCAAGATGTTTCAAACAGAAGAAAGGACAAAAAATAAATGTACCCCTAACACTTGCCTCAATTTCTAAGAAAACTTTTAATTAAATAGGGTCAGTAGGCAAGGTATGTCAATCGCTAAGCAGAAAATTCTAGCCCTATCTATTTGTGAATGGTCTTTCCTTTATTCTGGCTTGGTTTTGTTTGTTTGATTCAGCGTTTCTTCTAGTCCGTTTGAGTTTTTTTTTTCAAAAAGTTTGTTTTCCTTTTTTGGAGCACTGAAGACGACTTGGTAGAGGTTTTTGCCAAAATATCATATTTTCCTTTTTGCTTCTTTTGCTGCAGGCCATACCTACAGACAAAAGAGGAAATAAAGGGAGTTCATGTTAGGACAATTTAAAAATTTCTAAGTATACTTTGTCGTGTTTCACCATTATTTTAGAAAAATTATCTGATTAGCTCCTTTTTCACCGCCCCCTTTGTGGTTAGACCTGTGTGTATTTATGCTATAGTCCTTTTCCAAAAAATCTCAACTTTAGCCCATGTTTTCAGAAAAAAGCAGTAAAGTTGGAAAGAAAAATTAAATATTCCAACGACTTAGAAAAAAAACTTTGTGCCATTTTCTTCTTCTAATTTAGCGTCTATGTCCAATTACCAACTGGAATCTGTGGAAAAGTCCAGCAGGAATGTCAACCATACCATTTTTTTATGGTTTTACTTTCGATATGTCAAGTAGCAAAACCTTGTCGCAGTCTGTCACTTAGTTGAATAAACTTCAATATTTATGTTTCTCGTTAAAATTACAAGAATGAAAACCCAAGACTTTTAAGTCAGTATGAATAAAAAGAAAAATTTATTAGTTAATGGCAAAGGTTATTCCAATCCAAAACACTTTAGTTTTTGAAGTTATGTCAAGAAAGGGTAGAGAAGTTTCTTAAAATCACATTTAATCTGGTCACAGAATAATCACAAGTCAATGTAAAAAGGTGCATAAAAAGACTAAGGTTAAAACTTATTATTATTTTACATGGTAATGGGCTATATCGGTTAACCTTGTGTGACGTTAGATGTCGGGGTACTTGTATCGTAACTATCCAAGAGAGTTTTAAGTCTCAAGTAAAAAGGACAAGTTTGCAAGTAGCTCGTGAATAAGTACCTCGTCACAAGTATCTCGTCAACTAGTCCAGTGTACTCGATGCTCTCTCTCCAATATCTGCTTTTAAGTACGCTCTGGGACAAGTTTAACTGCCGACGACGTTGCGTGCCACTCGCCTCTTTTTAAGTGAGCTATCTTGTGAAATAGCTATTTGTGCTCACATTAGCTTTTGTACAAGTTGCTAGCGACATTGGTCTGGAAGATATTGCAGTGGATTTAGACACTAGCCTTAGTCGGATTCGATATCAAAACCATTTTGAGAAACCCAGCGTAGGCTGACCATCCGAGAGAAAATAGGTCAATTAGTGAATTCCCCCAGGGGACTAGCTATCATCGAGAGCTATTGATAATCTTTGGCATGACCAAGAAATTAGACTGAAAAGAAAATTGCCCTCCCCTGTGCCTGCAAAGTTTTCAATTAAAAACGGGTAGCACAACGGGGAGCTTCCATAGCTGCCAAGTTACTTAAATGATACTTCCTGCAGATACTAACGCTGAGTTTTTTACGCGCCAGCGTCGTCAGCTAGTTGGCTACTAAGCCAATGAGAAATCAGATGTATCCGACTACTAGCGCACTCGCCGACTCATCAGCTTCTTACAAGCCGACTTGTAGCCCTAATTGGACCAAATTGATGATGAATTGAAACAGATGTCTAGCTAAACACACATGAACGAGACTTTACTGAAAGCATTTATGAGTGCAGCAAATAGGGCTATTCAAGTGCTTTACGTGGTTGCCTTTGCAAACATTTTAGTTGATTTTTTTTATTTAAAACAAATGCCCGTCAACAAGTTTTATACGCACACACAAACTTTATTGTATACTTTTCATCAAAGTCTTTTTTTTTTACCCTTTTTCCTCAAAATGGTGGTGCGGGCACTGCCGAAGAAATTTTGTACCTCATCGGCGTGCTGCTTGACCCGCAGAACAGTGAGGTCGATCTACCGGTTGTGTTTACCGGCCCGGCCTCATCAGCGGCCTATTTTGATGAAATGGACCGTTTTCTACGCCTGTTGTTCGGGGATGATATAAGCCGCCTTTACACAATTATTGTTGGTGATTCAGAAGCAGTGGGGCGGCACATGAGCCGGGCCATAAAACATGTACATCGGGACCGGCGCAAAACTGGCGATGCATACTACTTCAACTGGCTGCTGCGGATACCGGAACCCCACCAGCACCCGTTTGAGGTTACCCACGACAGCGTGTCGCAACTGCGGCTGACCAGTCGGTCA
>JAAAKM020073195.1:3216085-3312551 GCA_010016025.2 Alatinidae sp. Z8VKAUB7J3 | reverse complement strand
TATCTGCAGCAGAGCTGGCGGTGCAGGCGCGCCGTGCCTTTTCCGCCATTGTTACCGGCAATGTCAAAGACAACGGCGTGCGCATGATCAGCAAACACGGTCCGTTCCAACTCCGCGCTGACGCAGAACTGGTGCATGCGTTGGATAATTTGTTGCGAGGTTTTGCCAACCAGGGCCGCATGAAACTGCATGGCAAGTACGAGCCGTGTTATGACGTGGTTGAGTCGGATCTGGTCTGATGTTGCAAATGTCTGAGCTGGCCTGCCGGCGTGGAGATCATTGCCTGTTTGAACCGCTGACGGTACAGCTTAGTGACGGTGAATGCATGGAGCTGAGCGGTGCCAACGGTGCCGGTAAAACCACCTTGTTACGCACCCTGGCCGGCATCCATCAGCAATTTGATGGCAAGTTCAGCGTTGCTTCGTTTATTTACCAGGGCCATCGACTGGGCTTGGATGGTCTGCTCAATGCACTGGAAAACCTGACCTGGTACGGGCATCTACTGGGCCGCGATGTACACACTGATGAATTGCAGGCGGCACTGCGCCGGGTTGACATGTTGGCACACGCCTATACGCCGGTTGGTCAGCTGTCGCAAGGCCAACAGAGGCGGGTAGCCATGGCCAAGTGGTTGCTGGCGGACGTCCGGGTGTGGCTGCTGGATGAACCGCTGATGGCGCTGGACAGTGATGGCCAGACGCTGCTGGCCGGCATGCTTGGCGCCCACTGCGAAGCAGGTGGGATTGCCTTCTGTGCAACACATGTAGGCCTTGCTGTCGCCGGCAGCCGCACACTCAAGTTACAGCCAAACTCACAGTCACAGTCACTGATGGTCTGATGATCTGGCGACTACTCCAGCGTGAAATCAAGACCGTGTTGCGGCAACGTGCTGATGTACTCAACCCGCTGACGTTTCTGTTTCTGGCGATGATGTTGTTTGCGGTAGCTACACCTGTCACGGAGGGTGGCCGTGCTGCCTATGGTGGTGCATTTCTTTGGCTGATTGTGCTGCTGACCAATATGCTGTCGTTGGACAGCCTGTTTCGCAGAGACTTTGAAAGTGGTGTTCTGGAACAGGTTATGGCAACAGCAGAAGTACCATTTGTCGTTGTTGTGGCAAGAATTTTTGTACAATGGCTGAGTACCGGCCTGCTCATTACCTTACTCGCGCCGATGCTGTGCCTGTTGCTTGGCCTGCCCATGGAAATACTCCCCACGGTGATGCTGTCGCTGCTGCTGGGCACTCCGGCATTGAGCTTGTTAGGCGCAATTGGTGCGGCGCTTACTGTCGGTTTCAGCCGCGGAGGAGTACTGCTGGGTCTGCTGGTGCTGCCGCTTTATTTGCCGGTGCTTATTTTTGGTGCCGGGGCAATCAATGAGCAGATCGCCGGCATAGGCAATACTGCGCAATTGTACTGGTTGGCATTTATCAGCATGGTGGCGCTGACGGTTGGACCTTTTGCTACTGCAGCGGGTCTAAAAATCAGTTTGCAGCTGCAATAATCTGTCAAGTAAGTATTGCAGAATGTGAGGACTCTTACTCTCGACTTCTGCCTGCAAGCAGACGCTAATCTGAACGCAGCGGAAAAACAGTATAAAAGATACGGGCAAATCGATGCTAAATGTGCACAGTCCTCGGCCCGCTCCGCCACGAGCTCGACCGGATCGCGCTGCTTCCAGCGCGCGAAGACGTCTTCCCGTCGCTCGCCGGTCGCCTCGTCGAACGGCAGGTCGAAGCCGTGGGGCGCGTCGGCGTTGGCGCCGTAGAAGTGCGCCATCGCGACGACGTTCAGCGTGTGGAAGAGCGCGCCGGGGAACTTGGGATGGTCGCGCAGCGTGGCGAGGAACGTGTCGAGCCCCCCCACCGAGCGCAGGCCGTCCGCCGCCTTCGGGAAGTCGGGTGCGTAGCAGTACTCGAAGTAGCTGTCGCCGCTGTGACTCGCCGCGGCGGCGAACGTGTCGGCGTGCTCGAGCGCCATCATCAGCGAGCCGTAGCCCCCGCTGGACTTGCCGAACACGCCCCGGTGCTCGCGGCCCGGGCGGGTGTGGAAGCGCTCCTCCGCCCACGGCACGAGCTCCTCCACGATGTGGCGCGCCCAGGGGCCGACCGCGGTCGAGTCGACGTACTGGTTGCCGCCGAGGCGGGTCATGCCGTCCACCATCACGACGATCACCGGCGGCATCCCCTCGGCGCCGATCAGGCGATCGAGGCGCGCCGGCAGGTTCTCCTGGTACCAGTCGTAGTTGAGGTAGGAGAGCGCGGAGCCCGTGAAGCCGGCCAGCGCGAAGAGCACCGGGAAGTCCGTGTCGAGGTCGTCGTGGCCCTCGGGCAGGTAGACCGGAATCCGGCGCACGTGGGGATCCCCCAGCGGATTGTCCCGCAGCAGCGTGCTCTCGAAGTCGTGGATCTCCACGCGTCCGCCCATCGGCTTCCTCCCGTGATCGCTGGATCGTCGCTAGGGTTGTACACGTGAACGCGAAGCAGATCCTCCTCGCCCTCCTCCTGACCGGGGCCAGCTTCGCGATGATCTACCTGCTGCTCGGCACCGAGCGCGAGGTCCGGCTCATTGCGGTGGAGGAGAGCCCGCGCGTGCCCGTCGAGGTTCTGGCCCGGCTTCGCCTCTTTTAGTCTGGGCAGCCCTTTCTGGACCACCGGCTTCCATCGGCCGAATAGGGGTTTGCCGTTGACCCGCATCCATTCTCCCCAGCCTTGCCTTAGCAGGGCTCCGGAGCGAACCGAGGGGCCGGAATCCTCACCGATCAATGGTCTGGCTTGTCATCTTGGTGTCCTTGGCCTAGCTTCCACCGCATGTTCGATTCGTTAAGCGGCCGGCTACAAAGCGCATTCAAGAACCTTCGGGGGCTCGGGAAGATTTCCGAGTCGAATGTGGCTGATTCTCTCCGGGAAGTCCGCATGGCCCTGCTAGAGGCCGACGTCAATTTTAAGGTGGCACGGGACTTCATCGAGAGCGTCAAGGAGAAGGCGATCGGTGAGAATGTGATTCAAAGCATCCAGCCCGGCCAGCAGATCATCAAGATCATCAACGATGAGATGGTCGAGCTCCTCGGTTCCGCGAATGCGGCGCTCGAGATCGATGCCAAACCCGCCTCGATCATGATGGTGGGTTTGCACGGTTCGGGTAAAACCACCTCCAGCGGAAAATTGGCCAAAATGCTCGTCAAAGAGGGTCGGAAACCGCTGCTGGTGGCGGCGGATGTCTACCGGCCCGCAGCGATGGACCAATTGGACACACTCGCCAAGCAACTTTCCGTTCCCTCAGTGGTGATCCGTGGTGAGACAGACGTGCTCAAGATCGCCAAGCAGGCTCAATCGGCCGCCAAAGAGCAGGAATGCGACGTGGTGATCTACGATACCGCGGGTCGACTGCAGATCGATGAGCCCTTGGTCCAAGAGTTGGTTCGACTCCGGGACTTAGTGCGGCCGCAAGAGATCTTACTCGTCCTCGACTCCGCCACCGGCCAGGAAGCGGTCAATGTGGCGACGCACTTCAACGACGCGCTAGAAATCAGCGGTTGTGTGTTGACCAAGCTCGACGGTGACGCCCGTGGCGGTGCGGCGCTGAGTATGAAGGCCGTCACCGGGAAACCAATCAAGTTGATGGGAACCGGCGAAAAGCTGGAGTTTTTCTTACTTTTTGAAAAATCAGTGACGATTTTGCTCCGTTCCCTAGATATTAAAAAAATACGTTTGCCTCCCTCCCCCAAATTTTTCCGATTAGCTTTTTCAGAGGGGGTAGCTGTTGATGACTTACAATAAACTTAATGAATTCTATATATTAGGAATAAGCATAAAAATCCAATTTGTTTTTATATAATAATTGTTTTCACAATTCCTTCTTTTTCTTAGAGTTTTTTTGTTACTATTGGGCCGAGTCGCTCCTTACTTATAGTCTCTTCCCACGAACCGTTTGATCAGGTTTGTTTCCGATAATCAGAGGGAGTATATGTTATTCATTTTTTTTTTCTTACTTATGCCTGAAGGCACGCGAGTATTGCATACAATTCAAAGGTATTCTTTTTACTCATTAATTTGACAAGTTTTCATTAAAAGGTGACAAGTTTAACTTTCAAATATTTTATGTTTCGGGGAGAGGGAAGGGGGTTAAAGGTCTCACGATTTTGTGTTTGGGAGAAGAGGTCAGGATATTTTTTCTTTGGTCCTTGCAAAATAGTATACGCTATAGTTTTTCTTTTTATTCTTATCGTTTGACATACTCTTTGACTAGTTATTAGTACTATCAATATACAAAATATTTCTAGTGTTTTTATTTTTGTTTTTCTCATAATGGACGATTTATTAGATATTCAAGCTGCTGATGACAAACGGCTTTTGCAGTTAAGGGTAGAAGATGCAACAAGTAGGCCTACTGGTAATCTAATTAATGTCCTAAAAGGAATTCTTACCAAGGTAAAGAAAATCCCAGGAGGTAGGGACTACATTTGATGTTTTTAAGCGAGTTCAATTTATGTATCATCATTTTTTAGAAGAAAATGCAAAACTCCTGTGCAACAAAAACGATAATCTTCAAAATATAATCAAATTACAGGAAAAATTGGAAAAAAAGACACAATGGCTCCATCCTTCTTTGAAAATCGCAGACAGTACTCTAGTGTTTTGAAAGGTCCTGTAATCTTTTGTATTATTCTTTAGCTTAGTAGCAACGAGGCAATTAATTACTTAAAGAAAAGAGAAAACCCCCGGAAAAAATGGTGCAGAACATAAGCAAAATAATCAGATAAGATATCAGCTAATTGTTGTCTGAAAAAATCACACAAGGCCCAGAAGGTAAAATTATTGTTGAAGGGCATACTGATGACGATCCTATTGCCACCGCACAATTTCGTTCCAACTGGGCATTATCCAGTGCCCGCGCGGTAGCCGTGGCGCACGGGCTGTTCGAAGACCCGGAGATCGAGCAGGATCGTTTCAGCATCAGCGGTCATGCGGAAACCAAACCGATGGTCAGCAACTCAACCAAGGCTGGCAAGGCGCGGAACCGGCGTGTGGAAATAATTGTGCACCAGGGCCTGGACAGCGACGTGCGGGGTGACCTGGAAGTGTTGAAAACCGAGTTTCCCAACACGTATGAAAACGTCCGCCGGGAGCTGATCCAAACGTTTGAACTCAGCCCCGAGGAAATCTTCTAACTCGCGTGCGGCAGCGTTAGTCGCCGGCTTTTTCCGCTGCGCGCTTTTTCGCCATGGCGTCGATGAACTGAATCAAGGTCAGGGTTTCAGCAGGATCCATCCGTCCCACCGGTGAATTGCTGTAAGTAGATGCCATCACCCGACCGTCACCCCGCAGAATAAACTCGGACGGCTGAATATGGTCGCGGCGCGGTTCCCACTTGGCGCCAATTAAATCACCGTCTGCCTTACTCACACTATGCGCCACCGGAAAGCTCAGTGGCGCCGCTACTTCCAGGGTTTGCTCTTCAGTGTCCACCGTGGCGGCGACAATGCTCACACCCAGTTCGCGATACGCAGACAGGTTTTCTTCGAAGCCGGCTAACAGTCGGCGGCAGTAGGGTCACCAGTGTCCGCGATAAAACAACACCACAGCGTAGGGCGTGTCCAGATCGCGCGGCAGCACCAGGGTATCGCCGCCGGCCACTTGTAAAGTCAGTTCGAACGCGTATTTCATGATGAATAAATCTCATCTTAATCTTTCTTTCAATTGTAGCTCTGGAAAGCGGGATAGAGCGACATTTTTCTGTAGAGTTTACGGTTTGAAATGTTGTCAGTCAAATGGATCGCCAAAGATTCCGTGGGCGATTTTTCCAAAAATATCTAGCAAATCCTTCTCCGTCTTTCGAAGTGCCCATCTCAGAGAATCGCACGGGACCACTGTTATCACTGTTACTTCTAAGATCCTAATATTGGTTCGCATGCTTCTCTTTCTATTCTTCCAAACTGTTTTTAAATGTCAAAACACATCCTGGGCCATAGCTATTCTGCTCTTACCTAAAAGTAAAAATTTGGTCGAAGCATTCCATCCGCTTTCTAAAATTACACTGTTCTTCTCTTAAAACTTAATCTACAGCATCTCTACGCCTAAAAAGTAAATCGTACTAAGTGACTAGCTTTCTACAAAACCAAGCTAACGCCTCTATAGTTACCACACTCAATCTTATCAGCTTCCCTGTTAAAATAATAGAAAAAATTACTTCTAAAATGTCTGGGAACTTCCCATTTTTTATAAATTAGACTCACAAGCTTCAGTATTCTGTCTCCAACTGTGCAAGCAACATATTTAAGTATCTCATTTACCACACCATAACCACCTGGGACATTTTAATTCTTTGAGTACTCCTTCTAATTCTTCCTCGAGAAAAAATATATTTCTTCACTTCAAAAGAGTTGATAATTAGAGCAGATTTGGCAAGTGTACTTTCGTTTCCAGAGTGGTCAAATGATGCCAGCACGCCAATCTTTCAGTATACATTTCTAGTGTCCATATTACTGAGAAGATTAGTTAGAGCAACAGGATCATTGCTGCACCTCTGTACTTGAGGATCTCAGCAGAAATACTCAGAGGCTGTAAATGGTTTAAATACAAAATTGAAAGCCATCTTGGGTGTGCCCATGGCGGCTTGAATCAGGTGTGGGTCTGGATATGGAACTGCCTTGGCAATTAGGAACTCTGAAAACTGGCTGCTGTTATCCAGCATGCTACCATCAGCAAATAAAACACAGCTAACAGTGAAAGGCTTCCCTTCCATCAACTTGTGGAGGTATTTGTATAGCAAGTAGGGGTCTCTCCTTCTAGCAGCATCTTCAAGATTGCTGGATTTCATGTCAACAAAGGTCTTTCTATTTTTCTGCAGTAGACTATTACACGTGTCATTGACACTTTTGTAATATGAACTGTTGTTTGCTGGGTGGGCCTTATTTTGCAGCTCGATCACGAACGGCCCTTGGGGATATTCAGTGTTTTTCTCAGTATTTTTTCTTTGGGGGAGTTCCATGCCATTTTGGAGTCATCCTGGTCTTGATGGCAGCTATACCAGTTTGAGATATCGAGAGCATACTTTTGCTGCATCGCAGTGGTCGCTAGGCTACTTAGATCAAATTTGAGTCTCCTTTGTCATTCAATGGGTCTGAAGCTAGAGGGTCGGGAACATTTCTTCACACACCCTCCCTGCCAGTGTATGTCACGCTAAGGTGTCCCACTAAAGTGATAATATCGTGCAATAAGACTCTAAACGGGGTCGTTGAGAGCTTTGCATAGAATGGTCCTTCACCTCTGCAGTATTCAGCCTAGTGGGAGCATAGCACACAATAAAAGTCTACTTTTCACGCTTGTAAGAAAAAAGACTTTGTCGTAGAGTTTAGCACAAGGCCTACGCCGTTTGTCTTTGTTTTTGGGTCACCAGAACCAATCAGGTGAATTCTTTTCTACCGATATCCTCTGACTCCTTTTCGACGAGATGTATTTCTGTGAGTCCAGCCACAGCTACACAGAAGCGTTTTAGTGCAAGAGCAATAATCAGTTCCGCTCCAGGAAAGTTGAGCGCAGCAACGTATCTTGGTAGTATTTTTAGTAAAGACGGTGGGAGTAGCGACGTCTTGCATATGACTCATAGAAATAGTAGACAGACTAGCTAGAATCAAAATTTCACTGTTCTATCTACTATTGAAAGCTCCCTTAATAAGGTACACAATTAAAGTACAAACTTAGAATTAGAGTGTCTCGCGTTCGATTCCTGTTTGGCTGTGTTTATTTCAATCGGGCCAGGTTCTCTGATAAGCTGAATGCGATGGTGTGATTTTTGTTAAGATTCTATGACTTTTAGGGGGTGTTTCCCCCTATTCTTAAATAATAGAAAATAGAAAATATTAAATAGAGGGGGATGTTTCTTTTCGAAGCTATTCTCGGCTTTTCTATAGGATCATTTTCAGATAAATTCACTGTGAACAATACCCGTAACAAATATTATTTGCGTGAGAAACATCCGTTAATGTTGTGTAGAGTGCTTACCTTGTCTATCCCACAAGATGCTTTCTTTTCGAGTCGAGATATGGCTTTTATGACAGCGTCACAAGTAATAACAAAATCAAGGTCAGGAGATTCGCAAATGAAGTTGCGAAGCTCGTCACAAAATTGTGACTCTGAAACAGGATCAGGCTCAGAAAATTCATTTGAAAAATGGGATACTCATTCGTACAAAGAAATCTCATTCGGGTCTGGCAAATTGGAGGAGATGGTACGAGGTAAGAGCTACCATAGTAGATCAGGTGAATCCTTGACCCTTTTGGAATGAAATGTTTACATTTTAGATCGATGAATGATAAGTTCCTTAGCAAAATATTTTTTGTTCCTATTTTTAATTCGTTGACTATTCCTTGACGGGGACAAAGGCAATCTCTCCATAATTTTTGCCAAAACACAAGCTTCAGACAGCGCTAGATCTCCTCACCACCCAGGAACTTGGGTGCCAATAATGTTTTTTTTTTTAAGAGGAACTGCCCTGTCTTCAGCGCACTAAAGCGCTTGGCAAGTTTCTGCAGAATAGATACCAAGAGTTAATCTAACTTCATTAATATCATTAATGGAAGAATTCTGCTGGAGATAGAATGGAACCCAGATCTCGTTAAGGATGTTATCAGAAGTTTCAGTGTACTGAGATGTGTCGATTTTTTTCAATCAGGACAAGTATACCACTTATGCCGGTGAACAATATGGGCTTGTTACGCTAGAATCCGAGAAACCCCTCGTTTAAAACTAGAAGCAATAGGAAGGTAGTCTGAAACTTGAAATTTAGAAAGTACCTCGACACAAAGTATTTCAAGATTTATACGACACAACATGGTCAAGGTTAGATGTGCAAGAAGAAGAATTAGTGTAAGTAAACCTATTAGATTTCTCCTTAACTTTAAAATCATCTCCAAATATTCCATATTGTAAAGAAGCACGGACAGAAGCTGAAGACAAACTGCAATTACAAACTTCAAATTACAATTAAAATCACCTACGATCAGACACGGCATTTTCAGTTTAAGGACATCACGAATGCATGAGCGAAGTTTACTAGCTGCTAATGCAAAATCTTTCTCAGAAACTTCATCTTTGTAATCTGTGGGTGAATAAACATTTGTTACTTCGCACTCATCAACTCGCACAGCTAAAAAATTATCACTCGGAAAGAAACGCTAGAATTAAGATTTGATGCTGCATAAGCAGCAATACCACAAACCTCTGCCTTTAGAAGCACTACGATTAGGTGGAACGGAAAAAGTTTCTAAGTTGGCACTTTTGTTCCTCAATTTCCACTGGAATTCTCTTCTCTACCCCAATAAAGTTTGGGCCCTTAGTGACGCATTTAGCGTGGGTTGATTGCCTTTTATGTGGTCAACGATAGCTTCAGCAGTATCTATAGACTCAACTATAAGTTTTCAGTCGTCTTTACTTTTGCGTATTTCAGTGATTTGAGAAGGATTTGAACACACCGAATCGACACGAGCACTGGGGGTGTTGAGTGATCCAGGTAAGTTCTCGAGTACAACTGCCTAAGATGGAGTCTCGGATTCAGATGCATTGAATTTTGAGGGCCAAAAACTAGGTTTTTTATTGTTCGATTCGACTAAACAATCAATTTTCCGGCCTTGTTCGTTTACTTTCACAGCCAGAGTTGCCAATACTGCGTCGCAAAGTTAATTTATTGGGCGAATTGCGGCAAAATTATGTAATGGAGGTTTTGTTCATGTGGGCGTGGTCAAAATGATCGATCAGAAGGCTAAAAAAAGCGAGGCGACACGTAAACGCATAGTGGCCGCTTTTAACGAGTGCGTCGCCACAAACGGCTACGCGCAAACAAAACTTGTGGACATTGCGGATGCGGCGGGATTAGCGACACCCCACCTGCGCTACTATTTTAAAAATAAAGAATCGATACTGGAACATCAGTACGACCGCATTGTAGCGGGCTTTGAACGAACGGTGCTGAACATAGAGGCAGCCACCCCCCGGGATTGGTTCATCGCGCTCGGGCAGCTTATTTTTGCTGGCGGACCTGGCTCCACGCAAACGCTTCAGGTGCTGATTGAGGCTAATTCTTTAGCCGCACGTTCGGTGCACATGAAGAAACTGAAGCGGCAATACGACCAACAGACCCTGGATGCCATTGAACAACAGCTTAGCGCGCTGCATGTTACGGACCCGCGAGCTGCCGCGACCATGATCTTTCATTTTCTTACCGGGCAGATGCTGAATACTGCATTTGAGGACCAGCGCACCAGAACTGAGGCAATCGGTTTTTTCCTGCAGTTTGTAGAGCGCCTGCTTACAAGCGATGCAGGCGCACCGGCACATTTTTAATACCGCGGATAAAATTGTTCGGTAAACGTTCAACGTCGTCCACCAACTCTACAGTGTGGAAGCGTTTGGTAATTTCCTCCCACAACACCCGCAGCTGCATTTCCGCCAGCCGGTTGCCCATACAGCGATGCACGCCAAAACCGAATGAAACGTGAGCACGGGCATTGGCGCGGTCGATGATCATTTTTTCCGCGTCGGGGAAAACAGCCTCATCGCGGTTGCCGGACAAGTACCACATAACAACTTTGTCACCTTCCTTAATCTGCTTGCCGCCCAGTTTGTAATCCTGCAGGGCAGTGCGCCGCATGTGAATAACCGGCGTTTGCCAGCGCACCATTTCAGAGACCATATTGGGAATGAGGCCCGGATTGTCACGTAGTTTCTGATACTGCTCGGGGTATTTGTTCAGACCAACAACACCGCCGCTGATGCTGTTCCTGGTGGTGTCGTTGCCACCCACAATCAGCAGTAGAATATTACCGAGGAACAACTCCGGGTCTTCGTTCATGCGGGCGGTTTCTTCGTTGTGCACCAGCATGGAGATGAGATCAAATTTTGGCGGCTCCTGCGCCCGTTCAGCCCACAACTGATAGAACGCGGCAGCAGCGCCCATCAACTCTTCGTAACGTTTGTTCATGTCAATGCTGTCGTCACCGGTGATTTCAGGCACCGCCGTGGCCAGATCCGACCAGTGCACCAACTGCCGACGCTGCTCGTAGGGAAAACCAAACAAGGTAGCCAACATTCTGGCGGTCAGTTCTATAGAAACTTCCTGTACCCAGTTAAATGTTTCACCAACAGGCAGGTTGTCAAGAATGTCAATGGCGCGTTCGCGAATTAACGGTTCCAGAGCGGCCAGGTTTTTCGGCGCCACACTTGGGGTTACCGCTTGGCGTTGCTGCATGTGTTTGGGTTCATCCAGGGTGATGAAGCTTTGTCCCTGCACCTGACCTTCTTGTGCCACATATGGGTCAACAATGGCAATGCCGCCTTTCTCGGACGAAAACACCTGATTGTTTGAATCCACTTCTTTGATCAACTGATGATTGGTGACCGACCAGAAGGGGCCGTTCTGACTGTCAGCCAGGTAGTGCACCGGTGCTTCATTGCGTAACCGTGCAAACCAGGGTTGCCAGGAGTCGGTCTTGAACAGTTCAGGGCGGCTGACGTCTATCTCTTCCAGCGGGGTGCTCTCGACGGTGGATAGCTCAGGATGTGTAGGTTCGGCGGCATTCATTCAATATCTCCAAAGTAACACGTGTAACTTAGTGCTCGAAAAGAAAGTAGTCAAGTGTTTACTTTCTTCGAGAGCCGGTCTACCGTTGCGGACATGGACGTTGAATTTATTAGCCTATTTTATAAACCATTTCTTATTTATCCAGAAAAGGAAAAAACAGTGGCCATCACCCACAAAACTATGAAAGTCAATCATAATCATTAATCAGTTACCTTATAGCAGATGTTAATCTTGTTATTGTTATGTCCACAAGTGTATGATCACTTTTATTATAAACAAAGGTATCATCTGAGATAATATCTTTTAATGCAGGGATTATTTCATATATGTCTTGAAGTATTTCTCCATCTGACAACTTGAATAAATCTCCAGCCTGAAAAACATTTGATATTTTAAACAATTACTTATTCAAATGTTGCACATTCAAATATTATAAGTAGCCGCACATTACCTAAGCACACTGGCTTATAAAAGATATGTAAGAATGTAAACTTGTTCCAGATTGTTTGGTCACATTAGCTGAACAACCAGAATCCTTTTAGATATTTGTGTTAAGTAACTTATGCTGTGGCCTGGCAATATGAAACCACTATTACAGCAATATAATAAAACCTGTTTTTATCTTTCTTTTATTATGTGCTGTTCAGGTTTTCAAAATGGTCCTTTGTCACTTGTGTTTTGACCCTGTTTTCAAGACAGCACTCACATATTTTAATCAGTTGTTTATTAGTGAATGAATGTCCTCTTTTTACTTCCTCCCATCATGGTGGAAGGAGGGAGGATAAAGATTCTAAGTTGAATTCAGATAATAATAAAATAGCCCACAAAAAAAAGAAAACTCGCAAAGTGAAAATGGTTACATCCAATTTGAAAGTGAGAAGATCATACTACTGAAGACATTTTCATTACTGCAGAGGGGATTGCACTTTGAAGAACTTAACAATCCCCTAGCAAGCCACAGAGGAACTTATTTGTTTCCAGTATATGAAAAGGAGGTTTAGTGCCAAACTAGGCACTCAAGTTTATAAATATACACTGTGACTAACGTAGATATTTAAAAATGATGAAACTAGTTGCACCTAATGCATTTTTCCTCACTTAAGGTACAGCAGCCACTCAATAATTATTTGACAATTTATGAGTTATGTCTACTGAGACTCCTATCGTTGATGAGACTTCTAAATATTTTTTAATACCTCTCAAACCAGTTCCAAATTTCAAAAATACTCATCTAGTCTGACTGACTTTAAACCCAATCTCAGCTTAATACCATCTGGCCTCTCAAGGAGCCAGACAGTGATGCCATGATGATTTTTTTATAACAAAAAACAGACAAAACCATTGGCTTGTCTTTTTACATATAGACAATAAACAAAATGACAATAAACAAGAATTCTCTCCATGGTTTCCAAATGGATCTCAGCTTCATACCAACCCATGTGGGGATATTTAAGAGCCAAATAACATTCTTGCCAGTAAGAGATTGTCTTTCAGAGGGCCATTTCTAATCGGAGTTTATCATGGATTTGCATTTATACCATTCCTTCCAAGCTAGCCCACTTTCCCCATAAAACCCATTCTCAAATTTATCAGAGACTTCAGGCATACGAATTTTATAACCCAAAAGATTCACTCCCCTTCCCACTTTGTGCTGACTTTACATTGGTGCTAATGAGGCTTCAGATTACTGTCTGTTTGAACTACCCATGGGAAGAGACGAAAAATTAGTTAATATACTGTACATGTGTAAAGATATATTAATATATTTCCAAACAAGAGTGTAAATATTTAATAAAAGGAAATATCTTTCATGGAAAGTTTGCCATTGTAGCCTTTGCCTATACAGGTGAAATCTGCCACACTAATGACAAATTTAACCCAGCCTGGTATAGTACAATTTGTTTGTTTTTCGTTTAAGTGTGTAGCATTCAAACTTAAGGTTATTATACAGCTGCAGGTTAGTTTTCCTTTGGTTTTTATACTGCCATCATGCTTAAACTTTCAATCAATTAATTTATGTTCCATCTTGTTATTACATTCATCTACAACTATACTAATGACACAAAAGATAACCAGCAGGCTTTTTGGAGAGAAACTATAACAAAAATTTTAATTAACCCACTCCCGTTTCCATTACGACTCTCTAACCTATTAAAACAACTTCCCACCCAATCCAAAAAACACCCTGAAAATCATGTAAGTCTGGGTGAAGCGTCTGCATTTCCGTTTGCAGGTAATAGAATAACCTCATCCTCAAAAATTTTTTTTGAGCAATGGATGTTCAAACATTGTCACTACCTTCACCCTCCCGAATTTGTCATTCAAGAAGTGCCCGAATCTTGCTGACATAAGAGTCTGCTATGTTTACCGACTCCGTATGGATGCTAACATTTGTAAGAGCATTGAAGGGGTTTCCAAACTTAGTTCTAAAGACATAAATATTGCGCCAAGTGAAGTTTCCGAAATAGGATTTAGGTAAAACAGGGGGTGAGTCGCTTCTACTTTGCCCTAATGCCCTCAAATCACTGTTTTACACTGGTTTACAAGAGTAATCTGAGAGGTTTTTGGCCTAAAAAAGATACAAGACATTTTTACCCATTTACCTTTATTTTTGTGCATCGTTTCCCTGTAAGTATACACACTTTTTCCAGTGAATCTCATATCTCCTTATTCTGTCCAAACATAACCCAGTGCCGTTCTCTGCAAAATAATTCTCCATGGAGGTGATGGCCTCCTCATTTCACAAAAATCTCTGTCCTGACAAAAGTGCTGTTTTTAGAAAAGGGAACGAACATAAATTACCAGGGAAAGATCTCTTGAGTATGGATAGTAGTCAAGCACTTCAAACCGTAATTCATGAATTTTCTTGATGGCAACCGGTGATGCATGAGAATGCGCTTTGTCTTAGTGAATCCGAATTTTCTTTCCATAGTATGCATAGTGTGCACCTGTAATGCTATGATATTCCTGTTTGAGTAAAACAACATTGTATGTTTTCCTGTGTGGAGATAATTTATTAATTTGACTCCAAGGTTCTCCAAAAAATAGCCGTCATCACTTTCCCAGAAAAAACAGTCCCTTACTTTTTTTTGTTGTTTGTTTTTTTCAGAGCAAAACCCTCCTTTTCTCCTTTGCTTTGACTGTTTTTCCCTTTCGTTTACATAGTGGTGGGTTCCATCAAAAGTAATTAATTGAGACCAAACTCTCTTTTATTGAGCCTAAACGGCGGTAACAGTCGGAAACGTATATTAGCACACATTTTTGGTCTGATGCAAAATCAGCACCCACCGTGCGAACAGCTTTCACATGCTTAAATCTCAATTCAAGATGTGGGAAACGCGTTCTTTGGACATACTCCTGAGGGCCTCTGCTACCTCTCCGACTTCAGTTCCACGGTCATTTAGAACTAGTCGGTGAACTTTGACAATGTTACGGTTAGTGGTCGTAGTTCTCAGACGTACGTAGCGTTTAATGTGAAGCAAGCTGGACGGCCAAGTTTGAGTTCAGCTGCCTAAAAGTTAACGGTGGCATATGTTGGTTGCTAGTCCCCGTATGTTGCATCCGACTCACCTTTGAGTTGTGTAGGCGTGTTGCCTTTCACATGCAAATATTTGATGAGAGCTCAATATTCATTTTTATCTATTTTCACGAAAACTGTAACTTCAATTCACACAAACGATTATCATACATCATATGCGCGTCAAAATGCTCGAAAATGTTGATGAGTACTAGTTATAGTTGTGGATCCTCATTAGTAAACCTTTATTGACAAGTTCTGCTATCTTAATCTTAACTTTTCAAATAATCCTGGTGCATTGGCTAATTCTCTGACATTAAAGTCTTTTATTCTTCTTTTCTTCTGTTTTTTGCCTTGTCGCCTCTTGTTCGTCTGGGGGAGGGGGGGGGGGCCGGGGGGGAGGGGGGGGGGGGGGGGGGGGGGGGGCATAGTACTATCTTTCCTTCCGTAGAAAGCTTTATTTAAATAGCGATGCTCAGAAATAATGATCAACGAAAAATAACCATGATGGAGGCAACTTTTGTTCCTTTCGTCTCGTGAGGAATAAATGTGTATATAGCAGATTCCTTTTTAATCTGACGCAGGGGATTCGTCGCTGACAAGGGATCGTGGCAACAATCATGTAAGATAAAAGCCCAATAGATTCCTGTAACAAAATATCTAATGGTGTTAACTGTCATCTAGACGATTGTAAAAAAAAATGAACATATTAAGTGGTATTATCATGTAAGCTGTATCCTTCTCCATATTATGACCCAGATGATTAATTTTCAACGTCGCTGGTTGCAAAAAGGGGAATTTTCGTTTGAAGGTTAATAGAGGGCTAAAGTTAGAGTTTACTGTCCTGTGTTATACGCATCGTATGTACAAAATTATGAGCATTTCAGAAAAAAAGAAAACTTTCTCTTAGCGCTCTCATGTTCATCAGATAATACATCTCAGTAATACAAAGACCATCTCAAGTTTTTCATAAATATTCGAATACTAGCATAAATATACGGTCCGTAGTAGAAAAAAGGATTTGGGGGAGGGTGGGGTGTGTCAAATATGAAAAAGTGCATATTTATATCATTTTTTTGTCTAGCAGAGGAATATCTTTTGGGCCAATCTCAGAGTGGGAGAACTCCCTCTCCTTCGTACCCACCAATTTTGTGAGTCGGTAGTAAATATTAGGCCCGAGACAAATTTGGTGTTTCTTACCGAGCGTTTTTGCCGTTGCTACTTCAGTGCTGACGCACGGGGTGGCAAACAGTATTCCGTTGTAATATCAGTCGATCATAATAGGTCTGATTGATCACATATATATCATATTATTGTAATAGATCTATCTAATAGATCATAAATATATCATAGGTCATAAGACTTTGTAATTTCATTCAAAATATTTGAAAAATGACAAAATTCGTCCCGCTTTTTCCTGTATACGTTGAAAAATACATGGTGGCTCCCCTCCCGCCCCTATATTTATATTAATTTTTCACAGGTAAAGGCATTTGGTGGGACAGTTAAGCTTGAAGCTACTCTGAAATGCTATAGGTAGAAATTGTCTTAATGTAAATGAATTCAGGTTTTGTTAGATTAGTATTTAGTTTAGGGCACACAAATTGGATTAACACTCATTTCTTTTTATTTATGATAAATAGGCATTGATTTGCTCACGGGCGAAGGCAGGTACTAATTTGGGCCTAAACCCCTGACACTTTGATCTTCCTTGAATCTTAGTAGCTTAGGTATCTTATCTTAGTAGCTAAGGAAAAAAAAGGGGAAAACGTCTTCAACCAGTAGTAGACATTTCGTCAGTCATGCGCCAAATTATTTTCGGAAGAAAGGGAAAAAAAGGGGGCAAACTACGGGAAAAAGTCGGTTAAATAAAGCAACGAAAACACAAAATTGAACAAATTAATACTTAAAATAGGAAATAAAACCAAAAGAAGAAATTTTGGACATGCAAAGGTCTGAATTTACAACGTGTGATTTAAACCTATCTTATAATAGTGTCTAAACCATAAGCACTTTGTCTATTGTATTTATAAGTTATTATCTAATAGTCTCTTTAAACCTCCTCTGTTTATTTGACGCTATATCCGTTCGTAATTAAACTGTGTGGTGTTAATTTTTAGATGTCTCTTTAATAGAGTAAGAGAGAGCAAAAACTGACAGATTGTTTTTTAGGCCGGAACTTCAGTTTGAAGCTGGTTGGGCTTTAACAAATATCGCTTCCGGGACTTCTGAGCAAACAAGAACTGTGGTTATGTATGGTGCCATACCTGCGTTCGTCTCTCTTCTTACTTCTCGTCATACGAATGTTGCCGAACAAGCAGTTTGTGCCCTTGGAAATATAGCCGGTGACGGAGCTGTTCTTCGAGATGAAGTTTTAGATGCAACGTTTTACCGCCTCTATTGAACTTGATTAGTACAACCACCCCTGTGAGTTACTTTCTTCTTTTTCTAGGCCTTAATTTTCATTGGATTTTTTAAATATAATTTGCTTTGATCTTTTAAATCGTCCATACGTCAAATTCATGAACAACAATGGAACCAAACTTATGAATAAAAAGAAAGGATCTTTCGTATTCTCCTCGTAGCTTTTATACTCCTTGATTTTTTGCATGATTGATGCATCCAAGATCTTGAACTTGAAGAAAGAAAAACACCTAACACTGTTTTTTTTTTCCGACCTCGGCAAAAAATTTGGTCATCTGATGTCGCACTTGGTTTTCATCCAAGAAAAGCTCATTCTGAACATAGGGGGCTTTCGGGGACTTGCCGATGGTTGTGCAACTTCCTTAATTACATCCCAAGTTTTCTCAATATTTGTGCCACAGCCCGCAAACCTTCGAATTTAGCTTTTCGAATCAGCGTTTTAAGTATGCTTCGGTATAATTTAAAAGCCTCTAATTTATCATCGATCGATCTATTCCTATACTCTTTCCAAAGGTTAAATCAGTGTTAATGTCATAGTGTTATGTACTGATTTTAACCTCTAATGGCTGACCTTTCTCACGGATTGACGTCACAGAAGAGTGAACGCCGAGCGAAGAGGACACTAGTATATAAGCAAATCGCAGTGGAACAGCTCATTACAAGTGCTGACCCAGACCTTAGGGATCTTCTTAGGTCAGAATGGTGAAAAATTGTAAAAACTTGTAATTTTTACAAAAACCGGAGGAACTTTTTCCAAACCATTCTGTGACTACGATGTATTTTTCATTCTCATACGGGAAGTAAGTGCTATGTCATTCTCCGATACATTGACACCCATATTTTGGTTGAACACACCAAGCAGGGTAGTTTTCAGACTCACTCCTGGCTTCTGCTTTATTCCTTGGAACACAAGACTGTCAAGCAGAGCATTCTGGTCTTATCCGTCCAGCTGTAGTCCAGGTCTTTCGATTTCAATTTCAATTTCAGAAGACTTTTAAGTCACTGTTTGATACTTTGAAACTTCAGATTATATTCTAGCACTGCAGCATCATTTCTTGACTAGCCTGTCTAAGAACGCTTCCGTTGTCTTTGAATTTCTCAGCTATTATACGGCTAATATCGCCCTCAAGCCTTTGCATAGTTTTCACAAGGTCTTGTTCTGTTCCACTTAATTTTTATCTAATAGTGTAGATGCTGGTGATCGCTCTTGATTTTGGGTTACATTAAGAGCAGTACAACTTTTGGAAACAATTTTATAAATTTCTGGTGACTTTCGGACTTCCTCAAATGCTTTTTTGACCTCCCTTGTAGTTCTCTTAGTGACTTCATCAGAATAACCTTTGAAGGATGCTAAGCTAGCTTCAATGACTCGGTGTTCAGAATGCGATCCATAGCAAAACAACAAGTAGCTAGTGCCTCCTTTAGCATCAGTACTAACTTTTAGGATGCTAACCGGCCATAGCAGGTATCCCCGGAAATTTGTTAAAACCAATTCAAACTGCTTAAATTTGGCCATCATACAAATAAATTAAACCAAGGATCGATCAGCTGTACTTATTATAAGTGGGACAGGCCCAAGGCAATAGTCACAATCACCCTGTTGCAAGGTAAATGAAAGCTATATAAACAGAGCCAAAACTCATCTTTGAGCAAGGCCTGGAGCTAACTCTCATGAGAACATCTAAAATTCAAATCCAACTTTTGTGAGTTCAGCTCATCTGAATTACACAGCTCTTGTAGTATATTTGAAGCAGATCCAATTCATCCTTTAAATAATGGTAGAGAAAAATTCGTTCACAGTATAATTAATCACAGTGTTTCTACAATAAAATGAGTTCAATAAGTGCTTCTTGTTTCGGTCTGTATACGATTAGGAACGTTGATTCTGGTGAAATTTTAGATGCATTGTCTTTTTTTGCGTTATTTGTTACTTTACGGTACTTTTTATACGGTACCTTATGGATCCAATTCCATGGAAATTTTCTAACCTTGTTTGCTGGGGAGTTTCTTTTTGGCTTTCATAGTGACAACATCAAAGTGAAGGGAAACAAAAATTTACAGCTATTTGTATATTCAAATAAACTTAGAATTCCGGTGTAGGGAAACTCCAAAATGACTCGCCCGAAAAAAGGTGGTGGGATGAAAAAGAAAAGTTATAGTGAAAGAAACCATATGAATATTGAAAAATGTGAAACCAGTGACAGATCGGAGGGGGTGAAGAGCCCGCCCCGCCACTTGCGCCCCTCCGCGCCGATCTGGCGGTCAACCTCCTCCGAGGAGAGCATGCGGCTGTCCAGCTGATAGTCCTTGGCAAAGCCGAGCCAGTGCTCGAAGTAGGCCAAGTCCGCCTCGGTCTCCGCCAGATAGAGCGTGCCGCCCTGGTGCCAGCCGATGTCCGCCTCGAGCTCCCGCTCCAGGCCCTCCCAGATACGCAGGGACTCGATGATCGCCGGTAGCTCGCGCGGGTCCCGGCCCTGTTTGCGCACCCAGCCCCAGTTGCGCGAGGACTGCTCGCCGGCGACCCGGCCCTTTTCGCAGAGCACCACCGCAACGCCGCGCTTGGCCAGGAAATAGGCGGTCATGGTCCCGGCGATGCCGGCGCCGATCACGACCACGTCGGTCTTGCTGGGAAACTCGCTCAAGGTTCGGCCTCAATCGGGAAAGCGTGGGTCCAGGGGGAGGGCGCCTAGATCGGCACCGAGCCCGACCTTCCCACGCCTGCCGACGGGGTTCAAGCGAGCCGGTTAGCTCGCGTCGACTTCGACCTGCTTTCCGGCCGTGTCGACCACCACGCTCAGGGTATCGTCCGCCGAGACACCAGCGCCCGCGACCTGGGCGATCGCCGTGAAGGCGAGGCCGCCAGCCGTGCCATCGGGATCGACGCTGATTTCATCGGCCGCGTGACTGAGGGCAACGAAGTCGCCGATGTCGTCGGTCGCCGCATCGAAACCGGTCAGGATCTCGACCAGATCGACCACGTCTTCCGCGAAGCTCAGATCGGTGATCGTGTCGCGTCCGTCGGTAAGCGACTGGAAGACGAAACGGTCGGCGCCGGCCGCGCCGGCGAGCACATTGTCACCCGGGCCGCCCACAAGAATATCGGCACCGCCGCCGCCATCCAGGACGTCGTCCCCGGATCCGCCGATGATGATCTCGTCGATCGGCGTGCCGTCGATCGTGGCGCCGGCCAGCAGCTCGAGCGAAACGGCGGCCCCGTCGGCGGGGATAGGGGCGGACAGAAGGAAACCGTCGGAGGCGACATAGGAGAACGACCCGGAGGCCGGCGCGCCCTCGGTGAATTCCACCGTCACCGAGGTTTCGCCGAAACCGCCGGCTACCTGGATGCCGCCCGGCGGGTCAACGACCCTTTGCACCGACAGCGCCCCGCCATTGGCATCGCTATCGTTCGCCGTCAGCCAGGCATCCTGGATCTCCACAGCGTCACTGTTGGTCAGCACCTTGTCAGCCATCGCCATGGGCGCCACCTGCGCCTCGGCCGTTACGGTCAGCAAGGCAGCGTCGCCGTTGCCGTCGGCATCGATGATACTGTACTCGAACTCTTCGCTCTGACCCGGCAGGACCGAACCGGCGGCGTAGTGAAACTCGCCGGTGGCAAAATCGAACCTGAAGGCGCTGTCCAAGGCCGTCAGGACCGCCAGGACAGTTCCCGAGACCGACTCACCGGGGTTTAGGGGCCCCGAGATCGTGGTCCCGTTGAACAAGAAGCTGCGCCCGCCGAAGGTGAGCTCGGTGATCGACGGGCTGCCCGGTCCGTCGGCCCCGAAATCGTCGTTGTCGAGCACATTGCCGCCGACGAAAGTGTCACCCGGGTCAAGGTTGACGAAGATGTCCGCCAGATCGTCCAGGTTCTCCACGACAGCCGGGTTGTTGGGATCGCTGTTGGGAAAGGCAACATCCTCGAGGTCGGAATCGTCCAGATCGATATCGGGGCCGATCCCGACTGCGAGCGCCTGCGTGTTGTTGGCGGTCAGGAAGTCTTCCCAGTCCGCCAGCGTCTGAGCGGTGATCGAATGGTCGCTGTCGTCGGGACCGCCGGGGCTGTTGCCGTCGACGGTTGGCTGACCGTCGGAGGTGAAGTAGAGCTGCGAGCGATCGGCAACCGGCAGACCCAGCGGGAAAACGATTTCACAGGAGCACACCACACACCCAAATGGCAGTATGTCACTTTGTACCGTCAGTAAGACAAGTGTACCACCCCCCCGAACATGTTGGTCCAAAGCAACCACCATATAAGAACCTGAAAAATAAGCTTATAATTTAACTTTGCAATTTTTTTTATTATTATTATTTCTCTCTCCTTCAGAACATCGTTTAACACCAGTCCCCTCCGTAACCAAAATGCTTAGGCCTGCACTAAATAAAACCCAAGAAATTCCTTATCTTTAAAATCTTGAGAGAACTTGGAGTGTTAGGGCCTTCTCGGGTCTATGGCTCACCTCCAAGATGTTATAAGCTGGGTACAACTCAAATCAATGCCTGGTTATACCGCATAGCGATTCCAAAACAATAATGACGAAAATAATACATACTTCCTTTAATTCGTGCCTTAAAAGGGCAGCTTGCTTTTCAAGTTCCCTATGTTCGTTACTCATCAGCTCCTGCATCCTCGTTGTGGAGTCAAGCTCTCTCACGACTGCTTGATATTTCGACTCCAGCTCCTCCAACCTCTGACGGAGTTTTAAGGCTTGTTCAGCTCCAAGCTTATTGTTATTATTTTCTGAGGAGGAGCCCTTATCAGTGATGTCTCTGGGTTGGTTAGAACTGTTGGCCACTCTGGAAAGAAGCTGATAATCTTTGGAATAAGTAAAACCAATGAAAGGCAAATGATTTCCAACAAAAGCTTTTGGTTGAGGAAAATTTTCGTCAGGTGAATCGTCAATTTCGATGTCATCAAAATTAGAAGTATCATCATCACCATTTAAATCAGGTACAACTGGAGGAACACATTCTCTAATTGTATTGAAAGTCCATTGGTCATTTTCAAAGAAAGGATGTCGTTTAACCTCCTCAGCTCCATTTCTTCCAAGCCTCTTTGTCCTATCTGATAAAAACTTTTTTATTAGATCCTTAGCTTTGTCACTAATGTCTTCAACGTCATCCGGAAAGCGCAAGGAATTTTCATGATCCATAATCTTCCCATAAGTCCCAACTAAACTCTCAGCATAGAAGGGGGTATCACCAACCAACATTTCATATAAAAATACGCCCACTGACCAGTAGTCACACTCTTTTCCATAGACACCCTCTCCACTCTGAGATTTCAGCACTTCTGGGGAGATATAGTCAGTAGTTCCAACAGCAACACCGGATCTGATAAGACCATCGGAATCAACTTTCATACAGATACCAAAATCAGCTAGTTTTAAATGGCCACTGGCATCTAGGAGCATATTATCCGGCTTAACGTCCCTATGTACAAACCCCATTCTATGAATAGCCTCTAAAGCTAGGACCACTTCAGCACAGTAAAATCGAGCCCACTTCTCAGGGACGTCATAGTTAGACATTAAATTCACCAAATCACCGCCCGGCATGTAATCCATTACCATATATAAGTACTTGCTGTCTTGAAAGGCGAAGTGCAACTGGACGATCCACTCGGAGTTAGAGTGAGCCATGATATCCCTTTCTTCCCAAAAGAAGGCGGAGTCTGAACGTTTAATCATTTTGTATTTGCTAAGCAGCTTCATGGCATAAACTTTGTCGGTATTTTTATTCCTGACCAGTTGAACTTGTCCAAAGGCCCCGCGACCAATGACTTTTATCAGCGTAAAGTCATCTGGTTTTATACGTAAGTTGGTAATCTTGCTTGAGACTCCATCATATCTGTTAAGAAACAGTTCTACATTTTTCATTCGTCTTATAGCTGGATGGTCACAGTCACCTATCAGAGCTTGGATACTATCAAGTAAACAGTCTGTATTCAGCACATCTCTTGGATCTAAAAACTTCTTCTCCAGTTCCTTCAGCTTTGCTAGTCTGTTTGGGTCCATTTTACTTCAATATAAGAACTTAAACAAACAGACAACACTTCCTTTATTTACATTATTACGTCATGTAATTACGTCATTTAACGTCATGAGCCCAAAAATAATAAACTTTCAAGGAATAAACTTGTCCTTCACAATTCCGAATATAAATGATGAGGAATCTAAAACATCCATATGGCCAAAAATAGAAAAGATTAAAGGTACAATGCAATTAACAAGTGAAAGCAGGTTCTGAGAACATCGAAACACAAATGATTACAGACGTAGACAAGTGCAACTTTGCTAATATTTCGAGATTGTGTAATGGTTGGTATTCACAACAAGAGCCTGTTACCTGGTAACTTAAACGAGTGCAAGAAATCTAAAGTGACCAGATGCAATGACTTCTACACCATGAGCATGACGAGTTTTGGGAGCAGCAGGACATTGAATGTCATTTAAATAAGAATACATACTACTTTGAAAGTGAAGGTAGCAAAGCCCAAAGTGAATCTGTGAAAAAGGAACCCGAGAACAATGTTCAATTTGTGAACAATCTTTACGTGAATAAGCCTGATGAATGAAAGGTGAATAGCCCACCGAGAAGTTATTACAAGTAAAACGCCAAATGTGGAAACTTATTGACAACGTTTCGTCTAGCAGACTTCTTCAGGTCACTACTAAAAATTGGCTAAACTCAGATACCTACTGTACTGATATAAAACCTAAACTCAAATTGCAGTATGGTACATTCCAACGAGAAAATTCTTTTGTCGTACAAAGTAAATGGCCTACAATGCTAAGGAAATACAAGAATACAGGGAGCTGAGGCACACAAGAAAAAAACAAGTAAAATGAATGGGGAGTGGATAATAAAGTGGCGTAAAGGGGAGGCCAATCCAAATAAAATAAGTAAAGAACTAAACAAAGTGTTGGATAAGAAATATAAAATAATAATAGTCAAAAGTCAAAAAAATTCTCGTTGGAACGTACCATACTGCAATTCGAGTTTAGTTTTTATATCTGTACTGTAGGTCTCTGAGTTTAGTTTAGCCAATTTTCAGTAGTGACCTGAAATAGTCTGTTAGACGAAACGTTGTCAATGAAGTTTCCACAGTTAGCGTTTTGCTTGTGAATAAGCCTGTCTTTATCTGCTTCACTGTTTACGAGGCTTTTGATGAACTAAAACATGAAAAGAAGCCTTTTAAGGGGAATGAACTGCCATATGCTACGAATATCGTGATCAGCTAGAATGATAAAGGCACAAGTCCTTCGTGGAACAGACACACGGAATACACATTTAATAACAAACGTTTTTAATTATGTGGGTGCATGTTATGGCGAAATGGCGTTATCAAACATTACAAAGAAGAGCAGTAGAGGAAGGCTCATATCAATGGAATTATCAGTTAAATATGTTTTAACTACCATCAGACTGTAAGATAGTACCGTACCGAGAGTAACATTATTGGGGACGTGGCGTCCACGCAGTAGTCTAAGAGTTTGTACAATGCCAAAGTAGATGTGATTTTGGAAGATTCGATCAATGTGAGTCACATAGTAAGCTGCGTACTCCTTCTTATGTTAGTGAAGAAAAGAACTCGTTGCGTTGAAATTAATAGATACTTATTAGCATCTAGCTAGTAACTACTTTAGTCGCGCTATGATATTCTGGTCGATTTTTTTGTTGATATGCATCTGATACTCTTATGTGTAGTATAGTCTCTCTGTTTCTATGCATTTCGTCTCCTATTTACGAATGTTATTGCAATCCCTCTTACTTTTAGAACCATTTCGGCACTGTGACTCTGCTACGATCTGACTCAGACCATTAGACAGGAAATCGAATTACATGGCCTTTCATACAGAAGATACACATACCGAACACATACTGGGTTTATATATGTGTGCATAAATATATATAGATAAAGGTATGAACATAGATTTGAGTCAAGAGAAAACTAAAGCCCTGTACAAACGGGCTCGACTTTCAACTAGACTTGACACGACTTTGTACAACATTGTATAGCCAAGTCTAGCGAAGTCGAGCCATGTCGAGTATTGGGTGTACAAACGGGCTCGATGTTTTTCCTCGACTTTTCACAAGACTTTAAAGTGTACCTCCAGTGGTCAGAAATTTTTTGATATTTTGTTCGTTTTGTCTCGTGGAATCGAACTGCTATTTTGGTTTTCGCCGTATGCGCACCTGTAAGTCAATATACGTGATTCTTTAACGAAGTTCTCGAAATCCTTGAATCGTGGAGAAATGCTTGAGGTTGACAGGAGATATTAGCAGTATGCAATGTGATAACAAAGAAATAGTTGTTATGTCAAACTACTGAGGACATAGCAAGTATGTATTGTTATTATAGCGACTCGTATCATACGTGAATAACAGCTTGCAAATATAACGCCATAAATGATAAGATGTTTTACTTACTATCGATTCAACCATTCAAAATTACGATATCGAGAGATAAGAAACCTTGAAAGTTTTTTGCCTTTGTGTGGACACGGCTCAGAAGAACCTTAATCTAGTAAATATTAGTATGAATATGACACAGACCAACTATAGCTAAAGCGCCAACAAGGAAGATACGATTTCGAAACTATGGAAGTCGTAGTTTCCTTTTTGACGTTTTACCAACAATGTTAAGATAGTAAGATGTTGTGGAATAACGCAGTCTTACTATCCTTGATCGCTTGAATATTCTGGGCCGGATATCATGTAATAAGAAAATGTGCTAGAGGAATCAAATGTAAAATGTTTTTTTCATTTCTTCACCATATTTTCGTAAAGATTTCAAAAAAAGTCAAAATGGAAACGAGTACTTGTAAAAATTTTAGTAGTGTCAAATAGCAGCCTTCATTTCTAAACAATTGTTTCATAAAAATTTGAAAATTTGAAAAAATTAATTGTTTTTTAAATTTGCTGAAGTTTACAAAATTTGCTAATTTGATAGTTAACTGGAGAAGGTGTCAAATTTGGATAATTTTTTCTCGACATTCTTTTCGGACGTCGCATAGAGTTCTTAAGTATGACGTCACAATTTGGTAAATTTGAAATATGTTAGATAAAGTTTTGCACTCACTGTACTCTTTCTGGTTATAATAGTTTACCTTTGGATACTGAACAAAATTAGCATTGTTTCCTTGAGTTTCTGTAAGTAAAAATACTGCAAATTGCAGTTTAAAGGTGTCTATAACGCCATGTTTTGTGTATGTGGCTTTTTTATAGTTGTTTAAACATGGAGTAAAGAATGGTTTCCACGAAATGTTATTTTAGGGCGTCACAAATTGAATACCGTATTAAAACCCTCCATTCTAGCCTCTACAACTAAGAATTGAGTTTCAGTTATTGATTTTCCTTCTACCGAATTCCAAAATTTCATAAAAACTGCAACTGCGATTAATTCTATTTCAATTGAATGACTAATGTTGAGGTTATGATATGATCCACTTGTTCTATATGGACTGTATGATATATTTCCGAATTCTAACCTTGATACATATAATATGTCTGCTTACAATTCTTAAAATGAATAAATTCCTACGCTGGTTCTTCGACGGATCTCTACTTCGATATCGATATATTTCCTTGAGTGGTTTCTAAATATGAATGGGTTCCGAATGTGAGTGCTTAATCGATTTGACTTAATTTTTACGCGAATTCCTACTTAACTTAAAGAAGTCATGCAATTTATCCATAAAATGAATGGCATCAAATTTTCCTACTTTAACAATACATGACCATATATGGAAACATAAGGTTTCCTATCCCACAATTCTCTACAACTAATAAGGCCTTACATTACAAAAATGAGCAGCCTAACGTAATTGCTCCGATAAACGCCACCCTTTAATAAGCACCGCATCTTGAAAAGTGGCGTGTATTAGAAAATAGACCAAACAAGGAATAACATATAGTTTACACAAATTTTACTTGTTTTATTTTAGTAGTAAGTTCTTCCAAAACTAAAGATATAATGATATATTGCTTTTTCCGCTTTAACTGTCTGCCATGAGTAACATATGCGTGAATTTTTACTTGGTTGATAACATTTTTCATTTTCGAAAAGTTGGTTTGTGTTACAAAACGTGAATATTGCGTTGAGTAACGGATTCATTTTGCTAAACGTTTTCGCCATACACTGACCACAGCAATCGTATGGAGTGGAATTAGAAAGCTATTACGATGAATTTATAGGAAACGAGAAGACCCTAGAAAATAACGGTCACGAGAGCGACACGTTTGGTACATGGGGGAGGGGTCTCTCAGGAGGTAGGGAGGGATGGGTCCTAGGGGAGGGGTACATGGGGGAGGGGGTCTCAGGAGGTAGGGAGGGGAGGGTCCTAGGGGGTACAAGGGTGACCATGGAGGTTTCGTCTTTGAGATGAGCAGGATACAGGGGAGGTTTGGGTCCAGGGTTAGGCAGGGTCCAGGAATGGGATGGGGCCCGTTATACATTGGTTTCAGGGAGGGAGTGGCGCTCTAGAGAGGTGGACCCTCATAAGGGATTTACCCTCTGAAGGGGTGGGCCCTTGGGAGGAGTGGGCCCTTTGGAGGGGTTTTCCATGGAAAGGTAGGTCCTGGAAGTGGTGGGTGGACCTTGGAGACGGCTGTCATTACGAAAGTGTAAAAAATATGTTCTAGGATGGGGCTTGATAGACTCTTGGAAGCTAGAAAGTCGCGGCCCCAGTATAAAGAGAATCCTGGAGAAGCTGGATTAATTCTATTGGAAAGACAAAATCCCAAGCCCAGGAGGCAAATGGATCGGGTAAAACAAAACCCCAGTCCCTTTGAATATGGACCCTGGAAATTGGGGGCTCCTGAAAATTGCAATCCTTTGGAATAGCGGAGTCCTGAGAATTGCAGGTGCTTGGGAGTCAAAGGAACTTAGGATAGTAGGAACCTGGAATGAGAGCTCTGGAAATGAAAGGGCCATTTATTTGAGTTGGTTCTGAAAATGAAATGCTCCTGATAACTTGGGAAAAGCAGTGCAAATTGCTCGAATAAAGGCAAAGAATAGAACCCTTTGTCGTAGGATGATCGCGAGAAGGAATAGAGAGAAAAGCTAGTATCGTATCCCTGTTGATATCCAACGTGGCGACTGATGCAATACTTTGGCCGTGGAATGGAAAAAGTATTGAAATCCTTGTCGAGTGTTGGGGTGTAGTATGTTCCCAAAGTGCGGCTCAATGTATGATCCCAATAGTTGTGATTTTCCAGGCTACTGCTGTGATATATACTGCTGCGCTAGGAACATGCATCACCACGTGGACATACAGCGTCTGAATAGAGTCCTCAATCCCTAGAATGCGTGATATCCTATACTGCATCAACTCTTCGCTTTCTATGTATTTGACTTCCGCATTGACGTCTTGATCCTCCACATGTGGCGTGTGCATCTGACAGTTTGTGAAGAGATTACGAATCATGAATCAGAGACTATTGAAGTTATCGGCATTGAAAATGTAAGTCGGTTACAAATTTATCAAGAGTTTATGTTTAAGAGTAATTGTTAATATATAGTTACTGAACTTGCGTAGAACTAATTGTTGCAGACACTGTTCAAAAGCATGATGAATGACATTGAGCATTGATGCTGACAATCCTTTATAGCTGAACTGCATTGTTGCTTGTTAGCAAAGAATTTGGTTCTTTAATCCAAAACCATCTACATGCGCACCAGCTTGTTTCAACATTGCATAGCCGAGTCTTTTTATCTACTTTTGAACACAACAACTATGTATCTTTACAGGAAAAAGATACTTTAGCAGTGGAGATTGTTATGTTATATTATTAAACCAAGATAACTGCATTGCTTATTGTTAGAAGTTTGTGAAGGTAGCGCGCGCATGCGCCTTTGATATTGATGCACCAACTCTACCCAAAATATTGAGCATGCGCATTCAAGATTGTTGTATAAACTAGAAGTGACATGCGCAGTAGATGAAATAGCATATATTTTAACTTACAATATGGAGCGTGCGCAATAATAATTACTGCGTAATCTGGAGTTGGATCAGTGGCATCGGAGATTTGTATCGAAGAATATGGAGCATGTGCTTTTTATTATTGGAATATAGATTATGGTTTGGAGTTAAAGAAGCTTTATTATGATCACGAATCCAAGAAATTTGCGTCATTAGTTGGTAAGGAAGCATGATCATTTATAAGTAGCACATTATTTTGTGCTAAAAAATTTGGACATGTGCAGGAAGCATTCTTATTCTAACTCAAATGTTTAGTTTACACATTAAGGCACAAACATGTAAGATTATTTGAGGATGGAGTGGCCTAAGGTACAAGCCGATGATGTAGAACCAGAAATACGTTAATATAATTCTAGCATCGGTTGCAGCGTTTTGATCTTGATTCAATCCGCCTCGAGCTATCCACGCATGGAGGTATAGCGAGCCTCATGCCCATATAAAGTACTTGAAAAAGTACTTCAAGCTTCACACCCATAAAGAGGATAAAGGATTGATACGTCATATATGTTATTTAAATACATAAAATGTGTACAATTAGTACGAAGATGAAATATTTTCCTGACATTTTATAAAATTAGCGGAAAAATGTAGACTTGTTAACCTCTATACCAACTGTATTCCACAGTGACAATCAATCCCTTCTAAAATGCCATGTAGAAGCTGCCATTTAAATCTTTCAATGAAAGGCAGAGTTGATGGATTGTCGTATCTCTAAATATTGATAAAATTTACGAGCTGTGGTTTGCCGTTGATTGCCTGAATATTGTTAGAAATAGTAGGGCTACTGTAGGTTGCTCCGCGCAGTTTCATGCTTGGCCATAAGGGCCATGACTAATATGCACAAAATATCAATCCAAACGATATGAATATAACAACGTTTTGCCTTCTTTGAAACATCTTCATTTCTAAATCTGATTATTAACAAGGTTTAATGGACTAAAACAACAAAGTACAATAACGTCAGCTCCTATTCAACGCTTATAATTTTCTAGGCAACAATTTAATAGTATCTTTTTGTTTAACCGAGGGAGCTGAAGTAGTTAAAAGTGCCTCAACTAACACTAGTATGCTAATTATAATTACGTTGCATTGTTTTGAATTGGTTTTAAAGCCAGCATTTAATTGTTAGGGGTCACTAGGTGACTAGGGGTGTAGGGAGAGGGGACATTTTTCTTCAGTTTATTCTAATATGCCTATGTTTTACATTTTCAAGCGCTGGGAGATACTCTATTAAGAAACTTGTTATATGTCTGGGGATCTGGCTTGCCCATGTGATCCTAAATTGCGGGCCAATAATAACTCTGATCCGGACGTCTATGTAGCTTAAGATTTCAAGAGTTTTCCACATTCTAGTATTCATTATCAAATAACTGTAAAATAAATGTGATACAATTATCAACAGATAAACTGTTCAACTTAATTATGTGCATGGTAAATATGGATGCAGCGAATGTTGCTAACAATGAGGGAAAATATCTGTCCACCCTTTAGATTTTACACACGTAAAAATTGATGACGAGTGGATGGGAAGTTAAGTAAAAGGCATCCCCTACCCTCAGAAGAATTGAGCGAACTTGTTCTGTAGCTAACGAGGTTAATATCTACCCCTTCCATCTTTTTAATTTCAGAGATTACTGTTGTTCCGACGGTACGGAGACGGAGGTGGTGGTGGGGAAGGGGGGTGTTATTTTGTTATTAAGAGGCTAGACGGTCTTGCGCACAGCCATGTGAGTAGGTGGTGTATATAAATGACATCCTTATTGTATATGTACACTCCATATGGACCTATTTGGCAAGTTTGTATAGATTATAAATATCTATTTATCAGTTATTTAAATAAGTAACCGAGATTACCATTACATAAAACTGTTACAAGCTTCGTAAATAGTGATAATAAATAAATAATGAATTAATTCCAGAACAACCATTTTCCGTTTTGGTACGTAACAGTAGTTGCTCGTTGAGTAATTGCGCATTTGAAGAATGGAGGATAGTTCTTGAAAACTCCTGCCTTTGTTTTGTTCAAATGCTCCGCTACCACGAAGACGTCTTTTAAGGACAAATAACGAAGATCAGAAACGGATAGAGCTTACTATAGTACTGCCAGTTGTTCATTTTCGTACATAGACTTTGCCTACAGCCGATATATGCTCAATGCAGTTATCGTCTCTCTGGTGGACTCCCCACGGGTTAGAATCACGGATCCACTATATATTGAGTTACCCACTTAGCTCTGTTACAAAGGCTGTGAGGCTAAGGAGGTTTTAGAACCTTTCACAAAGACGGTTGTCTCGAGCGTAGAAGCTGGATGTAGATGTTCAGCAGTGGATGGCTGGGAGCTAATATGGACTCTAGAAAAATAGGGTATGTTAACGCTCGAGATCACCTAGCTTAGCTAGCTGAGCACATCCCGGGATAGCATAGATTACGGGTTCCTTCACAGGAGGTGACATATTTTCTCTAGTTCTTTTCTATAAAGCAAGTAATTTAAGTGTACATAAAACGTATTACTAACATCTTTGAGTCGGTTAAGTTTATACAAGTCTATCAGGATACAATAGAGATCAATGGAAGTTACAATCTCATATCAGAACGCAATCTGGATATATCGGAGACAGCGGAATATGATGATTAGGATGCAGTCAACTGCACAATGACATTTTTTTTTGTTCCTTCCTGGACTCAAACCTTAGTTTTGGAGATACTTAACAATTCTTCCATTTTGGAGTATGGGTTTTATAGAGCGGTTGCTTATGAAACGATTGTGTATTCATTTTCAGGAATAATTTCTATATATCTTGATCTTAGACTCACAATGTTTTGACGTGTCTTCGCAAGTCAAGGTACAAAAGGGGGAAGAATCAGGAGGTACCCGGCGGTAGTCTAGTGCTAAGGGCCTAATATTCATTTAGTTTTACATTATATTGCGCTTGTATACAGGGACGGGGGAACAAGGGGAGAGGGGGCAATACCTCCCAAAGATTTGCAAAATCTCAGTTTTTTTCGTGAACACTTTTCAGCTTTATCAAAACTGAAATTGATCGCGAGAAACATTGTATCACATTCACGTCAAGATATGCATAGCGACACAAAACACCCCTTTCCATACAATGACCAAAGGCACCTTAGTGGAATGTGAAAAAAGAAATTTGAACCAAGCCTACTTGCCCCCTTCCCCCAAACCGCCTTACCATCCCCTGTCGCTGGTAATAAACTGTAATAGAACCTAGTTACGTTACAATTTTTCAACATATTCGAAAACATCATCAACTCTACTGTCTACATACATACTCCTTGTAGTTTCGTATTGATTACGTTTTGACTTATTTAAAGACATCATCAGCTCTACATTTTTACTGCTTGTGGTTTATCATTTGCATTTTTTCCACGCGGATACTTGTTCTATTTACTCTACATCACTCTATTTACTCTACATCACTATACAAGACTAGATTTTGACCAAAAAGTCTAGTGAAAAGTCGAATGGAAAATCCAGTCGTTTGGCCAGGGTTTAAGGATAGGAATACTGTAGATTGGACCAATGAAAGGTGTTCCATTACCATCCACATTGTTACGTAACAGGTAGGGTTACGTAACCTATTGTTGCTATGAACTCCTAAGGTGTTATGAAATTATAGACAAAGCCAAAAACGAATATTGTTGAAAGTGTAGCTAGAACTTTATAATTCTTATAAATCATACCCTATATGAGAAACTTGCAGACACATTATTTAAATGACGTATTAAAATGTTTGTTACTTGACGCTATCAATTAACACCGTCCAAAACCTGATTTTCAGCTCTCATTTTATAACTTCTTATACACATTTTTTTTCTATAAGCAACTCAGTTGCTTAGGTGTGAGGCCTCGATTTGGTCCAAAATCTAAGCAACAAACTTAGCAACTCGAGGCCTCCAATTCAGGAGGGACATTTTCTAAAACGTCTGAGAAACAAATCGAGAAACGTTTTTCATCAAGAACTGTTGATAATGTGTCAAGCAAAGAGATCAAAGACCCACCATCATTTAGTATTTCATCATTTACAACTGCCAGGGGCTGCGTTTTGTCAACCGCCAGCGCAACGAAATTCGACGATAACCTGTAGGGATACGTAAGCAACTACTTAGAAAACTCCAGGCCTGATTTTGGAAAATTGATCAGGAACTCGGGGCCTGACCCCGAAAATGGAGTTGCTTATATAAAAAAACAACGTGTAAAGCAAATATGAAAGACTTGAATGATTTGGCCACATAAAGAGAAGGGAAAAGAAGAGAACTACTTTGGACTTTCACTGATGAACGTCATGCAGTGAAAAATCTTGGTTTGTTCTCCTATACGAGCCCTGTTACTGTTAAATTGGCCATTCTACCTAATTTGGGCTATCTTTTGTAACCTGTATTTGCTATTTATATGGGTAGTGGTCAGCTGGTAGTAAGGTTGTAATTTTAGTCGTTACGCAATTGTATGCACGTTCAGATATCAAGGTTTGGCTATGGATTAAGACACGGTACTACTTTATCACTTCCTTATTTAGCAATGCCAGAATTGCCAGGTAGGCCGTCCCGTTTGGTATAGAAAGTGCCTGCATCCAATATACCCAAGTTGCTTACGAGGAAATACTTTGTTGAGTTACAGGTGCAAAATATAAGAAATTATTTGCATACCAATTGAGTTAAATAATGGGTCACATAGAGCATTTGACAAGCCCAATGGGATTTATGTGGAATTGTGTAGCTGTTCTTTTAAACAGGTTATGTAGATTTTATTGCTCTTATTTTGTCTTTCTTTCAAGGCTTTACGACTTAGCTGTTCTTTGTGCTGAGGTCACAGCTCATATAACTGCGCTAAGCTCAGAATGGCTGGGAGTACTTCGAGCACTTTGCTGTTCAGCGAACCCAGGTTTAGGATTCAATGACCTTTTGGGAGCTGTTGATGTACGTTATTCACTGCCCATTTTACAATTTTTTAAATCTTAGGTTGTTTGAATCTGATTGGTATAACAATTTAGGGAATATTTAATAAGCGGGGATGGGTTTCTCTGGCTGCTGGAGATTACGATACTCATAAGTAATGGATTTATATACACTTGGCTTTTATAGTATTTCGCTTTATAGAAAGTGATTACGTTTAAACCCCAGATGTTGGTTTAACTGTGTGGCAATGAAGAACGCATTTTATGCACTTTGATTAAGCCTTCCCCACACTTGCCTTTTTAATGTCAAATTGCCAGCTCATATATTTCTAGCACCACTATTAAGTGCAATTATGTGAAGTACATCGACGAGATGAAACATGTTAGTTTGAGATGGTTTACGTAACGTAGAACTCGTCTTTCCTTCCGACGTTTTTTTTGAATGAATGCTTCTTATCTTCCAGCCACGCAGCCAGTCAAATATTGATAGGGGGCAAGTTCTGTTCTTCCTTCCGAGCACGTCCACCGTGGTTTTTATGGCTGGGAAAATTTTGAATTTTTATAGTGCCTAAAAGGCTCAGACTTCTCGTCTTTCTCGTCTAGTGAATTGGAATACAAAAGTGATCCATTTATTAATGCCTGTAAGGGTTTTTCTGGGGGGCAAATGTGGCCAAGTTTTACCTGCTGGGCGGACACAGCGCCCCCCCCCTCCCGCATGCCCCTGGCTGCATGCCTGTTATATTCCCATGACTCTCTTTTCTTAAGATATCTTCGCCTCAAGTCTACGAACATCTGCCAGTTTTTGTTGCGATTTTAATGAGCAGATCATGCTTTACAATGGAGGATCTGATCAGGAGTGTAGCCATTCCATCACTGGAATCAGCGGTACCCCCAGGTGAGATTCAGTGCCGCTACACTGTGATGTTCTGCTTCATGCTTCTAAGTCTGCCACCTTCTTTGTTATCATTCACGGTTTACTTTTTGTTCCATAAAACGTTTTGCGTACTTTTATACTACGGAATTATTTCGTCTACTTTGGAGTTATACCACGGAAAGGTAATAAATGGAACAATACAAATTACAATAGATGTAGTATCAGAAAGACTACTCCCTTTAAAGGACGCACATTCTATTGAGTAGAAGTGGCATTTCACAGTAAACAGTCTACTTTATACTGTGTTTTTGTAACTGTTTATTATTGATTAAAATCCGGAAATATTACGAGGACTTTATTGTCAGTTCACTTGAACTTTTTTTTTCGTTTCATAGCAACTATATGCATCACTCTTCGCTGCTGAAGTCTTGAAGTATTGAGGATGATGTTGGCTTGTCATAGTGATTTTGTTAATCGATACAATGATTTATTGCATTTTTTGAGTTGTGAACGAGATAAGGTTTGCGCAGGTCGAAGTGGAAAAGGCTTTTAACGGTAAGTGTGTAAATACAGAAGGAACATTGCGGTTTATCACACCTAATCACTTAACTTGTCTAAGGCGTTTAAAAGGAATTAAGGGTTGGTGTGAGTTTAAGAAAGGCACATGTAGTATATCAGGTGGGGTGGAACAGGTAAAGAATAGGGTTAAGCACAGGCAGATAATTGTGAAGAATTCTACGATTCGATGAAGTAAGGAGTAACTGCCTGGTTTCAGACAGTCTAGAGGAGGGGGATAAGATATGTGAGGAGAAATAAAGACGGGAGTTATGGTTTTGGAATGTAATAACGTTGGTAGGCCCTGTTGGAATTTTGGACGTGTGCCTAAGCTAAGTCAAGGTAATGATGGTTGCATCCGAGGTGCAAAAATACAAATCACATGGAAAATGGGGTGTCTGCAGTCATTCGGAGCCTTACGGAATGGCTCTATCACATCGAAGTGAATACATAAGTGGTAACTGCCAGTGAGGTTGCTAGTGGTAGGAAGAAGAGGTAACAGAAAGGCCGAAGATGTAAAAAAGGACAGTTGTCTCAGGGGCAAAGACGGGGTATAACAATGGAGACTTACGAACAGAAGGAAACAGCAAGGAATTTTTGGTTGAAGTAGAAGTTACAGAATACGTGGAAGGTCCGTGTAACAGATCTACATGGTACATTGAGAGTTCAGAAGATCACTGAAGGGCAAATGATTGTAAGCAATCCGTTGGCCAGGGAGTCAGTGTGCTGACTATCATTTGTACATTCTGTCTGTCTACAACAGTAACAGTGATGGGGCACCATGACAAAGGACGCAAACTAGCGGTATCGATTCAATTATTTTTTTCTGAACAATCAGAAATGTTGCTTCGGCGACCTTAATGCAGGGGGGACTGTCATGGAGGACAGAGTTATGGAGCAAGAAAAGGTGAAGATATTTAAAGGCATTGGTAAAAGCAAACAGCAACTTTATCATGATTTAATGCAAGCAAGATAAAGAAGAACATTTTTTCTCTTGCCTACGACACAATGATAGAATACTTGACGTTGTTATGAAGTCAATTGTATTGCAAACAGTGATCCAATCGACCCCCTGAAAGTTAATGAAATCAAGTGACTACCAAGTGACATATGTACAAATGTGTGCTTTACACTTAATTTCCATTAGTAAGTCCACTTCGTAACATGGTATGCTACCTTTGAGAGTAAGCCTAGTGACCAAAGTGGTATGCCAATCACATGGGTACTGCCACATGTTACATGCCATGAGTTAACGAGTGACTTGGAACCATAAATGAGGCCACTTACAAGAAATTCAATAAATCAGAAGCCACGATAGCCATTGAAAACACCAAGCAGACTGTAAGCCTTATATATATTTGGTTAAGCAATTTCATATTTCATCCAGGAAGTCTCCTTGTGATTAAGGGAAGAAGTAGATGAAAAAGAAGAAGAAAGTAAATCTGATGAGGAGAATAGACCTTTTGAATAAGACACAGAATACTTTGGAAAGCCAAAATCACAACAAATAAATTAATACATTAGGCTGGAAAACTGCTTTTCATGCAAAACAATTTTCCAACCGAAAAGTAAGTATGTGTGCCATTACAGCCAAATACAAGGGACTATGCAGCCACAAGCAGGTAGAAGGATTTTGAGTGACTTTCAGTCAAGTTGGTTCCAATAACTTTTCAGCAATACATGATTAACACATGTAGCAACACAATTGCAATAAAACTGCTGCTCAGCATAATGAAGTGCTCTTTGGGCAATAAATCACAATGTTTGTTATTCTATCAACAAGCAACTGTTGTGGGTAGATGGGTGTTATTTTCATGGTATTAGTTAATTAGTTAAGTGCATTTTGCCTTAATTGCTTCTGCACTGCTTTTTGACATTAACTCCCACTCATTGTTACAAATTTTCATAAGTTGGTGTTCAAAACTGGGAACTGTGCAAGAACAATCTTCAAGCATAACTAATGCGTTACTCAATGTTACTCAATGTTACTCAATGTTACTCAATGTTACTCAATGTTACTCAATGTTACTCAATGTTACTCAGAGTTACTCAGTGTAACTCAATGTTACTCGTTTACTCAATGTTACTCAATGTTACTCAGAGTTACTCAATGTTACTGAGAGTTACTCAATGTTACTCGTTTACTCAATGTTACTCAATGTTACTCAGAGTTACTCAATGTTACTGAGAGTTACTCTTTGAAAGGCTATGGTTTAATGGCCTAATTTGACGTTTCCTTTAAAAGACAGAGATTCCCAGATAATCGTACAAACGAGCTTGCAAAGTGCGGAGTGTCAGAGTTGGAACACAAGTTTCTATAACAAATCATCCAAGACACAGTAGCCCCAAAACAAGCTTGCTCAAAAACTGTAGGAGTTGCGTACCCCCTGAACAATTAACTAGATTTATCTTCCGTTTTAAGATTTGCCCCATGCCGCCAAATCCATCCGTCATTTTAGCGTACGATCGGATTGTTAGATAATTTACTTTTAGTCGAACTTCACGCCACGCTTACGGTCTGCAAGGCAAATTAGTATAACTACCATTAACACACTAATAAATTTAAGCCCTGGCGAAACGACTGGATTGTTTTTTTAGACTTTAGACTCAATAAATGTGTTGACCGAAAATTTTGTATTGTGTTGAATAGTTGAGATTTAGAGTTAGAGTTACGGTTTTTGCGTTAGAGTTAGAGTGCGTTAGAGTCAAAGTTAGAGTTAGGGTTAGAGTTAGAGTTAGAATTAGAGTTAGGGTTTTTGCGTTAGAGTTTTTGCGTTAGAGTTAGTGTGAGTTAAGAGTTAGAATTAGAATTAGAGTTAGGGTTTTTGCGTTAGAGTTTTTGCGTTAGAGTTAGAGGGCGTTAGAGTTAGAGTTAGGGGTTTTTCGTCGAATCTTAAGGATTTCATGGACTGGAGTACGGAATGAAGAAGTTTTTAGGACAGCTCACACAACAGCAAATTTGTTGAAAACTATCCTGAGCAGGCATCTTAATGTTCTGGGGTATGCAATAAGACAAGGTGAATGGGAAGAGCGATGTTAACAGGTAAAATAGAAGGGAAACGGGCTAGGGGCAGACAAAGAAGTATGTTCTTATCAAACATGTGCGATCGTGTGTGTAAAGAACTGACATCAATGAGCCTTTTATACCTGGCCAGAGACAGAAAGGGTTGGAGAGTCATGACAGCTTATGTCTGACGACAAGGCAATGAATGAGAATATGTAGTGATAACAGTGCGAGGGTGATCAAACGACCAGGTCGCTAATATGCAACTTACTCGATTTTTCCGTCGACTAAATAGTTCTAAATAGTTTTTCGCTTGAGCTTGAAAAGTTGCTGGTCTCCTCATGTTGGCTGATATTATTTGACTCGAGGTTTTTCCGGTTCTTGGTGTTTCCAAACTGAAGTTCTCGCAAAATTGTAGAAACTCGAAGCTTGAAGGGTTGACGTGATGATTTATGCACGAAGAAGAACGAGGTTTGTAATTGCGCGCGAAATCGTCAGAAATGATCCAGTGCGCCTGCGTATGCTGGACAAAAGTGACGCGACTCTGCAGCAGAATAATATAGAGCTGTTGGACTATTTAACCGGAAGTAAACTTCATTGTACAACACACATTGGGTGGTGACGTCACTGTGAATTACTATACAACTCAGCCAAACGACTGGACTTTACGTTCGATCTTGGTACGGTGAGAAGTCGAATGAGAAATTAAGTCATTTGCGTAGGGCGTTACGGATCTAGTAGACAGGTTAACAAAATGGCAATAAGGACCGAAAAGGAAAAGGGAGCGCCTGTGCAAACTGGTTTATGAAATTATGCCGACTTTGCGAACTATTGATGTGGCGGATTACTAATATGGTGGACCGTAAATACGTCGGTTCGTAGATCGGACCCGACGTCTCAAAGTCCGCATTAAACGACGAGACAATTGCTTGTATGACGGTAGACGCTATAGTATCACGTAAATACAGTAGTGTTATGAAGGCATGCACCAATACTGCTACAGACTGTGCACTAAGGTATTTTCTAATCCTTGCTAAACGTCTCAGTTAATAAAACGATGACTTGCGTAAATAATTGACATGTTCCGACATAGTAACATACTTCTCCGACATAGTAACATACATGTTGTGTACGTGTTTCGATTATTGTTCAAGAAGAATAAATTTACAGTGCATCATGAGCCTATAAAAACTGGTCATAATATTGATTGAAAGGGTTCTGATAGGATCATTATTACCGAATAGAAAAAATGGAGATTCGCAAAAGTAGACGGTTTGAAGTTTGTGCACCATACGACCTTGTAACGTATACTATGCCAAACGTAAGGGCTTTGCTGGCTCGTAGTTTTCACAATCACATTCCGAAAACATCAAAGTGGTGTACAAAAAGGTAACTAACGAACATCACAACCTCAAAATATTCAGGAAAAATTAAACTTATAGGCAATCAGTAAATTGTGAAAAAAATTCAAGTTGTTAAGAATCATCAAAAATGAAATTGTTACTGATTAATGTGTTTTTGAAAAATCAAAGTTGTTGACAGTCATTACATTCTGCAAAGATCTAAGTAGTTAGCAATCATCAGGTTTTTAGTATAAAGATAAGTGCCCAGCACAAGGCGCGTAGGTGAAACATAATGACAAAACATAATATGATGAGCTTTCGGTGTATTCTACCACCATCCTCGAATCGATCAATTTCCAAGTATGAAACACGCTGGGTTAAGACCGTAACATAAACAATAGAATACATTAACAACTAACAAGAGATATACTGAAAGAGGGAGGAAGGAGTTGAACTTTTGTTTACATTAAGTGAATGTGTGTGTTTAGACAAAAGAAGACTTTTTTTGAGAAGATGTTCGAATTCTGAAGAAGCAGAGAAGAGAAAAGTGAAGTCAGAGGCAGAGAACGGATGAGAACAGTTTTCAGCATCTAGACGAACACTAGAAAAAGAAGGGTTAGAAATAGTTTTTCCATTTGAAGGTGAAACTCCCGAATGATGAGACAACCGTCTATGAAATTGACGTATTTTTTGACCTAAATACGCTTCTTCACAGAGGCGACACGTTAAACGATATACTATGCCCGAGAATAGTAATTTGGGGTTTCTGTCCTTAAACTGAAAAAAGTTAGATAAACACTTATCTGTATACTAAGAATTCGTTTTCCGCCTGGCTTGTCCATGGCAAACATCACCAGTTTCTGTAAAACTCAAAGTAGTTAGCAAATACAACGCTTTGTGAACAATTATATAGTTGACAATCGTTACAATGTTTTGTAATTATAAACACTACTGACAGGACCAGTGACAAATTGCAACTCCCCCACCCCATCCCCATTGAGAGGCCCTGTAAAACTGGCATTACATCTATCTTAAAACTTGAAACAAGTGCAGCCAATGGATAGTTTCCATTAGGACATTTAGAGGTAATATTTTCATAAGCAAAGGCCAGGTGATAAAGAACGTGCGATGAATGTATAATCAGTGGCGGCCGGTACTAAAGTGCAGTGGGTGCAATGCACCCCCTAGGGTTCTCACAATATGTGTTGCATTTTAACTGACTTCTGCTTATGCGCGTAGTTCTCGGGCTTCCTTCGAAAACGAATTATTGCACACAATTGACCTCTTTTATTTGCCTCATTTCCAAATTGCAAGATGAAATTCGAACCTTGATCAAAGTCAGTAACTCAACCCGGCCGTTGAGCCAAGCTCAATAGCACAGTGGTATTTTACAGATTGTGTTGTGTTTATTTTGTGTTTCACAATAAATATTAATCAATTTAGTGGAGGAGAATTTGCGAAAGATTGAAAAAACTCCGCCTTAGCTTTTATGCCTTGATGGCTCAATGGTTGAAGCGTTGGTTTAGTAATCATGAGGTCGTGGGTTCGAATACGGTCAACGGCGTCAACGCCGATAAATTGCAAGCTATTGTCGTAATGCTCCACTCTTTGAGAATTATATATAATTGCAATGTGTCTATCCCCGGTTGTGACATAATTCCTATTTCTCTAGTGTTCTTTTCAAAACTAACATTTCAAATCCTCTCTTCTCGATAATACTCGTTAAATATTGTTATATATAACTGACTAAATAAATATTATCATAAATAAATCAATGAATCAATGAATAAAAGATGATGATGATCGTGCCCATTATTAATATTATGATCACGTCGATGATTTCGTAAAGAACTTCGATGACTTGCTTTTGGTTTCCATTTTTTACCTTTTGCTACCTGGCGCCCTATGTCTTCATCATGTGTTCATATAATTTATGCAAAATGCATAATTACAAATGGCATTCTTGTTGGTCTTTCCCGCGTGCTACAAGTTTTCTCTTTCGTTGATGAAACCACGCTGACGGTCCAACCAAATCAACTATCATCCCAAGAATTTCCCCAAAGATGGCGGATGACGAACGTAAAGTGTTTATTGGGGGATTGCCCTTCGGACACAAGAAAGAAGACCTATTTGAGATGTTCGAAAAGTACGGACGGGTGGAAGATGGTTAGTGAAGACTTTAAATTTGAATTAACATTGATTGCCGCCATTTTGTTAACCTCTTTTAGGGTAGAGCGCCAAGAAGAAAGTGCGACTCGGTCGTCGGTCATGTTTATTATTGAAACCATTGGAGATAGAATTAGGATGCCCAAAGTTAACGCGATTAATGTTGTTCAGTAACGGTGGGAAATAATGAGGAGGACATGAATTAAACATAGGAATGTCAGGCGCTTCAACGTTTACATTTTGATAATTGATTGCGTCGATCTCGTTAAATGTGGAACCTTCCCCTGTAGATGTAGAACGAAATGACGAAACAATATCAAAATATAAAGGAATCAGTATATAAAGTAGACCGAAGTCTTCGGCAATATATGAATGTATGCAGGAGATAGTACTAGTTCTTGTGTTCGAACCAGGGCATTGAGGTTCACATATTCCAATACACTTGTCAAGAGCTTCAGAATGATTTTCCCTTATGTGGAAATGATTATTAGTTGGTCTGGTAGATACTGGTGTAATGGAATCGGTTAACAGGTGATGGAACAACTCATAACTTGGCGTTTGTGTTGGTAAAAAAATCGTGATCAGAGTACCGAAGGTGTGTAAATTGTCAGATGTAGCCAACGTCCTTGTGTGAGCAAGTTTGGTCAACGTCATTTGGGCGCCACTACAATTTCCTACCCCCCGTCCCCCCCCCCAAATAATCGATTATGTATTCGTATTTAATTAACAATTTTATTGTTTGTTTCAGTTTCATCTATTGATAATTTGGTGAAAGCTAATCAGGAGTTGTTTTACGTTTAATTCCAAATACAGAAGTTCATAGCTACCCTTGTTGCATTTAGCGATTCACGAGCGCGATCGTTCCCCTGTTTCTATACTAAAATACGATGGTACTGTTCACCCAGTCGTAGGTTGATGACAAGTAAGTAGACGTAATAGATTAAATTCAGCAAGTATTTGATTGAGAACGTGCGGTACCAAGTCCAAATATTGAAACCCCATCATTTGCACCATGCCACTCATAGTATGACAATAGTAGAAGGGAGAAGTTGTCGTAGCTTAGACATGAATGAAACCTTGTAGAGATGAATGAATGAAAAAATGATAGACACTCGAGACATCATCAAGTCTACCATCTATGGATAAGTCTTCTGACCATTCAGATGGAATGGCGTGATATCACATTTCCAGTGTTGATGGTGGGATTCATTAACTTAATCAGCGAAGTATTAGGAACTTCTAAGGAATACAACGTTTCTCTTGAGATACGTGTTGCAAGATTTCCGTATCTATACCTTAAACAGAGAAGAGTACTAACACATATGCAGGGGTCATGTGGTAATGTATAAGTTAGGGAATTTTGCTTTGAAGTTAGGGGAAAGCTGGATATTTTTAGCAGTGTGATTCACTTCATATGCCTGAATTCTGATCTGACCAAATCAAGCATTTTGTCTCAGACCTATTGGGCAGTGTCAGTATACACTACTATTTGAGTTTCCCGCCCCTTCTGCAATCAATGGGTGGCACTTGTTACAAGTTATTCACTCCTTACTATTTCTGGCGAGGAACGTATCCCGGCGTTGGTACTTAGTAAGAAGCTGTTTTCTGGAATTCAATAGAGGCATCTTGACAGCTTCTTCAAACTGTGGTAGTTTGTTGCTTTTGTTGAAGTAGTAATAACAGCTTGACTCCCTGTGGTTTTATGTTAATTAGAAGTACGTTCTTCTTATTGTTTTATTAGCGCGTGCATGTAATATTCCGTTCATGATGGTAAGAATCTTGAGTTCAATTACTGGAGGTAGGGCCTATATTGTCTATTTTAATCACCACCTTCTGAGAATCTAAGAGTTTTTACTGCTTTATGATACATAAGAATTGTTAGTAAATATTAAAATCAGTTGAATTACCAACACTATAGAATTTAATTTCACTTTCATGGTAACAACAAACATTAGCATGTTTTTAACAAGTGAATTTTACAAACATTGCTCGTACACTTAGCATTTTTCACTTTTGATAGTATCTAGTTATTGAAACGAAAGGGCTTAGAAATGAAAATGACTACATTTTAAAACCATGTGTGCTTTCGTTTTCGAAACTTGTTTTAAGACAGTCGTCTGTTGATGGCAAAAATTTGCGGCATAAAGAAACATAGTTAAGACCACGTTAAGTGTCAATCGGACACATACTCGCTATGCTTTTGTTATTTTAAGTGCTCAAAAAATATAATCAGCACTCTTTTTGGCTGGGGTCCATTTGGATCCTCCCCAAGAGCTCTTCGACGTAAATGTCGGACACTGTCTGTTGACAACTCTTCTATACCACTGGATGATTATCCCAATGCTATATATAATTGCCAGTTCAATGTAGATATGACTACGGCTTGAAATGAGACCAAACCTTGTCTGATTACTACATAATTTCCACAAAGAGATAAGTAAACCTAGTGGTTCCACTAGTTGGTGGCACAAAACATTCATTAGTTTCCCTAAATCACAGAAACTGATAGTTTTAGAGATAGAAACGAAAGTAGGAGTGTGAAAATAGAACACAGCTAGAACGCAGAGGAAAATGTTATTGCCAACATATGAACCGGAAAATGTGTTTAATAATGGATTAATATCAAAATTCCTTGTACCTGGAATATGCTGAACATCACTCGGAAGGTCAAGATCAAGAATGAAGTTATAAGATCAAGAACCAAAATAAGAGACATTACCGAGAACATAGAATTCACAAAAGGTCAGTGAGCAGGACATCTCGCCCGAATGGAAAACTACAGATAGGCCAAGAAAATAACTGAGTGGCGGCCAAAAGAAGGAAGCAAAGCTACAGGAAGACCAAAGAGGAGATGGCGAGATGAGATTAAAGATCGAAGGCTGGTAGCACGTGGATGCAGAGAGCACAATATAGGAAGGTGTGGAGGAGACTCTGGAGCCTATCCGCCAGCAGTGGAGTGAACAGCTAACATGATGATGATGTTGATGATGATGATGATGATGATGATGATGATGATGATGATATGACTGCTTTTATCTATTACCTTCACTTTTTCTTCTATCCTTTGTGTATTTGTGCTCACGGCAATCTATTTCTTTCTGTCTCTGAGCCATTTTCTCTTCCACTTTTCTAGACTCGCTCTCCATCGCCTCTATATTATAACTTTGCCTGCGTTTCCAGATTTCCTCGGCCTGAAAAAGCATCAACACATCAATCAAAGTACGTTAGAGGAGGATGAAAGTAACAAATGCGGGTCTCTGTGTACCACCCAGCATCTCCTTTCTGGGTTCATCAACGGAAATCATCAGGAGGAAAACATATTTCCCAGTTTTGTTCTTTTTTCCTCGACCGCATTTTGACATGGCAAAACTACTCCTACATGGAAACTTATGGCTGATTGATGTTACAAGTAAGTCTTGGTGATATTTAACTTTCAATCCTTCCTTTTCAGCAAAAACTTTAAATAGAATATCACACAAAAAAGAAGAAGAGTTCTATTCACCCTGCCTCTTTATGTGACCTATGAAGATATATCTTTGACTTGCAATTTGTTCTGATTGAGAATTGCAGTTACGTTTACCAGCGTAACGAAACGTTGGTGTTCAGTTTACAATCAAAGTGGACCAAACATCACAGCATCACCCTGATCCAATATTATGACAGATTAGTTCATCTTTCTTTTGCCTTCTTTTAGTTTATTCTTTTCTTCTCTTTCTCTTAGATTTTTGTTCTCCTATATGTGCTTTCACCGAAGCAATTTAAGGCATTGTTTATTACCGTTGAATTAATTACTTTTGAGATCTTGAGTTTGTGGGATCTAAGGAATGATCATTTACACCTTTTTGTAGGGTCTCATGTTTTAGGCAATATTCATAGTCTTAAGGAATTTTGTGGAAAGTCATGTTGAACTGAGAAAAGAACGTCTTATTGACTTTATTCACACGTTGATGTATCAGCCTCCATTTGTTTTCCTTCATATTATACTTAACATGTTGTCGAGATCGACCGAGATATTTCGGCACGTGTTAATGACCACAACTCTTATCATGTGAAGGATCTTAAGAACTACCTTTAAAGATCTTTCTTCCAAAATACCTAGGATACTGACAGAGATACTTAATTGTGTCTCATCATAAGCTAATGCGTTTAATCAATACTCAGTAAAGCATGATTTGAGTTTGAAATTTACCAATGATTGCAGTCTACACCTTGTTACTTTAAGAAGGTGAAAAGTCTAACAATAAATTTTCATCTTTGACTTTTGATTAATAAAATCCTCTTGAAAGGTGGATAATTTGATCTTGCAGCATAAAAATTGATGGCAGGGTCATTTGCTACCTACAAAATACCATTTGTTTAAAAATTCGCGAATTTCAAAGTAGCTTACAAGTTTCATTCATTGTTAATAGTTTAAAACGTTTCTCATTATTCGTCTTGTATTAATGAAATGGTAACCCTTTTTATGCCCATGTCACCTTCAGCTCGTCGACAGCATACAATAGATTTAGAACAGCAAACAGAAGGCTATCTTGATATAAAAAGAAGTAAACTACGATGAATTTGAAAATGAACTTACAAATTGCTGCTCTTTGTAAATGAAAGATGCCGTGTATACTGATCAGAATATTTTCTCAACGCCATACTACAAATTTTGGGCCTACACGGACACTTCCGGGGTATGCCTTTTCAACTGATTTCTTTTGACCCTTTCCAGACTAAAGCGTCTTGAGCTTATTTGACCCCATTATCTGAATCCCTTTAAAATCGAAAAGGTTATCAATCTCTTGATCATATCGTGACAATGCAGAAGTCAACTTATTGATATTACAAACTCACGTGCAAGCTAAGTATTTGCTTTTGGTACATATATAATATTAATTCCAATAACATCGCGTGCCAAAATAAACTACTTCACGTGCCAAGTAAGTTATATGTGACCGGCAATCTTGGACAAAACTTGTTGAGAATTTTGGGTATCTCCAGCAGTACCTCTCCTATCATTTTCAGAACAGACGTTTCAGGAAGCTGAGTTCCACAACCCAATAATACCCCAAGGGAAAGGCCAGGTGCAACGAAATGACAGCATGGAAAGCGGCTGTTCAGTGGCTACCATTGTAATGTATTTTCACTCCTTGACTCCAATTTCACTCACAAATTCTCAATAGTTTTCTTCAAAATTGTAGGCGCCAATTTCCAAATGATAACTTTTCTCCAGAAGGCATAACATGCAAACGCCTGTAAAACACTACCAAACTGACAGCCTTGTTATTATGAAAACGAAGGTGCACTTCTAATCTGCAAAGTGTTGGGCAGATGGTTTCACAGCAAAGCCAATTGTGCATCAATGATTTGTATTTACTCTATTTTTGTAAAATGTCACAATCTTATAGATGAGCAGCTAAAATCGATCTTGACATGCGCAGTAGGGTTGTCGCTTGAGGCAAAGTGTCCAAACTACTGCTATTCCACGTTTTACACTATGATATAGTTCACGGTTCATCGTGGATGTAGTAGGTGTGGTGAGTGTGACACCCAATGGTTATTTTACTTACTTAATGTACAAACATTAAGAGAAAAGTCAAAGCTAGGCTAACATGACACTGTCATAGTATTCACGTATTGTCATAATATCTATTATTTAAAAGGAAAGAGCTTTTTACTTAACGTATGACATGATTATAACTAAATTTATGTCCAAACTACTTCCTGTTGACGTGCTAATAATAGCACGACTTATCCATGTATTCAAAACTGATTATTATTGATAGGCGTGGATTTAAATGTATATGATATAAATAACCAAACACACACATATATATATCCAAAACCTTTGAGATATAATACGCTGTGATATTTTGATAAATACTGGTGCATTAGATGTACACCCACAACAGACCATTTTAAATGGAGTACCAAAACTTCGGAAAAGCATGGGCTAAAAGATGGGTAAAAAAAATTTTCAACAGTTCCTTCCGTTATTTTTAATTGATAATACTTACAATGTGTTCTTGTTAAAGTCAACTTCCCTATTATAAGTTCCAACCCATATCTTTAAGTTTTCTAGCTTGGTTTGGTCAAAGTTTTGATATCCTATTCGTATCCATCTTACTTCACTTGATTGTGACAGCAGAACTGTCCAATAAGGATTAGTTTGTCTAATTGTAGACGAACACGCTCCAATGATTCCACTATTTTGAAAATTCCCATCTGTTGCTTTGCTAGCTGCGCTTATCCCGTCGGTAGTCGACTGGGATACTATACCGGCAAAGCTTACTTTCCCCGTTGGCCCTGTAATTGCAATAAGAAAAGGCAAAGTATGTAAAACACAAAATAAGACACTTTAAAAAACCAAAATGGAGCTTTTGACGAGCTCCAACCCTAAATTTTAAAGAAGATTTTTTCCTGTTTTCTGTTTGTAATAAGAAAAATGACATATTGCCTATACAACGTGAATCAAACATGGTCTGCGTTGGCATAAACAATCAACAAATGGTAGTGCGGTGAACCGAAAAATGAAAATGAAATATCAAGCGGACGCTTTCATGGTTGCAAATTCTTACTTTGTTATTTTTAAAAAACTCCAAAATACACCAGACATTTATTTTTTTCTCAAAAGCAAAAGAATGGACTTATTGCACAAAAAAAGATAGCGTGTGTTTTTATAAGAAGCGTTAGGTCACGTTGCGGTTTACGGGGGAGTAGGGATGGCAATGACCCTATATCATGCGCTTTTGGTGGACAGAACGAGGCCTCGCAATTCTCCCAAAGTCAAAATTGATTAAAACGAATCGTGACGGTCGCTATCGTCAAATACAGAGTCCTGCCACAAATATGTATTATCTTTATCTAGCTGTAAAGTACGTTGCAGGCCAAACTTCTTCTTTGTTGGTCTGCACATCAGCTCTTAGGGGAGGAGATATCTTATAATGGGATCGAAGCACCCTCAACCATAGTGGGGGGGGGGGGGAGATTACATTTCTTGGTTATGGTAAATCTATTTAGTATCAACAACGTATGATCAATTTTTGCGATCTATTTACAGCGACCAAGTTTTTGGTTAATACATTTTGTCGTATCATTTGAGGGGTATTTTTAAATGGAGAAATTGTGGTTGAATTTAGGGGAACTTTAATGGTTTTAGACATATTCCAATACATGCATCAGTTGTCACCTGCAACTGGTGAGTGACAATTATAAAGTATCCTTAAGGCCATACCTAACAGCTTTGCATATATGGTAATAATTACCTACTACTAGTTTGCTAAACGTGTTTTATTTACCACCAAATGAAGTTTCTAGCCTCCTAAACAAAAAGCCCAAACTTTGAATTCGTCATATGCTATAAAACAATAAAAATAATCATACCTTGCACTGATGCATGAACTGCTGGGTAAACCTTCACCTCGCAGACTGTCAATTGCTTATTCCCTTCTAGTCTAAGAAACACATACCGTCCTTTGGAAGGAGTATCACATTGAACAGACATAGTCATGATTCCTTCCATTGATGCCAGAACTCTCAATCAAAGGCATCCAACGTCATCAATCAGGTTACTACATGTGCAAAGCAAGAAATCAATTTGAAAGCAAATTCAGTTCAAGACAACATATGGAGGTTGAGTGTAAGTCAAGCTTATAACGTTTCACTTTCTTAGCTTACTAAACTGAGACAGTTGCTGAGAAAATGTTGATGCTGTCTCTTTATTTTATCAAAATCACCTTTACAAACTTGCTGCCACAGCCTGTGTTATTGGGAGTTGACAACGTTTGGCAAACTGCCTTTTATCTACTTTGACCTTTATTTGCTCTCTGCCAATTGGTTATCATTTGGCTGTTTCCTCCCTGTAGCACGTAGCCCTAAAGTCCGTCGCCTCTCCTGAAGCACCTGCCAACTTATATTTTATATAATATTTGAAATAATGTGAGTAGAACAGTGTGGCACTGAAACTGTATCCAAGAGTTGAATTTCTTTTATTACTGATATAACTGGGCACGTGTCATGTCATGTTATAATCAAGATTGATTTTCAGAACATTAGAATAATATTGACACAACATGCTTGCATATTAGAAAAGTTTTAGTAAGAAAAGAAAAGCGAAATATTTCTGACTAAGGTTGCTGCAGGCCAAAGTAGTTATTTCATAACGGATATATTTAAGATATCGGACGTTAATCACTGTCTAGATAATGAAATTAAAGTCCTTTGGAGATATTTACTCATATTTACCCATTAATTTGTGTCGATAGTTTGAAATAAATCCCCTTACGCTAAAGTTCCTTTTGTGTATTCATAAAAAGTTCGTTAGTGGTAAATAAAATGAATATTGCGTTGAGTAACGGATTCATTTTGCTACACTTTTTTGCCATACATTGATCGCAGCAATCGTATATAGTGAAATGAGAAATGCAATGGATTCATAAAAAGCGAAAAGACTGAAATTCGTCGCAAACACGTTTTCTTAGTTAACTCCATACGATTGCGGTGAACATTGTGTGGCAAAAACGTTTAGCAAAACAAATTTCTTATTCATCGCAATATTCATGTTGTCTGTATTGTTTACATTGTTTATGTTTCAATAGGGATTTAAGTCAAAATGTATCTTACTCATCTTTCCTCTGTGTAAAACTAACAATAATCAGTCATACCATTATGGATCTTGTGAAAACCATTAGGCTCAGTTGGATTTTCGAAAATTTAACTAATAATTAATCAGATATGTTGAACAACTATATTTTGTTTATAGAACTTATACTATAGACAACATGAGAGCTTCTTCAGTTTTAAATCCTATAGTTTGCCTCACATGTGTTGAGTTGTTTATCTCTCACGAACTGTTCTGAGCCATGAGTATAATGGTGAGACATTTGCTGCACGACCACAGAATTAGACGATGAAAGCTGTAACGACTCAAGTAGATCAAGCCTAGGGCCATAGATCAAGCTCAATCATTTAGGGGGCTTTTGTGCTGATTCAAAGTGCTATACTTGCCTCTGACTTGTTCAGAGAAGCATCCTTACGTGAACATCATCACATTAGACTTGAGTGGAAAGATGTTTTCGCTGTATTATGGAACATCAGAGGAGATATCAATGCCACTAATGCAACCTATACTGTGTGATTCTCATTAACCAAATATCAAATATTTTATGAAAAGTAGCCTAAAGTGCTTATGAACTCCCTTAAATCTTTAAACTTTTCCCTCTTTTTTTCTTACGGTTGATAGTATTTTCAAACCATTGGTCAATTTACCAAAATGTACAATGATATAAAGTACCTTTAATGTGCAACAAGAAACGGGTGTAGAGCCGGAGAGCATTCATATGCTTTTGTGTACATCTATGTATATTTAAACTGCTTTAACATTGTTAAAATATTACATGTTATTGTTTTTGTACTTAAGAAACAAATATCAGTCTCACCGATGTTGACAGAAGTGATTTGCAACTTAAATTTCTGTATTTTCTGCTCATTTTGTAGATATGGATGATCCTACGTGGAACTTAGAGCAACCTACTATATTGCTAAGAATGTCCTGTGTGGAAAATTTTTGAAAAATTAATTAGCGGAAGGGGGACGTCTACTAGGCACCCAAGAGTAGATGGGTCTTACAAAAAATCAAAATTTACCAAAAAAACTTCAAAAGAAACTTCTGTTAACAAAAGCTTTTACAAAATAACTCAATATACACCTTAAAATGCTCTGTTCATACGCTACAACCAGCGACGGGGGAAGGTAATGCGGATGGGGGGAAGGGAGGCACGTAGGCTGGGTTCAAATTTATTTTTTCGCATTCCACTAAAGTGCCTTTAGTCATTGTGTGGAAAGGGGTGTTTTGTGTTGATATGCATATCTTGCTGTGAATGTGGCGCAATTACTGTCGCAATCAAATTCAATATTGATAGTGGTCAGGGAAAAAATGATGAAAAGTGGTCAGGGAAAATATTGAGATTTGGAGGGCCACGACCCCTCTTCCTCCCTCTGTTCCCCCATCCCTGACAACGTTAAAAAAATAGTACGAATTGTGTTTAATAGGCATTGTACGCTAGCTAGAGTAACATTTTTCCCCATACACATGAAATGAGTAAACCAGGACTATCTGAAAAATCGTATTAAAAGTTTTTGAAACCGATTTAACTACCACCACTTTGAGATCAGTTAACACTGCATGCATCGTAATATCAGTTGATAGGAAATTGCTCTTCCTTGCTCTGGTCATAGGGAAGGGAAAGCGTTTAACAAAGTTACATTATCGTTTAGGTTTTATTCATAAGGCTACAATTAACTCAAAGGAATATTGATTGCAACTTCACAAAAACTCCTGTTCGTAGATGAATCGTACAGTTTGTGAAGTCACTGAAGTCAGAGATTTGTTTTCTCGTACAGGCTGTGCTAACGCATCAAGTCATTCACAAATGACGGTAGTTCTTCCTTGGTCAAGTGACATGGCGCAGAGAGGCTGGTCTCCAACTGCGTTGAGATGGATGTCGAAGTCCATCGGTGTATGATTGGGAGCTAATGTGGCGACTAGAGAAATAAAAGTATGTTAACATCGGAGGTCACCTAGCTCAGTTGGTCGAGCGCACACCGTGAAAGTGTGGGTCACGTGTTCGATCCCAGGTGGTGACATATTTTCTATTTCTCTAATGTTCTTTTCAAAACTATCATTCATAAATCAAAAGCCAACATTACCAGTACGATTGTGGTAAGAAAGCTCTGTTACCCTCTGCAGTTTCTCAATGAAAGACCCCTAATGAGCAGTGGGCACGAAATTGAAACCATCTTTAACAAACAGAAAAACAATGAAACAGGCTAACTCATAAACAAAGAGCAGCTGGGGCGTCCAAGAGCACCCCTCAATTTTGGCTACCATGCAGAGAAGCAAGCCATGCGGCAGGCTCAACCAAGCAGTAGGACTGCCTCTTGCAGATTATGGAAAGAATCTGATACTAAATCCATTCCTTGCCAAAAAGCCTCGAAGCAATATATCCCCCCCCCCCCACTATTTCACAAATTTTGACAATTCTACACCCAGGCTTTCTTTAAATCATTTTCGAGACCACCTGATATAAACTACAATGGTTGTACCATTATATAATCAACAGCAGTTGTCAAAACTGCTTTAAAGTGTACCTCCAGTGGTCAGAAATTTTTTTATATTTTGTTCATCAAACTTAACTGATATGCCTCCGTCCATTCTTTTTCTCTTATGATGTCCGTACTTTTAGTAAAAGCCTGTAAAAGTCGTTAAAATTGCAGCACTGGGGGCCGACATGATTGCCTCGTTTTGACTTTTGCCTTTGCAATGTGGAACAAAAGGAGAGCGGTGAGAACACGCTTCATTGTTCTCAGAAGTAAGGCAGCGTGCATAAATCCGTTGTGCGACCAATCGAAGCTGTCAGCATACGTAAGTTGAATCCTTTTAGGCGAGGCAGTAAACCTACATCAAGCTGAAGTGGACACGATAGCGTTTCTAGCTCAGCTACTCGGTTAATCATGGTCATAATTCAAAGTAAACGTGAAATAGGTCTGTAGAAAATTTTACGCAAAAACCTAATATTAATGCCGAGAAACGGCTATTTGAATTTGCAGGATGCTATAAGGAGACGCTGTTGGTTTTGCGCAGTGCACAAAGTTATGAACTGCTCTCAAGTAACAAGGTTTTGATAGACATGATTCAAAGGTTGAAAGGGCGTATCTCGGCGATTGCTTAAGATATCCATCTCAAGTTTGGAATTGAACCATACGCAAGAAGAACGCAACTTCTGGTATTCATTAAACTGTGACGTTTCACAAAAGCCCTCGTAATAATTTCATTGGTCAGTTGACTTTAAGGTTGACACATTGAAAGATTGACGAATGGATCGTTTATTCGTTCATTTATTCATTCAGTTTTTGTTCATTTATGAATTTGTTTATTTATTCATTTATTTACTCACTTATTCATTTATTTTTTCATTTATTCATTTATTTATTCATTCGTTTATTCATTCATATAAATGGTATATATACAAAACCACAACGTCGATCCTAATTTAACACCAGTTTTATCTGCAAAATGCAATAAGTTAGCTTATGGAGACCGAATGAACCATCGCTTAGAAATTTAATAGAGGTACCCCTAACCCATCGCCTCCCCGATTGGCACGGCCCTGTATATTGCTCTTGGACGAAGATTGTACATTGTACATTGTACATCCTTAGCCACACAAGGATGTTGAAAATATTACGCCCGAGATACAGTGCCGTAGCCAGACTATCTCTGCAGGGCATGCTTCTTATCTATGAGCATAAATTAGGGCATGGTTCATAAATTTAAAGTGTACGGGCCAGCCTGTTCAACAATTAACGTAATGTTTGTGTGATCCCTTCTGGAAAATCTCTGAACACTTTTAAAAAACGTGGTAGGGGTGGCGGAGCGAAAAAATCGGGGGGGGCATAACCCATATTTTAGCCACTAAACATTGAAAAATTGGCATTTTAACAAAAGTTCCAAATTATGGTGAGTAGGGGTGGGGTTAGGTAAGGGAAAGAGATTTGAAGGGCGCATTAGGAATACATTTAGGGGTGAGGTATGCTTCAAAATTTTCAAATCTAGGTGTGCAGATTTGGTATCTTGGAAAAGATATATGGAGCAGGGTATTTAACAAGTCTGAGAAATGTTTTGACCCATTTCAAAACTCTAGGACAGACGTCCATTACCTAGGGGATGCTATTTTACCTTGAAGTCCACTTCTAGAGGATGCTAAGCATACCAAGCATCCCCCTGGCTACGGTACTGCCGAGATACGCTATTAATGTACAAATCGAATTGGCCCTCTGCCTCGAACTTCGACTTATCCTTCACACGTACCTTTAAATTCACTGTTCTAAAAGGAAATAAAAGGTAGTGGTAATACTCGCTTAACTTTAGGCTCTTGATATGCAAAGCTATGTTAAATCGTTCACTTTATTTGACTTTCTACTCAACATTCAATACTGGCTCTTGATAATTTATCCCTCGCGCCCTAGCAACCGATATCGTTGACATATCTGTGGTTTTAGAACGTAGTTCATGTTACATCAAAGAACTCAGCTATTTTTGTTGTTCAGAGGAAATCATCTGCCCATTGTGCCGAATTTAAGTTAGAGCTCTTATGTTTCTCGCTGTTCTTTGGCGCAATATGTTTCAACCTGGGACTCTTAACTGATCCAACTTCGATGCAAGCACGTCTCGACAGACAAGGGAATGTCGACACAACCGTGTTCTTTCCTTTCAGTAGGGGATAGGACAGGCATCGTCACCTGAGATTAGAAACTTCTTTTTTCAGGAGTAAATGTAGGAACGTGGTGAGTACATACGGTTAGCTGCTTTCGATCGAAGAGGCTAACAAATTTGAACAGGTTTTGAACCACGTGGAAACAACACTTGCTTTGTAGAGTATACTATAGTATGTACCAATTTTGTGTCGTATACATAGGATTGTAAAGTTTAGTAATAAATTGTAGAGTGTAATATCATGAAATGTAATATCGTATAGGATAGCATAGTAAAGCATAACATAGTCCTTAAGGACTTTTGCAAATTCAAACAGCCGTTTCTCGCAGCTGAGAAGAGATTTGAAAGCGATATTTTGCATACGGGCATTTGGTAGCAGGGTAAACACTGTCATATAGTTATTATTGCGATTCCTCGAAAAAAGTTTTTTGTGACGCCATCACTTTAGTACTCTATAGACTCAGATCAGGTCATCGTTGCTGTGTGTCATACCACACAAACCGCAGAGCATGTATTGCACTCCGAGTTGTTAAATCTACGAAGCAGCATCAAAGAAGCTACCTCTGTTCGGTAGCTAAAAAACTTTGAACTTTCTCTTTCAACTGTGGACTCGTGCATTTCTACATACGTGTCATATCTTCAATGTTTCTTGCATCAACTTAATACAAATAGTTATATATTGCCAGAATTAAATTATCACTTTTGCGTTCCTTCTGATGACTTTATTCCTAACATTGTCATCTCCCTTCCATTTGGACTATCCATATCTTCGTTGGGACACGGCCAGCTCTCATGGGATTTTACGAGTGTGTGGGTTTTGCGCAGTGTCAGTGCTGCCAGGTTGCTCTGTCCGTAATCTTTGTACTACACTCTTCTCCTTCGACAAGGTGATAGTATTGTTGTAGTTTTATGATCAACTTCCTTTCTTATCTCTTTTCTGCACGTAAACGGGTTTCCAAAATATTTATAGCACTATCAGTCAAGAGGGGTGTCTGACAGAAAGCAGAGGTCATTTCGGTCTACCGGCAATTTATCAATTTGCTGTCTTCTCGACATAAATTCTGGATAGATTCAAAACTCACTTCTCGTCCAGGGACTTAATCCTCCCATCGATACTTTTCACCTTTTCTACTGTTCCAGTTTTCGACCATATCCATGATGAGATTTCCCCTCCCTTTTTCCCAATTTCCCTTGCGATCACTCCGATTTATTCGACACTATGCACGCGTTCATCGCGATTTCCCTGATATCTGACCGGCTATTTCGGCTCGCGTTCATCCCGATTTCCCCGACACTTTCCCGGTTGACTTTATTTCCTGATTTTCCATGGTTTCCACAATCCTGCATACAGAGTGTTAAGACGAAAAATGGCAACCTTGAAGTATCTGTTTGCGTAGGTTAACTCTGCAAATAAAAGGGCACGGAAGGCGACTCCATACAAAGCAAGCCATACACCTGACAGGTCAAAATGGCGACACAAATACACAACCGAAGGGGATGCCAATAGCAATGCACCCTGTCACTTCCTCCTCAGCTGTATGATTGACCACTCCGCAGCACCAATGCCCAATAAGGGTACTGTATGCAATATTCAGATGCGTAAACAGGGAGCAAAAAGAGCTCTGTATTCCTGCCAGGTACTTAAACAAACTGGAAACATGAGGAAAATCGAAGACTATTTTTACGCCTAGTCCTTGCTTACACCCTTTATAAAGTCCGAGGGGGGAGGGGGGAGTTCCACCTCGGACAGCGATCATTCGTGGAAATACCATGACAAGAAAGTTTACGTATAGAAAATATGAGATACGTCTTAGGAATAGTCACGTGTTCACCTCGAGGAAGAAACTACAAAGGAAAACACGTCTGTGTACGAAACACCGAGAGCTTATCCCATAAGCCGTTGAAAACACATCTCTTAAAGTTGGAGTTCGGAACGAGGAAAATATTGAACGGGCCCGTAACCTTTTTAACAGCAGAGCAAATAAGACGGAATTTCTACTTCTCTAGGGCATCATTTCTTTAACAGAAGTAACAATTACCATTGCAGTTCCATTCGTGTTGGTGAAGTCTACTATGAAACAATTAGAAAAGCATATTAAGCACACACATACCATTTTATACGATGCTCAAACTCGCTATGGGGCTTACAAATAATTCATGCAGGAGAGGGGGTCCCCTGGAAGAGAAAAATGGTAGACCATAGGTGTTAAGGCCGGTTTTCACTTCCTCGATCACCCCTCGATTCGATCGACATCGACCGCTTTGGACATACGCACTTTCATTATCGTGGCACCCCCGATTAATGCAGCCATTCAATTTCTGTTGCAGATGTTCCTACTCCACAGGTAAGAGAAGAAGAAGTATTGCAGACAATCGTTATAGATGTGGAAAAGAGTCGAAAGGGGAGTATGAAGAGAGGGAGAGGAGGGAGAGTTGTATCTGATTATAGTCTTTGTTCTTCAATAATAACATATTACCTCCTTGGGCTCGTGATGACGCAGACGCTCCATGTTTTGCAGTGGTGGATCTAAACACTGATAATAGGGGGAATGGGGGATGTCATTAACTCTACCTAGCACGGACGATCGAGACTTAAGTCAGCAGGGGGGGGGGGGCCTAGTAGGCCCGTGGCTATTTGAACATTTATAACTACTATAAAACGTAGTTGCATGCTTTGATGTCAAAGTTCAAAATAATTCGATACTTTTGACGTTGAATTCAAGTGATTTTGTTGTGAAATCCTCGGCAAAAGATGTGTTTGTATCGGTATTACAAGGTAAGGTAGTCAAGTTAAAAAATGTTTTCACGATGTAAATCTGACCGGAATGGAATATATGTTGTTGCGCTTTGTTTGATTACTAAAGGCAGCAAGAGTTACATCCAAAGCTGTTATGAATCTTAGGATCATGTGCTATTCTGAATAACTCAGAAACACAAGTATTTATGACAAATATTGGAACCAACAGTGAAGATCAGACATCTCGACAATCGTAGCTAAACAACTTTAAACAGAATATGTTTATTATGTCTCATGAAATGTATTATTTTCGGACAAAAACACGTGATCATAACTATTTTGAATTTACCTTATCTATAAGTTTGAAACCAGTGTGTTTGATTTTTATGTATAATTTAGTAGAAAAGTAAGGAATCGAAATATGACGTCACTAAAAATTATAATTACCCCTAAATAGCACTTATGAGTTTGAAATGTGTCAAATTTTTAAGTTCAGATCATCCTACAAAAATATTTTCAAATTCATGAATATCTTCTAGAGTTATAGCCCTTTGAAGCTTTTCACCACATATCGTCAACTTATTTATCAGGGTCGAGGGACCAAACTATAAACAGTGACGCCAATTTTTTTTACCAACTTTTTGCCAGATAAAAGTTAGTAAAAGTCAGAAAGTTGCAGCGAAAGAATTATTAAAACTTAATTAAAAGTTATTAAAACTTACTCGCAGCAACGGGCCTACTCTAGCAAAAAAAGTAGTAAAAGAGTTTAAGCTGACAAGTTCTTGCAATTTGAAGTTAAATTTTTATGCTTCTTGTGTTAGATACAGCGTTTCTAGTGGAAAAATAATGTTCTTTGGTCCTTTGCGCCTTAAGTGAAAAAACCAAAGAAAGAAAATTTTGGCCAATTCTCAAGACTTAAAGTCGTTTTACCCTGAAATTTTACAGTGTTACTTTACTCATTCAATTTAATATGCTTTAATCAGTCCATTGATGCCATTAGTAATAAAGGCAGTTGGCATTTGCAGGTGTTCCCTCCACTTTGAAACAGCAAACCATACACCTGACCACAACTGCTACTGGTTTCAAGTATTGGTAATCAATATCCAGCACTATTAGTTTTGGTTATGTTATATTCAACACAATGACTATAAAAATCCTTCTTTTCCATTTTTAAGCATTAAGTTCCAATTTGGACTGGGAAGAAAATTTAATGGATTTACAGTTGGAGCAGAAATAGATCTTACGCTTTTTGGACATCGCATGCAATTTGGATTTAATTTCAATGCTGAGCATCCAGTGAGCAGTGTAAAGAACGCAAAGGACAATGGATTAAAAGATTACAAGAAAGGCGTAAAACAAAAATTTAAAAACGCTGACGTTGATGTATATGATCCACCAAATCCATTTTCCGATTTCGATTTAACAAGTAAGTGAAACCATCACATCTGCTCACTTGTTTGTTTGTTTATCTATTTATCTATTAAATATATATATTGATAAGATGACCTCTTCAGCTTACAAACACTGCTGTCACTGAAAGCGTGGGTCACGGGTTCGATCCCCGGTGGTAATTATTATTATTATTATTATTATTAGTAGTAGTAGTAGTAGTAGTAGTAGTAGTAGTAATAGTAGTAGTAGTAGTAGTAGTGTTATTATTGGCCTTTACAAAGTTAAAAACCAAATCCAATTCACCTCCTTTCAAATTCCCAAACTGCAGCACTGCAAAATAGCTATCTCTGGAGACTCAAAAGTGTATTAAATACAATTGCATCCTATCTATCAACTAAAGCATCTGCTAATGTTTCCTTGTTATTCCTGGATATGAAAACCCCAGAGGATTTTTAAAGAAGTCTCGACCGGATATAGCTGTAAATTCCGATGGAGATAGCTCTCTCACATTGATAGAACTTTAAGTTTGTTTTGAGACAAATTTGATTAAGTCAAGGGAATGTAAAAATAGAGTCAAGTGACTCTTGAAATTTCAACTTAGCCTTTTCTTACAAAGGATTAATTCGATTTTATAGAATTTGTAAAAATTGTAGGCATAGATGCAAACATGCTTTTTTCTCCCTTTTCTACTTTTTTTGGTTTTGTTGTTGCTTTGTGTGGCTAAATATAGTAATTAAACACCCCTGTATATCAATCCTGCTGTCCCACGTACTATGCTGGGAGAATACAGCAGGAAATGTTGTTGTATCATGAAGACTACCAATAAAGGCATCGGGATAAAAAAATATATTATTATTATTATTATCATTAAGATAAAGACAATCGAAAACACGACAACTTTTAATCCATTGGTACCATACATGTTTCGAAGAATATTCTTCATCATCAGTGGTGATGTTTTACAAGCCCTGATTTACCTTTAAGCGGATACAAACAAAGACATATTTCCATGGGTAGGTATACCCGTAAGTGTGGAGAAGAAAATGAACAGATAGAAGTTTGTTTACAAAAAACATAATGATTTGCGTCATATTGCCTACAGGAATGCCTAAATGACACGGAACCTGAATTCCGCTTGTAGGACTTTACTGTTGAGGTATTATTATCATTATTATGCCTCCATGTGCTACATCAGGTATTTTAATGATGTCAAAGACTAAGTTTGGTTTGAATCTAATAGACATATCAACTGAAATTCAACAATGCCAGGTTATTTCAAAGCAAATTTTTGAAGGTAGTAATGAGTCTGACATCCATCATGCGCACTCACTCACGCAGTCGGCTCACATTCTAATACAGCATTTCAAAAGTTGCAAACTCGTTGTTAAAGAGACTCAAAGCTCTAAAGAAGATCGAGTTACTAACACCTTAACCTCGCAGGGCTTTATCGCCAAAGCTCTGTTACACGAATGCTTTTCTTCGCATCTAAAGATCTGGCATAAAGCTCTTGACTCGCTACCAATTAACATTTCCAACTTTGCCAACAACCCTCTTCCAGTCCTAAGGAACTTGTAGCCGTGGAGACAAATTACAAACAGTCAGTGTTTCGCTTGTCTTGATCCTCAAACCCTTCAACATATAGTTTCTGGCTGCTCTACCCATCTTTGTCAAGGCAGATATAATTGGAGGTTTTGAAGTCTGTTTGCTGTTATAAAGACTGCTTTAGCCAAGGAAATATACAAAATGATGTCTGGAGGAACATCTATTTTGTTATTTTTAATGCTTCTTCTAACAGCCATCGTGTCCACTGCTGGACCTCGGACTTTCTCTTACGCCAACCAGTTCTGTTCTGGGCCATTCTGCACCAATTCACAGCATTTGCTATCTTGTGGATGTCATCTCAGTTTCAATGTAAGATGTGTCGTAAGATTCTCGTAGGTAGAACGCCATCAAGGAAGCTACAATTTTGAGAACGTTTCGTCTTTTCTTCAAGACTTCGTCAGGTCTATGTACAATAGAGGTTACAACGTTAATGAACTCTGCCACAAACATACAAAAAGTATTTGTCACTACTCGCGAAAAGCATTGTAGGAAATAACCACGATGGAATGCTACACCGAGGACATTGAAACGAGGCAAGTACGACTGTAGTTTCCTTCCTGGCGTTCTACCTATAGTTTGTCGGTGTTCATCCTTTCCTCCATTTTTTCATCGTCCATAGCTTGAATGAGTACAATATTGGCACAAATCACTGTTTAACAGATCTTGATTTTCAGCTTTGTTGGCGTGCGTTTGCCAAAATCAAGCTCGTCAAGTCTTTCCACTTGAGCCAGACTGGGTTTACTCTGGCATTTATCTCTTCATCAGACCGACAATTTTCATTAAATGTCACTCTGAGATACTTATATTTGTCAATTGGTTTAGCTTTGCACTGTTACAATAGACAATATTAATATTTCTCTCTTTTTTCTTGAGTTCTCTTTCAAAACGTGTTCTGACATTTTTCTCTGCCATATGATCCTGTTCTCCTGCAGCTGTTTCTCACCCTCTGTCATTGTGATCAACTCGTCAGCAAGTAACACCTCTTAAAGTATTCGTCTCCGGAACCTTCACTCATCGTACCCAAGACAACAACAAACAGGAATTGGCTAAGAGATGAACCCTGGTGAAGTCCAAGTTTGATCTCCATAGGGCCATACGTAAATGACATCCCGTCAGAGGGGGGAAGGGGGTCTGGCCAATCTAAGATGGTTTGTGACGGGAGGAGTCAATGCCAATAAGACATCCCCATCCAAAATTTTGTACAAGGTGACATCACTAGAGGGGGTCTTGGGTCCAAGACCCATCAAGACCAGGGGGATCCTTTTTTTTGAATTTTGAGGGACGTCATTTTTGTATCACCCCTTAGGCAATATCTGTCCATATGCAGTTCTTATCAAAGTCCTTGTCCTTATATACGTTGCTCGCATCAACCTGTTAAGTCTTTATAGTACTTTTATTTTGCGTAGGCATCAGTAGACCAAATCCCCTGGCACTCGGTCATGCGCCTTTTCTTAGTTGACGAAGGTAACGCACAAGCTTTTCTGCTTCTCAAATAATTTTAACTTGCATTTGTTTAATCACATAACAGCATCCATGGTACTTTTCTCTGAACTGAATAGAAATTGCATCTTGTTTCTACTGATCCTTTCATCTCTTTTATTTTTTGAAGATGCAAATAATAAATCAATAAAGTGAGTGAGCTTGTAGTCAAATCAGTAGAGGTGATTGAAAAACTGAAACAATAAATTGGAATATTTCTTCTTCTCAGGATGTGTTTTCTCAGGAAGAGAAACAATGCCGAATTTTTACGGACCCTGGGGACACTAAGAAATTATGGTAATTCAATGTGGCGAATTTACTTTCTGGGGTTGAGAAACCCTGCAATATATGATGGAGAATTTCTTTATCGAAATCTTACCAATGAGAACCTGCTCTTTTGGTACGTCGGTCTTTGGTAAGCCGCTTAAAGTGCATTAAGACTTAACAGATGGGTATTGGGCAACAAGGATAGGCCAAGCTCTCCTTTGCTGTCTTTGCCCTAATTTTTGAAATTGAAACTGAGATGACAGTAACGAAAGTACTGGTAATAATAATTTGTAAACTTCAATATATTCTCTTTATCTATATACAATTCCAGTATTCTCTTATAACAGTTATACTTATAATGGTAATCTTGTTACATGTATAGCACATTTTTATCACATTTTTTCTATGTAACTACATGATGTGTGTGTACAACATACCTCTTCGTTGATCCAAATCTGTGTTCTGTAGAATGAGTAGCTTTGCACAACTGCAACTCTTTTCCACACATGTTGTACCATCACTCCAGGTACTTCACCAAGCGTAACCTCGGCTTTACCAACCTCCTGTGCCCTTCAGGAAGGATAAAGAGTAGAAAGATATAGGTTCTCGAAAGAGGATTATAAGTAGTACTTAACTGAAACCTGTCTGACGATTGGCTAGTAACATTTCTTTCTGGTTTCTCGATATCATTAACCTAATATCCAAAGTGAATGTAAACTATTTGTCGTTCTTGTAAAGTGTAATCTGCCTCAAGGACCATGTCCATAGAACGGCTATCTGTCCACAATGGTCATTAATGTTCCAGTTGTTATATTTTCATAGTAATGTACCTTTTAAAACGGCCATCTCCTGAATAATGGAAACTGCTTGAGTTCAAGATAAAACATAACTAAAAGAAAACTGCATCATATGTTAAAACTGCCACGTTTAACGCCTGTCTTGTTTAATTTGACCTACTTGTTAAGTCGTTAATTTCTTCTACATCATCGCGGTCTAGCGCCAAAGCCTCCAGGTTTCTGTAAAATTTCTGTAACGCTAAAACAAAAAAAGTTGAAAGTACAACCATACACAAAAAATAGAAAATACGTTCAAAACGTACTAAATCATAGATAGCTCATGCGCTTATTGCCACTTATAAGCGCTCTCCTAAACAAATTTGTACAACACCTCACTTCTACGAGTGCCAAGGGTGGTAACTGGAAGCAAGCATATTTTTGTTAGGTCATGTTTGCCCCCGGTATCTGGTTTGGCGATTGGGACCTAAGTACTCGCATATGTATAATTTTACGTGTACAAGCAAGAAAAAATGTTAAGATAACAATATGAAGTCATGCACTGTCCTTGATAATGAGTAATTTCATTTTCTGTGCAGCTGTGGAGCTATATTTAGCCCTCCTCCCGCCCTCCCTCTTCCCAAAAAACGCCCAAACCTATAAGCGCCAACACGGAAACACGTACAATCACCCTAAGAGGTTTAACTAGAGGGGACAAGTATCGCAAGGGTTCCTTAGGAGTCCATACCTAAAGAATTAAGGGTCTAAAAGTAATGAATAGTTTAAAAACAAAACGACCGATTTTGCTTCATTGGATACGTAGGCTTTTACGTATCTATATATACCTAAAACCGCCATGCATGTACTTCATAGATAATTGTACATTGACGGACTGACACTGAACTTAAACGGTAAGTACCCTTGCAACCCAGGGAGCTGAGCACCTCTAAGTGTGTTTGCAAAGAAAAACCTAATTTCGATTGAGCTTATTATTTATTAGCAAAGCAAATGTCGCAACATTGGCAAAGTATATAAATAATTGATCGAACATCTCAGCCAAATAAATTTCGGAAGAGACTTTGAATATGCGGAGATTTAACGTCATCGTCAAGAGTTTAAAACAGTTCTTACATGGATTTTCAAAGAGATCACTGCTAAAAGTAAACTTGAGCTTGTCCATGATTGCCTTCGCTTTATCGACTTGTTCGTCTGAAGCTAAATAAAGAGACAAGGTGTTGTAAACTCAATACAGGTAAGCGAGAAGACTTTTTAACAAATGCATTACAATAACCACACAGAAAGAAACCAATAACTGCGAGTCTCTTTGTGAGAAAGTATAGTACTTGCTTTTCTTCTCTGTCTCTTACTGTCAGTCATCCTTTCGTTTTCCTTATTTTTCCCTTCCACTTTATTTCCTTTCTGCTGTTACCCGGCCAGTTTATCACTCACTCTTGGTTCTTTCCATCTTTGCCTCGGTCTTAAAGTTGGCCACATTACCTCTCTCACGGAAAAATGAGTCCTTAATCTTTCTCTAGTACATTGACCTGAAAGTGCCATGCAGAGGCACAAAATATTTGGCAATGGCATACAATGTAACTAATAATACTCTTGAACATTTGCAAAATACGGTGACAGGATTAGGTATCCGAGCAAAGAACACTGTCCACCGATATCTTGCGGGGCTAACTGTGGGTAACCCTGAGAAACTATCTATCTCCGGACACAAACTGAAGTTTAAGGGAGTTTTAATAATGGTGATGCCGAATGGCCTGTAAAATGATCAAACAAGAACCCATTATAACTGTAATATATGGAATAAAACAGTAAAGCTGAGGATCGCAAACTCTGCTTACTGATAATAAGCTCTTTATCGGTCGTCGACGTATAAAAGATACTCTCTCCCATTAAGTGAGCATTTTAACAAGTGCATTGCAAGAGACACGCAGAACATGGATAATCTCGCCCTCCAGTGTATTCTCAATCTATTATAAGTAAGCGAGTATGGGGCATTTAGGGTTTTCAATGAAAGTACAGAGCATCTCATTGGTTCCCGCCTCCCTGTTATGAACTTGAACTAGGATCTATTCTCGACGGTGGGGGTGGGTGGGGGGGTGGGGTGGGGGGGGTGGGGGGGGGGGGGGGGGGGGGGGGGGTGGGGGGTATAAACAATAAAACTTTTCCAGTTTGCATATTTTTATGGAGAAAGAGAATAGACAGTTATACTGTCATAGCATTTGTCGTCCACAAATGATCTAGTATGATCTAATGATCTAAAATGACGCAAGTTACCATCTTCCTCATGACGATATTGATATATTGTGTATTGAAGCTCTTTGTCATTGGTTTACTTACCTTTTGCCTAGTTTTTTACATTTTGATAAAGTATTCTTAAAATTAGTCGTAAAAAAGTTGTACGGGATATTTATGTTGTAGGTCACTTATCTCAAATTCTTTTTAAAGCAGCTTGATAACTGATAAAGAATAGGTTTATATTTATCCCAACAATCAAGAACAACTTTGCAATGATAAAAGCAATTTGCATTTTCACTAACATGTATCAATGCTTTTTGTGGTTTATGGAATAGAATATTTTGTAACTTGCCATTTCCTTTCATCACTCCTCTGCAGTCTTAGACATTGTCCCATGGTTGATATATCCTTAGTATAATTCTACGAGTTTCTATGGAAGCGTATTTGTTCACCAAGTTCTTTTAGGTGCTGTTCATAAATCAGTAAATCAGCAGAAGAGAACTCTTAGGCAACAGAAGACAGTTTCCTGAATCCTTATTAAATGAGTTAATGTCGTTAGAGCGTAGCTTCTAGTAAAAACTTTCAAACGATCAGAGCCAACCTATGTTAACTGACTGGAAATAAATCAAAAGTGTAATCAAATGTAAAGTAGGATAAAACGCTTTTTGACAATTTTTGTCATTCGTATAGCCCTTCTTGATGACAAGGAAGTTTTAGTTGCCTATTAAAATTCGGTGCCTTAATCAGATAAAAAGGTCTATAAAACTCGTGCAGAAAGCATGGGAAAGACGTTTGGAGGCCGGCAATGCCTATGCAGGAAGACATAGATCTATTATCCAATGTGAATCTCTCCTGTGACCACTTAAACTATCCGAAAGAGATCCCCACTATCTCAGTATGTTGATAGGACAGCCTTTACAGTCAGACAATATCGGCTTCGATTCTGTAGGTAATGTATACGATATATTAATTTCTTGCATATATTTAAACCTCTTATATTTGTTACAGCAAATTGGCCTTCACGGGTGTTGCCTACAGCAGATATGTTTGAAAAAGAAAAATGTATGGTGGTGCGAAGACTGGTGCTACACAATTATCGTAACCATAAAGTAAGGTACACTGGAAGATTACGTGATGCACATTTACTTTAATAAATATTATTATAAAGTTGGTTAGTGGTACAAGATATGGATATTGTGTTTATATTTAATTTACTAAACATTTTTGCCCGACACTGGTTATAACAATAGTTTGTGCTTTTAGCTGTCAGCGAAGAATTTGTAACAAATATGGGAAGTAAAACACATAGTAGAAAACAACACATACGTGAGTGAGAGGAGTGAGACCCTTTCTGTAATAAGCAATAAGATACAAAACAAATTAAAAACTGTCGGCAGCGAGACCTGAATCTAGGAGCCATGCTATCCCACATATTTGTATAACAGCTGTGTTCCCCCCGACTCTAAGATCTTCACAGCTACATTAACTTCCAATCCTCTATCGGTGAGATTCGGCTCCGCGCAATTTTGAGGATCAGCGTTTCTGCAGCATACGACTTAAAAGGATAGCCTTCGGGCCCAGCCTTTATTTGTTTTAGACCATTTCAAAACCATAGTATTGTGATCCAGGGAATTTTATAATGCTCGTTGAAAGTTAATGAAGAAATAAAACCACCTAGTTTGCACACTATATCATTGCATATTAATCTGCCAAAAATAATAAAAAAGTACAAAATTAGAATTGGTTACTGGACGTAATTATAAAATTGCGGCTGTTTTACGTTTAGCTGAATATATAAGAAAATATATTGAAGAAAGTTGCTGCTAATAGGTACAGGTTGAATAAAACCTAAGGATCTTACAAACCAAAAGAATCATACTTTGAAGTGAATTGTAAGCGGCATTAAATATCGAAAAACAATCAACTACAATACCCGCATTGATTAGGTATTTCCATTTCGGCTGTTGCCAGCGGCAAGCACACCTACGCATCTTGTTTACATTTTTATCCACATCAAAAGTATTCAAGTGAAAGTGCTCTGTGTAGGTCGCCTATCGAAATCAAGTTCTTGGGGAATCTTAGCTTATCTGTTTCGGCCTATTAAAAGATCAAAGGGATATGAACAGGGTTAGGACCTGACAATTATCAACTTTTGTCGAATTATCAACTCTCGTGCCCGGAATAAACACCCCGGGACGTTAATTTACAAAAAATTCCCACCAAAGACATGCTTATTCCAGCCACCCCGTTTATTTATTTTCAAAACTTTTTTTACCCACATCGTTTATTTCAGACTCTTTTTTTTCTCTTCCGGAACATAAAATCATGAAGAAAAAATGAAAAGACTTCTTGTATGCAGTTTTATACCTTTTCCCTATGTTTGATTCGTTTATACACGAGCCCTTAAAACAAAAGCCCTTAGAAACACTGCTGTACATGGGGTTCCACATACATTATAAAAAGTTTGAGATAAATTTTCCCACACACCTCATTTATTTATTTCAAGCAGAATTTCCACCCACCCCATTTACTCATTTTGAGCAAAATTTCCGCCCGCCCTGTTTATTCCATCCACCCCGTTTATTCCGGACACGGGAGTATGCCTGCTCCTTGTGACCGGCCGCAAACAATGCAATGGAGAAGCATTTATCAATAAAAGAAACTTTAGGAAATCATGTTTTCATCTGCCTTATCTGTGATTATCCTATGTAAAACATGGGCTGACCTTCAATTTGGAGGATTTAGCCTGTTGAAAGGCAGGAAGTTGGTCTGTTCTGACATTGGTAAATTTATCTCGAAACTTGAAGTACTTAATCCGTAAACATTTTATTTTAAAATGCCTTCGACGGAAGTACGTACAACAATCTATGCTTTACAATTGTGTTAATACGTTTACCTAAAAGATGACAAATGTCGCCATCAGGATTTGAACGCAGGACGATCACTGGGGACTATTTCTACTAGCTCGGAAAACACGATTGCGATCACTCTCTATTTATCTAGTTATTAAACATCTCCGAATCGACTAGCGTTGGACATCTGTACCAACATTCGATGCGAAAGGATGGCAAACCCTCTCTTCTTGTGAATAAATCTTGAGAACACAGACTTTCAACGTGAGACAAAAATCTTTTCTCAACCTACATAGAATACAACAGACTCTCGTAAGTGAAGAACATCCAAATAAGATCGCCATATTTTCTTGAAAGCAATTCAAGTTTTATCCATCAGAGGATCACAACGAATTGTAAGCAAATGCTTATCTTTAGTAAAGGCAATTTGGATCATTTCTTATTTAGTAAATGTTTATACAACTTTATACAACAGAAAAACCGGTTGGAACGTCGACAACCCTTTCGCGCCACATTCTCTTTCTTTCTCGTGCCAGCTTTTTGATTAGACTGTAACCTGCTAGTTTCATCCAATCCTCGACGATTCTTTTCTACATCGTCCTTTGTCTGTTCCTGTCTCTCCGTCCATGTAGCCTTCTAATGCCACTGTATGCAGTTCACTCACCGAGCCCCACAGTAAGTGTCCGATAAATTGAAACTTTTTTTTGCAATAATTTTGGCTTATCCTTCTCAGACATTTATTTGCAGTTTTCTCATCCTAGATGATTCCTAAAGCACGTCTGTAACACAAATTTCAAATCCATTAATATCTTTTATCATCTTAATTTTTTCTTGTGCAGCAGTCTGAGCTGTACGAAATTCAAGTTAGGATGGGCATTCTCAGGGTTCAATTATGTAACATTAGGTTGCATAAACATAATTCTTTATAATTCAAAAGGATGTCTTGGCTTGTCAATGTTTCCTTCGAATTCTGTTGCACAAATTCTGATGTTCATTCTGATGCACAACTGATGAGAATCGGCGAAAAGCTTTTTGATGAAAATGATTTGCCTGCTAAATAGTATCTTCAAGTTTTGCACTACTAAATATATTATATATTTTCTATTTCTCTAGTGCTCTTTTCAAAACTAACATTTCAAATCCGTTCTTCTCGATGATACTCACAGAATATTCCAATTCAAGCTTTTTAGTTTTTGAATTTAAGTAAATGAATGCTCAGAGCTATCCAAACCAAAACATTTACATGTTGTGATCAATACAGAATTCAAAAATATTCCTCATTTTATTGTCAACTCCTCATTTTGCAATATGATGTCTTTTAGGAGTAGTTATCGTAGTAGTAGAAGTTGCATTGAGGTCGAAGTTGAATTGATTGAAATAGGAACAAGTCGTAGAAGTAGGAGTAGGTGGAAGTAGATTGAAGTAGGTTGAATTAGTTTGAAGCAGGTTCGAAGTAGATTATAAGAGAAAAACACGCAAGGTAGAAATCACCTTAACTAAGAAAATAACGTTACCTATGGGACTAACAGTGTATTAAAGCATACAATAAAAATGTTTTGATACAGTAAATAGTGCAATCGTCTCTAGCTTATATACTGAAAATACAACACCTAAAACATAGGAAATAATTATCAAAGTAAACTATTAATCTAGTTTTCATAGAGATACTTAGACATGATAAAATAAATCAAGTGGCAATATGCCAGCGGTACGAACGACAACAAAACTGATACCAGTTACTGTTACTATGCAATAATAAAATAAAAATCAATAAAAGATTTACTTACTTGGTTAACACACGCACAAGACGATAGATTATTTGAAATTCGCAGTAGTTGTCGACGTTAACTATGGACTATAACTGATAAACTTAAGCTTTGGTTATACTAGTGGGGTTGTTAGCTCCCTATGGCTGCGCGCTATATTGATTAGATAAAGAACAAAATACGAATGACGCAAAATCACGCATTTCAAACTAACAATCGATTAATCGAGTCGGTATGGACAGCACTAATTGACATACGGCATGCGCAACATTCTGAGAAAAAAACCCACTTCTCTAATGCCCCAATGCTGTGTATTGTCTCAGCCTGTCCCAAACACGCAATCTAATAGTCTTCCATTAAATATTTCATGGTTTCCTGATAAAAACATCGTAATAGCAGTTTTATGAAATCAATATTTCGCAAAATAAGAGTAACGACCACTTTGAGATGATAGATGAGCTTGCAGAAACAGTGCGAAATACAGGGAAGTGATTTAAGTGAACTGTAATTGAGTCCTTCTTTGTGTTGTTGACACGTTAACCAAAATAAAACGATAGCTATGCATGATCGACTCTGTGACAAATCGCAGTTGTACTCAATAACGTTTAAAAGGTGATGGGTATCAAATCGTGTTCGTTAAAGTTTGGCCTAGAATTCAAACTAATGTTGGAATAATACTTGCAACATTCTCTTGAGAATGGCTGGTAGAATAGTGGCTCTGTTTGTATGTGTTCTAGTTACTTTTAATGTTTCATAATTAATTAGGCATCTGCTTATCCGACTATCGTTACCTTAGCTCAGGGGTCGAAATAAGGAAATTTAATCGAACCGGCTGTTTTGATGCGAGCGAAGGGCGCGGAGCACCCGAAGGGAGCACATTCAGCTGGGGGTCTAGGGGGCGCTGTAAGCCTCTCAGCGGGGTTGAGATAATCGAAAAATTTTCGATTCTGGTGGATTATTTAGCCCAAATTGTCTACTTCCTGGACCATTTTCAACGACTCCATTGCCTCTTAACCAATGCATTATGGAGACAAATGTGATTAATTTTTATCTATGATGAACTGAAATGCCCAGCTCATGAAAATTTCTAACCATAAATACAAAAAATTGACCCACTTATGACTAACGAAACAAACACAAATTTTGCAATGAAGGATAGTAATACACTAAAACAACACTGTCAAAGTAATTACACATCATCGTCAGTTTCATCACCATCAGAAGAAATCATATCAACATCGTTGCCGTCGGGAGTCCAGTTTAAGAAGCTGTTACGGGAAGGAGGCTAAGTCACGAAGCACAACTGAGGTTGCCAGTCGGTTTTTATTGTTTAGAGTTCTTTGAGCCTACATTTAGGGGCTGAGTCTGCTGCATAACCAATCGTTTACCATGATTGAAAAGATATAATCACTTGGCCATGCTATTTCGAGGAAAGGTTACGTCAGTAGAATTTAGATTGATGCTTTGGCTAATCAAGGTTACGGATATTATATGAAGACGGTTACCATGGTAGCAGGAAAGAAGTCGACTTTTGCAGCTGAGGTGATAGAAAATTCCCTTGAGCCGTTTTGAGAAATTTTGTCTTGTCATAAGGTGGCTATCCCATCGTCATAAAGTGACGCACGTAGATCTCTTTCTTGTAGTCAACTTTAGTACTTAGCCTCGCGACTGACTTCCATTAACCAATGAGTATGAGGCCTTCCTTTCTGTAGCGGCGACAGCATGTAGTGTTTGATTTCTATGGTGTTCCTTCGGGTGCCACATTGAAATCCCAATGATTTTTAACCCGTTTCGTGTAGAAAGGAGGGGGGCGCCCTTGTGTAATTTTCAAATTGAAACTGATATCTTATAGTAAGAATCTCTGAATATGTGTGTCGCAAAATTATCTTGCTTTATTCTGAGCAATCAACTTTTCGAAAAGTTTGGCGACATTTCGTGATCTCGTTAAGACATTATTCACAATGCCGATGTCCAAAAATTTATTATGTTTTGCTTTCATGACTCATTTAGTACATATCGCTAGAAAGACGATAAACTGAGGAGTACGGTGATTTAAGTTTGACGTATTAATTCATATACGTACAAAGTTACGACTAGACTACTGAACTTGCATCGATTGCTAAGGAAGCCACATTTCATGGGAAATGAGTTTGCATCAGCAACAAGTACTTAGAATCTTCAATGCTTCGGCTAATTGGTCAGCGATTTCCTTTGTATCTGAAAACGAATGTAAAGCCAAAAATACATACATAAATACATACATACATACATTCGGGCAGACATACATACACACACATACATTCGGGCAGACATACATACACACACATACATTCGGGCAGACATACATACACACACATACATACGTACGTACGTAAATGCATACATATATACGCACAGACATACGAACGTACTTGCAGAAATACGGCATAAACTTTATTTCACATGTCCTGTAACGAGTTCTATACTTTTGCTGCTGCAAAAGTGTTAGTTCTTGGGTTCGGAATGGACAAAACAACGTTTTCTCGGAAGCCGTAGGTTCATGAGTGCCTTCACTACATATTTCTAAAGTACACTAGATACTTACTGAAACAAGGAGTTACAAAGTATCATCAAAGGCTTCTGTAAACGTACAATATACATTGGTTCAAACTATTTGTAGGAAAGAGAACGGAATCATACGATGTAGAGTCCCGAAGCATAACTGTTCTCCTTTTCAGATGCACTGATTCGCCAGCGATTGTCTTACTACAGAAATGCTAAAAATTAAAGACATTTGATGTTAGCAAATGGTTACCGATCTCTATGTCGCCCACATTAGCAACTAAGGTCTTTTCTTGTTATCGGCAAGTGTGCCATATATGTACCAGGTATGCTAAATTTCGGATCCAGTGCATATCAAGCCCATCACGTTTCACTCTATCGAGAAGAGAGAATTTCAAATGTTAGTTTTGAAAAGAACACTAGAGAAATAGAAAATATGTCACCAACGGGGATCGAACCCGTGATCCACGTGTGTGTTAATGAGCTTCGGATTGATGACGGGCCGGAGGGCAGTTCTTCCTTGATCAAGTCAAATGACGCGGAGAGGCTGGTCTCCAATTGCGTTGACTTGAATGTCAATGTCCACCGGTGGATGATTGGGAGCTAATGTGGTGACTAGAGGAGAGTATGTAAATGTCGTTGGTCACCTAGCTCAGTTGGTAGAGCGCACGCCGCGAAAGCGTGGGTCACGGGTTCGATCCCCGGTGGTGACATATTTGATCCTACAAAGCAGACAGAGAAAGAGGTGGTAAGGTAACATCTCAGAATAGACAGGGAAAGACTTTACTACCACTCAGAGACTAGCCCATGAAAGTGAGAGGTGGAGACATTTGGTACAAAGTTCATTGGCGCAGTGCCCCTACGACTCTAAGGGTTAGGAGACAGGTGAGGTGAGGTGAGGTGAGGAAACATATTTACCAGTTTTTGCTGGAAAATCCCACTTCAAAATAGATGCTATTCTATTCGATTTTGTATTCAAAATATTTTTGTGAAAACAACACCAACAAACTATGGGTTAGACCCCAAGAAGAAAACTACAATTTTGACCATGTTTTGTCTTATTACAAGACTTAGCCAGACCAGACAAAATTGTAGTTTTCACCTCAGCAGTTTTGTATATATTCTGCTCAAGCACAAACATATGGTGAATGTCCATTATCTTTATTAAGTGACAAATTAAATAAATATAATAAAAAGCAAACAAAGTACTGAAATATGTTCCGGTTCCTTCTGTTGATGTGAAAGAGCATTTTCATGCAGACCTCCTTTGTACCTTTCTCTATACTGATCAGATGTGATGCATAACTTCTGTCACCTGATAATCTGCATATTCTAAATTCACACTTGAGCCATAAATAAAAAATTAAGACGGTGCACTGAACTTCTTTCTGCCTAACGATTTAAAAACGATGTCAAATAGGTCTTAAAACCCCCCAAAGGCAGACAGGTTCTTTCCTTAATACAGAATGTTAAGATATGTTGAAACAAATTACCATAAAAGTTTGGTTTTCATAACTAAAACGAATCATCGGATACAATTTTTTCACTGTGCTTCCCTTGCTAACAATCATCAACTTCAACACCCCCACTGCATTTAACATTAACTTATGAACCACAAGTAAGAAGAACTCCCGAAACATTGTGGGGCCCATAGCATAAACATTTTATAGATTTCAGGAACATCTTTTTCATAGATCCTGTTGTTCATTTTCAGATAATGTAATCAGTGATTGACAGCCATTAAATACCACTCAGTGTCTTCAATTATTCTGTTAGCCAGCCTCTTAATGTTGGTGAGTCAGCCATTTCCCTAGTTTAGCCAGATAGAAACTGCCTAGTTCAGCCACATTATTCTAAATAATTCTACTGTTGTTATATCAAAGGTACTGAAGAATATTAGCACCTTTTTCTTGAAAACATCTTAGTAATGGAATTTGTTTCTTCCTTAATGCTCTCCTTTATCTATCAACAATCATCAGGCTACTTATGACCCCCAAAATTATAATTCTTTGTCTTGCACAGTGGCTTGACACTTGTGCAAATTTCTACCATTAAAGACAGTAAATAAGAATGACAATTACTCTTACCTTAGGTGGTGTTTATAATTCCATCATTTAAAAATGTTCCATATTTCTAAATCAAATGTGAAAAAAGATTCTATTAATCGTTTGATACCCACATGAGTAACAAGCGTAGGACTACTTTTACTAACTTGCCTCAGGATGAGCATGGAGTAATATCATCTGATCCCTGTATACAGGGACTCAAATTCTAATTTAAAATCATCATTGGCAAGTTAAAATAAAAAAAAACTATGGAAGCCTTGAAGTGTTCCTTGAGATGTCAAGGAGCATTTTCAACTACAATCCAGTGTAAGGGATCTGAAAATGTAAACAAACAACTTGAGCAAGGAGCCTGTTGTCTTTGAGTCAACCAAACTTCTGACAGGAATTTGTCATAGTAGGGTTCTGCAACTGCATGTACCTGTAACACTAGCAATTTGTATAAGACCATACAGCAATACATTTGAGGCAGAACTGACTCCCTTTCAGATTGAAATCATAGTATATACTGATGGGACTCGTACATTCATACAATTATTGGTATCTGAGCAGAACAGCCCCCTTACCTTACATATCACATTGTAACTTTAAAATAACTTTGTAAACTTTACTATTTTTCTCAACTACAATAAGATGACAAGATTCATAGTTGTTTATTGTAGTCAACAATTCTTTTTCATCTCACGTTAAGGTGGCAAACTACTGGAGCACATACAAGAGAGCATATAATCTGACTTATTGAACACAGTATTTGTTTCGGTACTTTAGATAAGAGTTTCTTGTACAAGAAAATTGATTATTCAAGTCTTTCTTTACTGGACATTAAGGTTTTACTTTTTAATTTGTGACGAAATCAGGTGCGGATTTGGGGGTGCACGGATCACAGAGGAGTCTTCTCAAACACGAGCAATGACGCTCTCACTGCACCAATAGAGGACATGCATAGACCTACCATGTTTAGTATCATCCATCAATAAACAGACGTTTTACTTTTAGATGATCGCATCTACTTGATATTTTGTTCCCAATTTTCTTTCTCCTAATTGCCGTAGTAAACCTTGCTGTTTGAAACAGTTATCTTTTACTGCCCACACTTTTCTCTTTGTTCGTTATCTTATCCCTGCAGAACATTATTGTGAGGCTTAATCTGGGGGGTAATAATTAGCAAGAGCTGGAGATTTTCTCACCATAACATAAAAGGGGGGTCATTATTAGGTGAATTTAGAGCGCAAAAATCTCAAAAACTGAAAAATGACCCCCTCCCCCTAAAATTACGCACAATAGTGTACATGATAATGTATTTGGATAGCAAAAATAGTGTGTACTCCATGTTGATGTGATGGGCAAAATTTTCACTGGTTAACATGTTTTGACGATTACCAGCACCTATCAGGTGGTCCTTGAGCAATAGATGTATGTAAACGAACCGTCGGATAACTTTAACTTACAAAAAATTATCGGCGTACTTCCATGACCCAGACGTAAGTCAACGACTCGACGCTTTGCTATGTCGCCAAAATAATGGCAAATAAGGTGTTTTCAACGATCTATATATTATGGACTTGAGTTGATTAGTTATCATTTATCATACAAGTAGAGGAAAATATATATTTCATTACATTAAGAAGCATGTGTTTAAACTACCTACTTCTGGAATGAAGCGCCCAAGCTGAATCTGAATGTTGTAAAAGAATGTCTCTGATTGTTCTGTGACAGTAGACTTTTTCGGTCGGGAGATACATTAAGTAGAGTCTTCAATAACGCTTTTCAAATGTTTTGAGAGGGCCCATGGGTCATCATAGTAAACTTGCTGGCATTTAGAGTTCACGAAGGCTTGTAAAACACCTATACACCCCACCCCAACCCTTAACTATGTTGTAAAATGCCCTTGGCTGAGAATATATATCCAACATTTGTGGCTTATTGGATTTCTAAGGGTCATTTTAGTTTAATCAAAGACGTCTGATCCGCCTCACCAAAGTTCTCAGACCGGCCAAACTGTGGGAGTTCAGTTAAATGAGCTGCAAAAAAATCAATATTAAAGATTTATGAATCTTAACACTCAATTGTAAGTGATTGCTGTAATCAGAGAATAGTTTTCATCTCAGTTGATAACGGTAAAGAGAGATTGCAATTACATCCCTTAGCGTGGCGTAACATCCTATTCTCACATTTTCATCTGCAAATTTACTCCACCAATTACTGATGCATCAAGTAAATGCGCAGCAGTTAAAGTTAAAATTCACCTGTTTCTTTTGAAACTGAAGTTCAGGAAATCTTACTGAGGGATTTAATGTGGGGCACTCTGTATAACATTTCTGAGATGATATGAATCAGTTTTCAACTCAAGGTAATCGGTATTCACTATCAAGCCAAGATTCTGAGTTTATATGGTGTTAAACAGTGTGTGTAGGTGTAATTACAAACCCGCAAACATTAATTTACATATATATATAAAATGCTGAAAACTGCGGTTAAAAGGCAATGAAACTATATAAAAACTAAAAAATGCCAAGAGGCCAGCTCACAAGCTTTCGGTTTAAAAACCTTTAACTCTCCAGTCCGTGATAAATATATGATAAATGCTATGTATCTGCTGAGTACTTGTATATCTCTGGCACTGATGAAGGCTCAAAGCCGAAACACAATTGATAATTATAATTAATGAATTTCCCAAAGAAGCTAGTGGCTACATATATTTGGTAAAAATCCTGGAAGAAAAAATCACAACAGAAAAAAGCCCTATGAAAAAATGTCCTATGGAAAAAGTCCCTAATAGGAAAAGGCATCTAGGAAAATATCCCTTCAGAAAAAATCCCCAGAAAGAACTCCCTAAAGAAGAAATCCATCATGGAAATATCCGTAAAGAAAATATCCTTCAGGAATAAAATCCTCAGAGAAAAAAATCCATCATGGAAAAAGCCCAAAGAAAATCCAGTTATGGTCACTAGGTGAAAATCCTCCACAACATACACATTTTTGCAAGGCAAGGGAAGCTTTCATTTGTATGCACACTGAATGCTGTTTGCTGTAATATGATAACTATCTTTAGGGGTACTGAGTTAGGAATAACTGCCAAGATTGTTTGTATGATATGCTCTGTCTCTCGTGTGGGATTGGTCCCTAATAAGTAGTGAAAACTGCCCCAAGGGGGCAACTGTCCAATAGAATAACAAGTTAGATGTGCTTCACTAAAGGAGGTGTAATCATTGACAGGGGGCAATTTCGGTGGCACTTCTGTGTCAAAACAAATAAAGGGAACTCTACAAATCACCAGGAAATTGCATATTATCTATATACTTATATAGATTTGTTGATCAACTTATTTAATGGATTTTTATCTACCATGCATTATTACCAAACAACAAGGGGGTGGAATGTTGCTGTAGGGATTCACACTTTCTTTTGGGGTATTTTCCTAGATGACCTTTACCATTAGGGATATATATATTCCATTGGGATTTTTCCCATAGGGATTTTTACTTACATTTGATCTTATCCAATATGGATAACGTTTTGTATTGTAAAATTGGAGAAGAGGAATGTCACAAATTGACATATGTGAAGGCCTCCCAAAAAATATTCATGATTTGAAAGGAGACTGTCATGACTATCAATGATAAATGCTAATGCCAAAATTTTCAACAGGAAGCTATAGTTTTGGTTGACTTTGCTGAAAACTGTAACATTTTTGTGCAAAACAAAGTTCAAGTTTATGTTGGAATTCATAAACTTAAACATTTTGTCCTGTTTTCAAATATTTGAACAATGGTAAAGTGAAATATTGTTGTGTCTGCCTCTTGCCAGATGATGTTCTTTTTTGATTAAGGCTGGAAAATTCTAGAGGAATCGGTTGCATATCTGAAGACAGTTTCACGTAGCACCAGAAAGAATCAGCCTATTTCCTATGGTTGTGCAGCAGAATAGAAAAACGGTAAACAGTTCAATTTGATTCATCATTTGAATGACTTGGGTGTTGAATGTATGTGGAATTTCTTTGCCCCTAGTCATAGGCAATTGGCATGTGATGGGATAGGTCCAACTGTTCAACATATCTATAGAAAGGCAAGTTTACAACAACTACCACATGGTCAAATCCTAATAAAAGCAAATATGACAAAATTTTCCCAACAATAACTGAAAGGAATTACTGTTATATTCATTGACAAAGAGGCAAAAATATATGTCATGGCGTTTCAGCAGTCATGATTAACTGGTATACAATGTATGTTAGGCCCCTCTCAAAATTCTATCATAGTAGCTAACAGACTACCAGAAGACCCAGTTTATGGTTCACATCAACATATTTGAAATAAAGCCATACACGCATTTGTGTTACTACATACATTTATATACAGCATGCAGACAATTGTTATGTGCCAAAAACACATTTTTACTAGCAATTACATCACCCTCCTCCACTGCATTGGGTTGACAATACGTACTAAGTGCAGATTATGTTCAATTTATAGATGTTCCATAAATATCATTTTACCTATATAGCTGCTTGTACATTTATCTTAAGTAAGTACCATTTCCCATATATAGCTAATATATTCATATCTCTATTAGCACATTCAATTTTAAGCACTGTGTGTTTTAGGAGGATAAATATTTTCAATTATGATGGCTGGGTTCAAAATTTTCCATTTTACTTATTACCTACCAAAGCACAAAATTCAAAATGTGTTGTATTACCCTACGTTTAGGAAGTTGCAGTTGATTCTAAACATTGATTCCTGACTTCATTTTTTACACTTTTGTCCCCTGTCTATTACATTATTGGTCATTTTCCAACAGCCCCCCCCATCTATTCCATCCCCCTGTTTTTTGGGGTTTTTTTGATTTTCCACCCCACCCCCCATTTATTCCAACCCCCTGTCTATTAGGCACCCTAGAGTACCATAGGAACAGGGTTCATAATAGGGGTTACATGAACCCTTAGGTGCACAAAATCACAAAAGCAAGTGGGGAAAGATATTATGTCAAATTCAAAACAGAATAGGCTTAGTACTTAAATTTAATAGTGAATAATTACAAAACTGTGCTCTTGGGTTAGACACCGCACAAGAACAAAAGAGCGATCTTACACAGTGCACTGTGTAAGTATAGTTGTGCTTGAAAAACTATAAGCTTTTGTTTTTCATTTATTGGTATTTAGTGTATATGTATGTATTCACCATTGTATTGTAATACTCATAACGTTGTATTTCATACCAATTATTCCAGTTTTACATACATCTTTAAGTCATCTTACACAGAAGATAGGAGTAAATTTTATGAAAACTCAAGGAGTACAGGCACATTACAATTTTATGAACAATTGCCGTAAAATCTTAAATCTCTGGGTGTGTTTATTGTCAGTATTCTTGTGCTAGCTATGGTTTGTAAACACTGTGTTTGTAGAGTTAGAAAACGTCATATACAGATTTAGGCAGGTGTTTAAGACATATCGGTATTGTTGTTAAAGTTCTAAAAATATAAGAACTGTATTCTCTCTCTTTATATAGTTTCTGGTCCCTCACTCAATGTCCACTAGGCTATTAGTAACTGAGATTGAAGACGTCCACGTTTGAGGAACTTCTTTAAAAGTATTGTAAATCAGCATCCTTTCACATATGCCTTTTCATTTTAGATATATCTTGTCGAACGAGACTAGCAACATTAAATACAAAGTTGACATCTCTTGAACAGAAAATTGAGTACATTGAAGCGAGGGTGAGTTCTTCCACCTATGTTACTATATTGCAATATATAGAATGTGCCTTGATAGTTCTGTTATATATACTATTGTTTCATCAAATTACATACTATAAGAGCAGGTATCATACAAAACTAAGAAACAATTGAAGCATAAGAGGATATACAGATCCGGTTTCTCAAGAGAACAACAAATATCAACTAATCATATATCCAAACGAAAAATTCCCGGCCTTTTGGCAAGGAATGGATGTAGTAACTGTTCGCGTTGATGACGGATTCTGTCCATAATCCGTGAGAGGTGGTTCTAGTTGGCAATTGGGCCCGCCTCATGGTTTGCTTCCCCGCCCAGTGGCATAAACTGAGGGGCGTTGCCCCTTGACTCTCTTGTTTCTGCAAAGGACAAAAATGTTGATAAACTGACCCTGGCCATTACCAACTTGTCTTCATTAGCTTGACTCGGACTGGCATGGAAGCCAAAAAGAAACATTGCTTGTTACAGTACCCACACAAGTACCTAACAAGAGTGGGATTGTGCCAGGACCTAAACTAAAATTTCTACTCATCCTTTACGCTCAATTCTTGTAGATACGTCAAGGCACCAACAAGCTCATAATATAATCCTTTTCCATCCGCTTCGTATTTTGACTTCCTTATCACCTTTGTCATTGTTCTCCCATAAAAGATCGTGTACCTGCACTTCTGAGACCCAAAATCGTATATGACATTATACGCAATGTGCTTCGGGATTCTACTCTCATGTGCAGAATAGATGGGGTGGCTGGAATATACAGGGTGGGTGGAAATACTGCTTGAAATAAATAAACAAGGTGTCTGGAAAAATTGATCTCAAAATGTTTTATAAAGTATGTGGAACTCCATGTAGCAGTAGTGTTTCTAAGGGCTTTTGTTCTAAGAGCTCGTGTATAAACGAATCAAACCTAGGTAAAAGGTATAAAACTGCATCTAAGTAATATACAAGAAGCCTTTAAAATATTTTTAGGTCATACAAACATTGCTTAATCGATTTCACGAAAAATTGGAGGGGGGTACCAAAAGGAAATAGCGCCGCGGCCATGATCTGAATCTTGGTCAAAAGTCCAAGAGCCAGAACCAGGCCGAGGAGAAAGAAAAAGAGCAAATAAAGGAACAATCTCACCAATCCTTTATAGCAACTCGAGGTGGTTTGAAGAAGAAGGAGAAATAGTCCACAGTAGGGTCGTAGATCCGAGTTTTTGCTAAGAGTTGATCAGAAGAAAAATTCGATTTGCCATAATCCTGCTTGATTCTCTATTACCACTATCCCATCACGCACGTAAATCTGTGTTGTGAGATCGTTTGCTTCTGCTTTTCACAGAAAATTAGTGACCCTGCTAGAAAAATACACACGATCGAGACGTGTGCTAATTGTTCCTCCATGAGAATTATGAGTGAATGATTTTGCTGTGAATGAGTCAACTAACTCTTGTGATGGAATCTTGCAAGGAAATCACATCACGCGTAGCGGGACTAGTGTTTCCACCGCGTTTATCAAGAGAGGGGTCAATAATACAATTAAAATCACCGCCAAGGATGAGATTGTTTGCTCCTCGTGCATACAACAAGTGAAGCGAATCAAAGAATTGAGCACATACATGCAATCTACTGAAGGGGGCAAAAATACTGAGTGTTTGGTAAATTGTGTTTTAAATCATAACTGAAACAAGTAGGAATCTGCCTTTATCGTTACGTTTTATATCGTCAGACAATGGTCTAAGATGGGTAGGATCAGAAATATAAGTAGCAACACCACAAGAGCAGGGGGCCATAAAAATTCGAAAAGAATTTGCCTGGAAGGTTATTTTCAACAAAGGTAGCTTCCTGAGCATTAGATATAAATGTCTCGTGGAGGAAAGCAGTTGGGTCCATTGTGAGAGGAGACTTGCTCTATCGATAGGGACCTATCACACGACTACATGTTCTACTGTTTCAAGGAACAGAACAACAGCACTGAATAACATCAGTTTTTCTTGTCATGACCTGCAAGCCAACTCTGTCCACTGTAGATAAAAGCTCACTATCGCTTATAGTTCTGATTCCAATTCAGCAATAACGGCTGCCATCATTTTATGCTAAATCTGAGAGGTTATTGTCCAGTGTTGTTAACTGCAACCCCTTTCAAAGGCTTCCTCCAATTATCACTCTAAGTACTAACCTAGATTAAAAAGTGGAGGAGCGAGAAGAGATCCTTTTCTTACTCTCAAACGTAGTGCACTTCCTTTGCAGGCACTTACACAGCAATAGGTCTTCATATAGAGGTGCTTTATGATACTAATAACTTTTGTTGGATGCCCTTCGCATAGCATATCTTCCACAGAGGCATTTGTGCACAGAATTAGGCATTTTTAGTTATTTTGAAGATATTAGCCCAATATATTAGCCAGACGTAAATTAGCTCGTCAATTCCACTTTTTATGTTTAGGATTGGGCATTATCTTCTCAAAATATACTGCCAAAATTCACAAACCATTTTTGAGTTAATGAGAATACTGTCACAAAAAGCAACCATGCATTAGACTTATTTTTTACAGTTTATAACCCATTTTAGAAATAATCCTGAATCTATTCCTATTGACGTATTTTGGTTTCTTTACGTTAATCAAAATATGCTGCCTTGAATAGCTGCAAAATAGACTTACTCGCCGTATCCATCATTTTATGCATCATCACCAACGTTTTTCTTGCCGTTTAGTTTCAAATTGCAGGCTTTAATACATTGAGTTTATTTTTATGTTCAGGTTAGAGGCAACCCTTCAGGCAATTCAACATGCCGGGTTGCATGTTTGTCTGCCTTGTAAATCTTATTGAGTGGAGAGGCTACATTTTCCCCTTAGTTAATCTTTTTAGTTTTTTTCTAAGTTTGATCATTTCTTGAAAATGGTGGTATCGAAAAAGAAATCCCTAAATATATTCTGTTTCAAAATATCTTATTCTTAAGTGCCCTATACAAGTGCATTGATGGGCATAGAGCGCTCGAGATCAGGTCGGAATTGAAATCTGTAGTCATTTTCAAAGAATATAATGATGCCATCTCCATTTTTGTGCTTTCTGCCGAAGAAAATCATTAGCGCAAAGGACAAAAAATATTGGGAGGGGGTGGGGGGCTGTGGATTATTTTCCCTAAAAAAATACCTCTTTGCCCAAAAATTATTGGGACATGAGCGACGATTCTGCAGACGGTTAAATCGAGGGGGTAGGGTAAACTACCACCAATTTGAATGGGGAAAATATTCCTAAATGCTACGGCAATGGAAGACACGCACAGTGAACGAACGTTTTTGCCCGAAAGAATATTACAATTTAACAAACATTTTAGAATCTTAAAGATTGTAATTTTGACTTTTAATTTTTTTGTAACTATTTTTTACTATATGGCGAAATAAATACATACATATATCCCTCCTCCACAAACTATGTTTATATATTGAAGATCATGACAGACTGGCAAAGATTTCTTGGAATTGTTTCGGAAGTTTAACACTCTAGTCCAATAACTAGAATGTTTTCCTTACCACAAAGTAATTACTCTGTCATCCTCGGTTATAATTTTTAAGCACGACGAACAACCCATAATATTCCAACTCTTCCTTAAACAAGGGAAGAATAATTTTGTTTATAGAATACTTCTAACAACTAACAGCTATCTCAATCTCAACAAAATATGCTTTTTTTTCCCGTTATAAATTTGTTTTCTTGCATTTGATTCAATGAAATGATCAGATGCTGATCTTACTTGAAAACAGGCTTTGCAGGTATTACAGGTTTTTGGGTAGGAAACATGCGAAAACAGTTTAAAACAAAATAGCCATAAAAAGGATCCTTAGAGAATTTCTTTTGTTTCTTATTCTTGCTCTTACGTTGAAGCAGAATAGTTAAAGCAGTTGTCTTATAATCAAAGAGTCACGAGAGTCTGGATGGGGTGGGGTGGGGGTGTAAATGTCAGTTGTATAGCACGGGGATCGCGGAGCGTGTTTTGAAGGGGGCGGGAGACAAACCCCCAAAACTGGTGCCAAGGGGGCAAAGCCCCGAAAATTTTTGCATTTCTTGCGATCGAAGACTTCCTTTTTTTATATAAAGCAAGAATTACAGAGGTGGAATGCTATAGTCACACTTGCGAAACCTTTTCTGCAAAAAGGAGTGGGACTCTGGTTCACTGCCTCCTGGCTTTACAGTCCTTGTAGCACCTGACATCATAATAACGAGGGTTAGTTGGCAACAAATTAGTAACCTGATTGTATGCTACAAGCATGCTGAGAGTTGAGAGCTTATCATTCATTTTCGAATGTGTTTCATTTATTTCTCATACACACTGGAAAGCTCGAACGATCCTCATTGATGCTCAGTTCAAGCGGTTGGCATGCTTTAAAATGTAAAAGTTATAAGTTACGTGTATATGTGCCGTAGCCTATGTATTTGACTTGTACGTGTAACGATAGCGACATGCTGTAATTATCCGGGCAGCGAAATTAGTGAGCAACAAAAATCACTACCAACAGCTTGTTGTGTAAGTCGTAAAGTGTGTGCGTGTATTCAGAAATGTACAGATCAAGCATTGCGGAAATTGCTATCCTGTGTAAATTACATCACTGTTGTCAGCTTTCATTAAAACGGGTAGATAATACAATGCATGCCATTAGCAGTTGACTAAATCACAACAAGGTAAGATGGCCATAAGATGGCGACAGGCGTCGTACCCGACAATTGTTTCGATATACAGACGGCATTCGTAATGACCTTCACTATTGCTACATCCAGGAAAACGGTACACAATAACTATGCAAAGCTGATTGATATGGCAAGAGGGGTTGCATGATGGTGCAGAGGATCATCATCATCATCAATGGTTGAGTCGAATGTAGGACTCGCCGTGGCCCCCCCCTCACCAAAATCCGCCATCCGACTCTGTCCTCCGCCAATCGGACTGCCTCCCTCATACTCCCACAGACCCTGATAATATCCTCACAAAAGCGGGTCTTGAGAGAAACTGCTAAATTTACGGAAGGTTTGAATTTGCAACACAAACAAAACTTTTCAAAATATTTTCATAAATTTTAAAACTAGGCTAACTTGGCAAAGGAGTGTCATCGCGCATTGTAAAATCCGGCGGCTAGCTGCGGCTGCGTTACTTTCGTACCTTAGATCCAAAAAGTTCATTCTCGGGTCTCACTCCTACTGCTCCTCTAGAAATATATAAAAAATGTTTACTAGATCTTGTGAATTATTTTATGAACTCAAATCTGGAAGATGAGGCTAATCAATTTCTTGTAACTAACTGTTTGAAGTGTAAACGTCATTATTCACCATACTTCAATAAAAGTTGGTAATGTAACTTTCGTGTATATGGTCTTCCTAGCGGCCGTTTCCTTGTGATCTGTTTGTTGCGAGTATGCCTTGTATTTACAACTCGTTATTGGTTATGACGATGCAACATGATTAAGAAGAGTCTCATAGTCTTACAGTGGGCAGGGAAGGGGTGTTTGTATGTGTTATATGCTATGTATGTCAGTATTTGGCAATTTTTCCACAACTTGAAATACTGGCACAAATAAATACTAGTCCCTCTCTTGCAAGAGATGACAAATGCCATTAAATTTATTACACGTTGTTGTTGTTTCTAAACAAACACGACTTTAGAAAACTTAAGAAAAATTGCCAGGCTTTCAAATAAGGGAACAAACCAGGAAATTTCATTTTCGAATAATGAATTATCCGAATATATGAACTTTTTAGGCAAGGGTCTAGAGAAAGAAAGGCAAAGGACGTTCAAATAGCGACTTCACACGTTAAACGTTATTTAATTAACATTATATCGAGTAAACAAAACCCTGGGATTGACCGATGTAATAATGACAGCAGAGAGGAAGTTTTGCAGACCTGCCAATAACTTCTTATCCTTCCAATTTCACGTCAGAATGTCAGAAATAGATGATCAATTAGCAAAAGAAAGCTAAATAAGTCCTCTTCCGATAGGAAGGCAATTGTTATGTTTTGCGAAATGAAAGGAGGAGAAAAGGGGAATACGTAAAAATTACCCGAAACTCTGCAATGTGTAACAACTACCCGCCGTGACTATACTTACAAATTTAAGAAACATTTCAGACTCAAATGGTTGGATTCTTAAGAAACATAGAGCATGCCTCGCAAAACTAGTTTCTTAAAAAAAGCGCGTAACAGAAGGAAAGTACAACGGTAAGATAGTATCCCCGTAGAGCTCTTATATTTGGGGTTGAAAATGTTGCTGTTGAAATTCATAGGACCATTTCTCTAGGTTGGGATGGCAATCCCGTACCATAGGACTGGATGGATGAGCTCCTGGTGTCACTGTGGGCCTACAAAGCCCAAGAATCTAAAACAGTATGTAATGACCCCCGCGGCATCATGCTCCTTAGCCTCTGTTGATAAAGTTCTTGCATGACACTTTTTGACAAAATGAGTGTCAAACCTTGCCCTCAAACCATGCCCGAGTCCCAATGTAGTTCAAAAGCAGGATGCCGCGATTCCTATATGATCTTTTAGGCGAAACAGTTTAAAAAGACGTCCATAGAGCGGCAAATGGCTCTTCAACTGTTTACGTCCATTTAACTTTAGCCTTTGACACGGTTAATTAAAGTCTGTTGAGTTGAAAGTGTTACAAATTTTAGCTAAAGCCCTCAAAACTGGAGCTGCATATTATTATAGAGAAGCGGTTGTAATATCTTTGGTCTTACCGTCCGCATTAAAGAAAGACAAAGATAATTTTCACACCATCACTTGGCGTCTTTTATTCCAAACTTCATATTCTCATTAAGGGCATAAGATCAGAGGATAGACAATTTTAATACGTTGGCAGAATCATTTCAAAGGATGAATCACTTGATGCTGAAATACAGTCTGTTACACTACAAAATTTTGTACGACTTGTGCATCCGAGGATTTTAGCAAACACATCATCAGGTATGTTAGATAAAGCAATTGGAATACGAATTCCCTATCTTCTGGCGCTAGTTTTCTTATCAAACTCACCCTGGGAATATTCTTAAGATATTCTTACAATTTAGGCAATTTTCACCCTGACATTCTTATAAAAGCTATTCTTATAAAAAAAAGCGTGTATAACTTAATGAAAGAGTTTTGATATTATGGATATATTGATTACAATGATAGTATTACATGAGGAGTACCATATTACATACCTCATGGCAATTCATCACATTCATGTTTTAGGAAAGGGAGGCAATTGTGAACGTAAGAGTTTCCACTTTCAATGTTGACAATTTTTGCTATTGATTTTCTAATTGCTATTAGAGGCCTTAATCCAGTGGTTTCAAAAATTGGGGTAGATCTCCGATGGGAGAAAAATGTCAATTTTCGCAATACTAGTATATATTTTTTGTAATTGCGATATCTGCAATAAATGATTATTTACAATATATTGTACACCTTAATATTTGCTTTCATCTGTGTGTACATAGTGTATTTCAGTCTCAGTTTGTTTACATGCATATCTAGTTTTTTATCAGCAAAGTTATAATATAATCTTGACTGAAGATTATGTTTTTACGTTCGATGAAAAAGAGAGACCCAAAGATGTTTGGTAACCATCGCTGAAATCAAAACTTTGTAATCTGATGTCATAGCAAATTTGTAGTTGCATGCAGATGCTGGTAAACATTTCTGTAGCTATGTTTTGTAGTCCCACCTGACTTTGCCTCTCTAGTATGCCTATTGGAACCACTGGTGTACTTCTTGTTAGCTTCTCGGTCCTCTGCCATGCCACTGATTTTCAGCTTTTGCTGTTATCAAACCAATTTTTAGTCAAATAAATTCCTGTTTCTATCGAGTGAAGTTTTTTCCTCACTTCTTCCTTCTAAGCTTTCCGACTTCAAAAAATAAGGTTGTCATCTTAAGTTTATTATCAATCGTAATTATTATCTTAAGTTAAACCAGCAAGAAAAGGAATACTTAAGCGGGATCTGCCAACCTGACATTTAAGTAAATTGTCAGAATAACATTAACAATTTTTGAACAGAACTCTAGAGAAAAAAGCGTGGGTCACGAAAGCGTGGGTCACGAAAGCGTGGGCCGCGAAAGCGTGGGTCACGGGTTCGATCCCCGGTGGTGACATACTTTTCTATTTCTCTAGAGTTCTGTTCAAAACTAATATTTCAAATCCTCTCTTCTCGATAATAATTTTTCTGAAGGATCTCAATGCTCAAGGTTTTTTCCACATTATGTTACTATTAGGCTCTTTAAAAACCTTGCTAAAGTCTAGCATTGTACCAAATCATTGAATGTTAGCAGTGTATACATAGCATGCATCAGGCTAGTCATGCTGTGGAATGCTTTAACTAAAGAAGTAAGGGCCTCTGTAGGACTTTCTCGGGGGGCGTGACCAACATATATTTAGGTATATGACTGGAATGAAGTGGGAAGGTTTTTTAGTGGGTAAGAAATATAATGTATACGAGGTGCAAAAAATAAGACAGAGACGGACAACTTGGCTTTGGAATGTAAAGAGGGAGGAGTTAGCAGACTTAATGTAAGATGTAACGGAATGGTACAGCAGGGTATGAAGCATCTCTATCCAGCAGAAGGACTGGTACTGGGCTGAGACAAGTAAAGGAAGGTAATTGTGAGTCCATCTCTAAATTTAGGACAAGAGGGACAATAAAGAAATATGATGATGATTGTGATGATGATGATAACGATGAGGATGATAATAAGTATCATGATAATAACATAATGATGACGATATTATGATGATGAGGAAGAGGATAACAAAGATGACGATGATGATTATTATAATGAAGATGATAATGACGATGATGATGACAACAGTGACGATGATGATCATGACGATGGTGACATTATGACGAGGAAGACATCGTAACGATGATGATGATGATAATGATGATGACGATGGTGATGATAAGAAGGAGGAGGATGACTATGATAATGATGATGATGATGGTGATGATGATGATGATGATGATGGTGATGATGGCGATGATGATGATACCAATTTACTCAACATCACCACATAAATACTGATACACATAACATCACCTTTGCAACAATCACCACCATAAAGTAGCCGCAGCATACAAAAACCACCCTTATGATTTATTGCTAATAAAACACATATCAACACTTTATACCATTATACCATTTCACTAGTTAGGGACTTGCCAGGAAACACACCTATTCATTTCCAAAAGTTTCATGCCTTATAATATCCAAGCTCTTTATGGCATGCCTATAGCAATGTTCGCACTTACTCGTCTTCAATGCCTCAAAACAGAAAGCAAGTTTAATCTGGCATCTTTTAATACTTCATAAAGCAAGCGTTGAGGAAAAGGAAAGCTCTCACTTAACTTTAACAACCAAAGAATAAGTCTTTCGGTAGCCGTTCATATTGTTTTGGGGTGGCCCTCATTCTCGTCGTGTAAACGATTGTGTCTCCCATCCTCGCCCAGTGAAAACTAAATTAACTTTGTTAACGCTTTCAAGGGCTTCACGTGGGCAGTACTGTTACCCCTGTTTATCCTTTTTGCTTAACACTTTATGTGATTGGCCAGGGTGTATTTACTGCACCCTAACTGAGGAATCTGAAAGTGATTACCTGACACTGGCATGGTGGAGAGAAACCTTTCGTGGTAACACGAAAAACATCTCTAAAAAAGGGGATCTTCACCAATTATTCCCCACAGTGGCATTCATTCTTCATTTAAGTAATTTTTTATTAATTTTCGCCATATGTTGTATTATATCAAATGTCTTTTTTGTATTTGTAACGTAATTTATCTCCCGTTATGACCTCAGAAAACATAGCGGCTGGGTTTCCAATTATTCGAAAAAGGTTAGGTTTTCGTGTATTATTAAATCGAATAATATCTATTAAATTAGCAGTTTTATAAGACTTATAAAGGATTAAAGTATTGAAAAGTGACGATTTTGCTGTACATTTCGCAATTCGAAGTTGCCATGGCAGCTAAAAGGCAACACAAACTATGCACTTTATACACTATTCGTTGCTTTGAGCTGTATTGCTGTAGGTGAGCTGAGTAGGACAAAGAGATATGGTGGAAAGAATTGCAGGGGGGAGGTATTATACCTCCCAATGCAACCTTGTTTGATACCTCGTATTTCACTATGATGCACCTTTTTCGTCTCAGGCCACCAAGTTTTGCTTATCTTTAGGTACCATAATTACTTAGTTTCATGAGATGTGCAACAGAACTCATTTTCTAGGCCTCCTACAGACCTTCAGTCCCTGACCTTGGATAGAGTAGCCCCTGAAGCAGCCAGGGATAGCCTGGATTGATGCGTGGGCATCTATGTAACCCCTTATCTGCGGGTGCTAGACGTTTTGGGGCTCCAATGTCATGAAGTCTATAAAGGTTGCTGCATATGGTGAAACAAACTTACAGGAACAGGGTAACATACAGTCGTACCCAAGGATCCACCCTGAGGACGTAGGGGAGTGCAGGTTAACCTAAAACCTTCTCATGGTTTTCAACATCAAGTTGGTTAGACGTGGTCAAGCAGTATAGGAAAAGAAGAGCATGACACAGACAGACAGACAGACAGACAGACAGATTGAGGCTTATATATAAGACTAGCAGGATTGCCTGGAGTTACCAAGGTACTGATTTAATAAGAAACGACCCGGAGACACCCTTCATTTTCCCCTAATCCGGGGGTGCAAGACGTTTTTGCTTTTACTTATACTACTGTAGCGACGTCATCCATTGTCTCAAGAACAATAAATTTACTAATTTCGTTTGAGAACAATAGAACACTTATCTGAGTAAGAAAGGGAAGTTGAAGAGACCATGATGATTATTTGATGATTATTTAGCAACACGCTAAGCTACTACTCCTTTTCACAAAGAAAATACAGTTGGAAAGGTTCTGACGCCCCCGGTTTACCAGGACAATGTTGTAACCATTAGCCGCGTTCACACCAAAGCTTAAAACGGTTTCGACAACCGTTGTAAATTTTATAACGGTTCACACCGGCAAGAATTCTTTACCATTTGTAATCATAAAATAGGCTAATATCTTCATTTTTTCAACATACGTAGCGTACTCGACTTTCTGTGTTATTCTTATCTTGTTTGTTTGCATGCCATTTGAAGAAGATACAACTTTTTTCCGTTTTTATGATTTTCAGTTTATTTGCCACCTTAGTATAAGGATATAAAAGTTGTGCAGGATTTTAATGTTCCAGCTATAACAGCACAACTGATTATGCTTCGCTAAGGTCTGCAATTTTGCAATTTGGCCCGAGTCTGCAATTTTTAAGTTCGAACAATTTCGTCGTGTTTTTCAAAATTTTTCACATATCGACGCAATTTCAGGCCCTGCAGCAGTCGGTTGTTCAACACCAAAAAAATGTATCTGCACCTTTTCTCGATTTTGAGTTAAGGGTGGGTTATTATGTAACTTTTTGGGCTGAATCAATTGGTATATTGCTGTATATCCAGTGATTTTGCAGTTCAATCTTATACTTTGTCTGCTGTTTCACCTGACTTACACAGCCAAAACAATGTATCTGATGGATCAATAAAAGGGTTCCAAAACAATCACTGGCCTAAAACAGTGTATCTGACGACCAATCAAAGGCTCCAAACAAGTGTATTTGAAGGACCAATGACAAGACTGCATTTTTAATTAAAGTTAGTGAAGTTCAATGAAAGTTAAATCAATTAAATTTCTGACAGAATATGTGTTCTAGGTCTCACCATAAATTGGGCCAAAAAAGAACTATGTACCGATCACTGCTCTTGAACTCCTTGTAAATAATGGGACTGAATATCTTCAGTCAGGTATTTGATTAAAGGACATACAGACATGATTGTTGACAGTGTCCAGGGAAACATTGACAGTAAAATGTATGCCAAATAGGCATTTATGACATATAGAGGAATTCAAGTCAGTTGTAACTACCTCTAAATCAAACACAACTCTTCTAGAAATGGCACGCAAAGATTTCAAAGAATAAAAAATTGAAAAGGAACTCAGAACTTTCCCTCTGACCCGCATGACATAGTTAAAGATTGCTTCAAAAAAGAAGCAAAATCAGTGGAAATTAACACAAACTCGATAATCCTAATATAGACTGTGGCTTCACTTGAAAAGAGAATTGAGACTGAATAACCCTTTACAAACTAGAAAAATTAGTGCTATATGCATAAGCTCTGACAAGAAATCCAACATAGTCAAAAAGATGATTTCTGTAAGACCTCAAAGTAGGAAACAGTTTTAGCTAGAAGGTTCAGACCTTGTTAAAGTGGTTGATGTCCCATTCTATTGATTCATGGAATATAATTAGTGTCAGCAGAAAACTCGGTGGTCAAAGATTCGTATTATGTTTCTTATAGTGTAAAACAGTGTATCTGCACAAAACTTCCTAAATCACATCTTAGAAATAGTGTACATAGAGGAAAAGCATATTTTCACAGGAATCCAGTCAAGCTTTTGCAAAATACAAAAATCAGCATGAAAAACTGATTGGAAGTTACTACTCACTGACAGTTTTTTTAAGCATGGTTGCAAGAGAAAAAGGTATAAAAAAAAAGAATTATAAACACCCTCCTGTCTGAGGTCTTTTAAGTCAGTTTGTAAATGTTCAAAATATAGTAAGATGACTAGATACCTTGAAAGTAAATTTTTCAGGATCCTTGGATCAGGTTTCAGAGCATCAATAGTTAATTCTGTCCTGTCGATTGGACAAGTCTTGCTCATAGTTAGCCACCCAGTAATGCAGCTATTGCAAAACGCATGTTCACAAGTTGGGGCCTTGAATATAAAGATATTAGGACGAGAAGAGGACAGAACGAGGAACAGAACGAGAACTATTTACTGGTACTCGGTGAAACGCAGTGAGGTAAATTTGTCTGGTGAAACTTCAATTTGTTTTTATAAGCAACAAAGTAAAAAAGCAGGTAAATGGACTATGAAGCTTTTGATGAAATGTTGCAATGAAGGAACCAGTGTGACCTGCTTTATAGGAGGATACAAGTTTCAATACTTAATCTAATTGTAGTCTACTCAATTTAATTTGTTAGCGATAAGCACGCCAATAGTGCACAGCCAATGTAACGCCTCGCAAGCCTAAAAATGTTAGGAAAGCCATCCATAAACCGTGGTTTTCAAGTGTCTGATTGAGATACCAGACTGGCAGTAATCCGAAGGCGGCAGATAGTAACATCGTGTTTCGCATTGCATTAGCATTTAGCAGGCCAATGTAAATTCCATCGAATAGAAAGCACCAATGAGCTATTAATGGGAGAAGCACGATATAGACAAAGTAATCTTCAGCCAAAGCTTGTAAATAGGATAAGTTTGTTAGCAGTCCAATTATTTCAGATCCAAAAATATAAAAGATGCCTGAGTAAAATACCGCGACGAGGCTGGACCACAAACACCCTAGCTTTACCCAGTTGTGAATTCGTGTTCGGTCCTTTTTCCCTTTGGCTGATCCCACGAGAGCTTCAATTGCATAAGCAAGACCATCGAGTCCCAATGCGATGAGTACAAAAAACTGCATCAGAATCGCATTCGTTGCGCCAATATCAGCACTTATTCGTAAGCCTGAATAGGTTATAAAAGCAATACTGAGTTGCAGCAACACGTTACGTGTAAACATAGCATGATTAGCTTTAAGGCCATCTACAATAGTCATAAAGCTCAATTTATCTTTGAGGTTGAAACTATATTTGGATGCCAAAACGTAGATTAAACTCAGACTAAATACCAATAGTTCAGCAATCACAGTTGCTATAGCAACTCCTGCCACTCCCATTTCAAAAGTAATTGCCAATAAGTAACTCAATCCAATATTGAGCAAATTACTCACGACTTGGACTAACATGACCTTTTTATGCATTTGCTGTCCTATCATCCAACCGATTAAAGACAGGTTGCATAACGCTACTGGTGCAAATAACACTCTAATAAAGAAATAAGTATCGGCAGCTTGTGACGTTATAGAGTCAGGTTGAGCAATCCAGGCACCAAACTGGAATATAGGTGAATGAAAACTCAGTATCAGAAGGCCTAACAACAGAGAAAATAGAAAACTTTGGGTCAACACATCGCTGGATAGTTTGCGATCCTCAGCTCCATAAGCATTAGCACTTAGACCCGTAGTAGACATTCGGAGAAAGCCGCATATCCGATACATTTGCGTAATGATGAGTCCACCGAGTGAAACGCCAGCTAAAAGAGAAGTATTCCCCATATGCCCAACAATCGCAGTATCCACAAGCCCAACCAATGGCAGGCTAATGTTACTAACGACCATAGGAAGGGCCAATGTGCTTAATTTGCGACTGTCTTTCCAGAACATTTTTTTATTCATCTACAATACGGATAATTGGACTTTGTTGCCCGAAACATTGGTATACTTCGATTTTCTTCAATTCTGCAGGAGAAATGTGATTTGAAGCGATTTAACATTAGTACACTCATTTTTAGCGTATTCATAGCCAGTATGTTTACCCTGCAGAATGCTCACGCGTCAGTCCCCAATAGCGCAGTAGCTCTAGTTTATCATCATGTCAGCAGTGAAACTCCACCTTCCACTTCAATTTCTCCGGAAAAATTCGAAGAGCACCTGCAATACTTGAGTGAAAACCACAACGTCATTTCATTAGACGCATTGGTGACGCATATACAAAATAACACCATTCCTGACAAGAGCGTTGTGATCACGTTTGATGATGGCTACCGAAATATAAAGGAAAATGGCCACCCTCTTTTGCAGAAATACCAGTTTCCTTACACAATTTTCGTCAACCCAGCGGATGTGGGTAAAGGTAGCAAGATGACCTGGGACGAGCTAAAACAACTACAAGACGAAGGTGTCACGATTGGTAATCACTTTTGGGAACATCGCCACATGCTAGATCAGCGAGGTTTTGACAACGAAGAACAGTGGTTGAGTGAAATGGAAGTGCTCCTTATCACCGCGCAAAAGAGCTTAAAAGAAAACCTCGGTATCGATAATCGTTATTTCGCTTATCCCTACGGTGAATTCAATCCCCAACGCTTCAACAGAACGAAACCGCCATATTTTAAGAAAAATCGCGCCGCAACTCAGCCTTGAAATCACGCTCGTTAATCACGCCTTTCTTAATCAACATCCGCATTAACGTTTTGAATTTCTGTTCCATCGTATAGGGATCTTTATTGGCAGGATCGCCGCCCGTCGCTTTGGTGTCAGCGGGTTCGGAAGCCCCAAAATCTAGCGTGAATTCGCCGCTACTCTCAAAGGTGGCCGAACTAGATGTATCTGAATTGACGGCCTCACCCGCGTTATTACTATATTCCAACTCCATATCCGAACCGGAATAGGAATCATCCTGATTTTGATTCCCAAAAATGATCAGATCCGGATCTTCCG
>JAAAKM020073195.1:3203354-3216075 GCA_010016025.2 Alatinidae sp. Z8VKAUB7J3 | reverse complement strand
ATGGTTTCCATTTCTACCATGCGCGGACCATCTTCGTTCCCGACTTCTCTCACGGGCGCTCCGCCCATTGGGTTTTGCTGACCTGGATAAAATCGGGCAATGGCACTTTGGATCGAGGAATATGAAGAGACGATGGGTTCGACTTTCAGGCCGGTAATAAAACTGACCTGATCCAAAGCCTCTAAATCCATGGGATCGGCACAAGCGACCAACAAGGTATTTTTATCTTTCATGGCAACGGGGATGATGTGGTACTTGTCGGCAATTTTCCCAGGTAATTTGCGAATGATGTGGGGAAGAATCTGGACACCGGAAATATCCATTTCCTTGACACCGGTCCGCGAAGCGAAAAACCGCATCAACCGTTCATTGGTAATGGCGCCATTCAACACCAGGTTCCGACCTAAGCGGCCGCCCCATTTCTTTTGTCGCTCCAAAGCGCCTTCCAACTGAGCTTGATTGATCAAACCCGCGTCTAAAAGCATTTCTCCGATTCGTTTTTGCTTTGCCATATCGATCACCAAAATTGCAACAGACTCAGCCCGATAGTTCTAGGTACAATGATCAGAAGAGGCTGTGTTATTTTAAAATAATAAAGAGTCAATGCCTTACGATCAAGGAGAGGCTTCGTAAATATGAGGAATTTCTTAAAGTTTGTAATTTTCGTACTGGTTTTTCTACTCCTTGGTTGCAACCGCCCGGTCATGGTCAGCATCATGAACGGCTTCGACCAGGGAAAACGCACCATGAAGTTGGAATACCACTTTTTCAACGATACTTTGGAGAGTGGTGAAAAAGGGTTTCGCATGGAATCCATGTTCCATTTCGCAATTGGCAACAAAGCCAATTTGAAAAAAGAACGCACGGCGTTTTTGGACAAGAATTTCGCCATGGTGAAATCTGAAGCCAAGAGTATGGATAAAAGCCAACTCACCCAAACATCCACTTGGGTAGATGGCGCGAAAATTCACATTAAAACCACCGACCCCAAAGGCAAGGTCGAAGAGAAAGTTTTGGATTATCCAGGTCCTGTCCTGGTGGAACTCCACCCGCTGATCTATGCAAGGGACTTGAAGGCGCCAGGCATGGAAAAGCAATACTCGGTGCTTTACGAAGAGGAAGCCAGAGTAGTGCCCATAACCGTTCGATATGTTGGCCCGGAAACCATTTACGAAGATAACAAAGCCATTCCGGCCTTACATTATCAAGTTCAGGTCATCACCAGCCCGGCGGAATACGACGATATTTTTGTCGATCCCAAAACCAAGAATCTGGTCAAAATCCAATTCGGGCTCATCAAATTTCTGCCCGCGGAATAAGCTTCAAGGCTTTTTGGATCGGGTTCCCAACACGAGGGATTCGGGAAACACGTAATGGTTGAGATAGAGTTTCCCTGATCCCTGCTCCAGCCAAACCTCAAAATCCTTATCATGGTGAAACTGGCTTTGCAGTTTTAGAGATCCGTCCTGGAATTGGACGGTCAATTGGTCTTCTTTGGAAATTAGGTCGATCACGTAACCGTGAATACTGTTCAGGGTTACCCCTTTTCCGAGCGCCAACATCACACTTCCGCTCCAAATGAGCCGGCCCTCCCAGTAATAAGCCAAGTGAAGTAAATTGAGGCGAATCACCTCGGTAAATGGCCTTGATTATTTGGTGTCAAAAAATAAACTTTCAGCAACACCCTGTTTAACTGTATCTTTGTAGTAAAATACAAGAGTGATCGCGCAATTGAAAAAGATATAATTATTTTAGAATAATATCAACTGATATAGACGGACCATAGTTAATACAAAAAATATAACATTATTCAAATTATAAACAAATTCACACCCTTAAATCCAGATTAAATCACAAATAAATTACAGGAAATGATTCCTATGAATCATACCTGTACCCATAAACTTGCCCAACTTCTTAATGTCCATAAAGCTTCACTTAATATTCTGCCACCCATTCTTCCCTTGTATTCCACCCTGGAAAATTTCTTCTCCCAGATCATTTAATCCTTGACAAAACCCAAAAACTAAATTAGAGTCTTAAATGTTTTCAAGCATTATCCAGGATTCTATAGTGTTTCTTTATGGAGAGTGGAACCGCTAAATATTTGCCTTCGTTCGTTTCTAGCTTCAGCCAAGTCCAAGTTCAGGTTTTGCTGAACTCAGAGGATCTGACGATCCAGCCAATGTTAATATGCAAGTCGGGGCTCTAAACGAAGGCAGGAGGATAGATTATGTTCTTCAAAAGGGTCCATTAGCAAGTCTTAGTGAATATGCATCTGCAATGGCGTCTCATGTCGGATATTGGTAAGTTAGCTCTCTCACCGTTGTTCTTCCTCTCTATTCTTTCTCTTTGTTTTCCTTGAAATTTTTTACTTGCTTAATCCAGTTTTGCAAAGACATCTTATGTTGGGCGTTTTCAGCTTCATCTTTGTTCCATTTCAATCTAGGTAGCTACTGATAACAAAATAATGCGAAAAAAAAGTGTAACATTCTATCAACAACCCTGAAGCTTTATGTCGGTCTGTCTCGAGTTATTTCAGGCCTTTAAAAACAGTATGTCTTCTGTATTACTGAAAATTGATATTCATTCCACACAATTTTCGTTTAAATTTCATAGGTTGAATGCTTCTCTTATATCTAGGCCAAATTACACGCTCTAGTAACAGACGAATAATGTAATTTTCAGGTGTTTTCTGTGGGATTTAAAACTATTAGTATTTATATTAGTTTTTTTTTTTTTTTACAACACTTGAAATAAGTCATTTATAAATAAAAGACGAATTGCCTCCCAACTCAGGTCACCGTTACTCCCAGGGCCATATTCAGGAGGGTGGGGTATTACTTGGTCTGAAAACCCCCACGTCACCCCACCAAATTTTCTGTCCAACCCTTATAAAGTAATAAAAATACATGTACACATATTTTTGTTACGTTCTGTAAAGTTATTTTTCGATCATCTTTGTTCTTTCAATTCTTCTTATTTTTTCAGCAAATTCTATTTGTTTAATCCATGATTCTGTTGGGTCACCTTTTGCTCTTTTTCTCAATTTTTCCTCTTAGTTTACTTTTTTTCCTCTTTTTATATACTTTAGTATACCCCTAGTTTTTCCACAAACATTCTGTAGTTATTTTGATGGATAGTTCAGATTCTTACCTAATCAAATAACCAAAGACACTCACTCATATAACATACCGGCTTTTCCAGCTTTAAATGCTTTTTCCTCAACATGAAGCTAACGCAAACATAAAAGTACTATGCATTCAGATACAGTGTCATTTTAAAAAGGAAAATCAATTAATTAAAAAGTTGTATTCTCTTCAGCAAAAAGAATACGTAATTCTTGCAAATTACAAGAACCATAAATCTAACCCTCGAATTTATAAACTTAATGAAAACAGGGACTACTTTAAAAAATAAAAAAAATCGAGCACGAAAAATGGCAATATCAACAAATCTGAATGGCCACTCCCATTTAACTCTCCAAAAGAGCTTGTCACTGACAACTGACTCAGTCTTTTACGAAGATATCTTCACATAGTTTCTGGCTCTAGGAACAACAAGTAACTCGTACATGACAAGCTTTATGATAAGATCTTAAATTTTTTCATGCAGCATTTCTAAGTATAAGAAATATCATCGGAATATGGTGTTTTCTCTTTCCCTAAAATTTATGTAATGCTTACCTAAAAGTGGCTTAAAGGGAACCGTTACCGAACATTCACATAGAAAAGTTTACAAGGTAAACACCAAAATTAAAGCTATCATGTTAGAGATCTTAGGTTCTGTTCTAACTAACCGTGGTTTTGTCAGGTGCTCGTCTTCACTGTACTTTCTCCCCTGACGGTTGCTTTCGAATTATAAAGGAAAAAGTTTAAGTTCGTGCAGTTCGGCTTGCATCTTGTCGATCCTGTCAATAGGCAGTCACACAACGCTTTGGTATCGTGGTATATTTGTAAAACAAAGAAGCTCAAGTTTATGAACAAAATCTATAGATGCTGCAAAATAATGCGAGTTCTTTTTGACATTTCAACATATTGCCGCCAAGGAAACTTTTGCAGGAGCTCATATTTTTAAAAAAGCTTGGCACAAATCAACGTTTCAAATATTAGCGCTACGTTGAAATTAACGTTTCAAAAATTAACGTTTCAAAAATGAGCCCCAACATTAATTTACTTTGATTTAATTAACGTTTTCTAATTTTAAAAACGTTAATTAATGTTCAACGTTATTTTTGTGTATTAAGGTAACTAGTTTTCAGCGTGACAAGGGATATTGTTATTCTTTAACAATATGACAAGCACTTAAATATTTACCTTCTGGGGTGTACCAAACACTGATGAGATTTTGAAGATCATATCGACTTCACTGCTTCCTGGGAACAATGGCCTAAGAGTGTATAGTTCTGCCATGATAGCACCACAAGCGAATATGTCGATTGGTGAGCTGTATGATGTTGAGCGCAGCAAAACTTCAGGAGCTCGATACCTGCCAAGATGATAATATAAATTAATCAGAAATGAAAATTTAGCCCTTACTGCATTTTGAAAATTCAAAAATTATGATGGTTCCATGGTTTGAAGATGGCATAGATGGGGGAAGTCAACAGCAGATATTATTAAGGATAATAAAGTAATCAGATTACGAATGCAGTAATGTTGTACAGCCAGTTTTAAAATTAACAGGCAAATGTACTATCGGAAGTACAATACATCTGAAACTTTCGACTTCTGACAAAATTGGTCACATTTCTCTACAACCTGTGTATAAAGTATTGGTATTATTGATGGATTAACTTCACAGACAACAACTGTATCTCTTTTGAATAGGGTATAAGGGTACAAAAATAAAAGAGTACTTACCATCGTGTTGAGACATAGTCAGTATAAGGCGGCCTAGATCTTATTTCCCTTGCTAAACCAAAGTCAGCTATTTTTACAAGCTCTGGTCCACTACAAAGCAGATTCTCTGGTTTCATGTCTCTGTGAAAATAACCTGGAAAATGAATTTTTAAATTAATCAGAGCCAATGATCTGAAACAACCTCTTATTCGTCAAATAATTACAAAACATCCCTTACGTTGGTTTGGGCACATGTGCTGCATTGCCTGCAAGCACTTTCCCAAAAGATCTTTCAGAGTGTTAGACCTGATCACTGAAAATGTCCCCGAAGTACACCAAAGCTCTCTTGGAAGAGCCATGTTGTAAACGATCTGACAACTGCTGGCCTTTGTGCTCATTATTTTTGCAACCCACTTAATGAGACATATGTGATGGTACAAGACAGAAATCAATTGAGAGGCTTCATAAGAGATGCATCCTTTGCTAGCAACAACCGTCATGGTTTACTGCAATAAGTACAAGTACAATGATATCTATGGTGGCAATTTGGGGAAAATTATTGTCATATAGTACATCAATGGCATAATTCACTGCAGTAAAGGGCTTTTTTGGGTTCCGAGTATTATCAAAATATCTATTTCAACTACAAAAAGAGCTATAAAGTGTTATAGGGGGCTAAGCTTGACTAAATTTGCCATCAGCCCACAAATTCACCTGTTAAGATTCAAACATCTATAGGTTTTCCTTAAGCGGTTGCAAGGTCAGCCCCCCTCCCCCCCCATCTTCTCTAACTCTGGCTAAAGGCCTGGTTTCTATTCTGCTTAACGATAAATTGATTCTTATACTGATTTTGTTAGATCAGTTGTAAAAATATGGGAAGCTAGGGCTTACACCATCCCTCCTACAATAGCTTGATGAAGAGACAAAGTAGGACTTGAGGAGCCCAAAATAATTTGAATTAAACAACGAAAACAATATTTGATTTAAGTTATTGTTCAAAAAGTAACCTATTTTCAGAAAAGAAACTAGAAACTAGAAAATGTGTCACCATCGGATATCGAACCCGTGATCCATGCTTTTGAGGAGTGTACTCTACCACCTAAGCAAGAAAACCTCCAATTTTAACATATTCTATGTGTCTATTTGCCACATTAGCTCCCAATCACACAATTAATTAACATACTTGAAGTATACTTCTAGTACTTGAATATCAAGTGAAAATAAACAGTATTCCTCCTAATACTACTCACAAGATGATAAAATTAGTTTTACTGTTGTTTCTTCCGTTTTTGACAAAATCTGTTCGATTAATTTTATTTCGATGATGATTATTACTTTAAAAGAAATATAGCAGCCAAATGCCTTACCGTTAAGGTAATTCGGGGGCTATTATTCCATGTAAAATAATTGGGTAAATATTGCTATATAAGGTGCCACAAAAGTATATCAAATCTATGTAAATTGTCTGTTATTTCAAATTTAAGAAGGCTGTCCACAATCCGGTAGATGTATTATATCACTCTTTGAGGTACCATTATCTAACTCTTAACATAGCGGCGTCTTGTAAAATGGCAAAATACAGAGGGGCGTATGTCACAAATCAGTCTTACAATATAACACTATTTGCTTGCAGGTTTTCAATCATTTCTGTATTGGATGAAGGTTGTCGACCCCTAAGATAAAATATGACCATCTATTTCATCCCTGTCATTTACATCACCAAATTAACTCACTTTTTTTCTTTCAGGTTATGTACAGTGAACATCATATGACAATATTGAATCTTTTATCCAGCATGGGTACATTTATCTCCTTGGTTGGATCAGTTTGTACCCTGGTGGTGTTTGCAATAACGAGGTAAAAATATTACCATGAAGTTATACAGACACGTCACCTCGTCGTAAATTTTTACTTTATTTTAAGATCTGTTAAATTGGACTCGTTTGCAGCTTCTTACTCTTTATTTCTTCATTTTTAAATTGTTTTTAAGGTTAGCTACCGGCCGACGTCAAACAATTTCGTTCTTCACAGGAGTATGTTTTTAATGGTCGTGCCTCAGAATGATAGCATCTATTTAAATCCTACCATAGAAAATAGGCTTTCGTATAAGAAAAATGAAACAAAATGTATTTGTTGGAATAGATACTTCTCCGTTATGGGCAAAAACACAACGTGCTTTTAAATGTTGAACGATGGATTTCGTACTTAATTTGGTGCATGTTGTTAAAAGGTCTAGCTTTGCTTAAATTTGCTGGAGCGATGCATAGGGCCTTCATACAGATCACGTTTTGTACATCTTGCACTTTGCCGTAACTCCTTTTTACAGGGTATGGCAGGTATAAAAAGTCAAAATCGGGTACTTACGTGCCATATTTTTCTGTAGTTAGGAAGGAGTAATAATAGAAATGAATTTAGATGCCCCTTCCAAGTGCTAAAAGTCGTGCATGATGTAGCTCAAACCATTAATATTTTCCAAAAAGTTAAAATTAGCTTTTCAGTACTTTTCTGGAAAATTTAAATTAGTTTATACAATTGAGAATTAGAAATTTTCTGCTTATATTTCATAGAAATGTGAATCAAGTTATATATTGTAACGCTATACATCTAAAGTCTAGATTCGTATGCTTCCTGGGAAAAATGCGCAACCCATGTTGAATTTAGATGGACATAATGTAATTTCCAAGAAAAAGTAATGCATGTTGCAGTACGTCTCTGCAATACAAGCTCAACTGTTGAAACGATGCAACTACAAGTCAGAAATGACATTCCAGTAGGTCGTATTTACTTAACAGGAACTATTGTCTCCTCGTCCCATGATTGTGACCCTTTTGCATTAGCGGAAATTGATTCGGACGAGTGGGTGAAGATTAGATCAATTAATGCCTTGATTATGAAGTATCACAAGAAGAAAGACGATCAAGTTGAAAAACTCTTGATTCGTTTGAAGTCACAAAACCCTTCTGAAGCTGTTATGAAGATTTTAGAAAGTTATCAATAATCCCTACTCAGTCCCCTCTGAGGATGGGCTTATCAGGAGCTAATATATAATTTTCATTTTGGCTCATCGATCATTCATATATTGTGCATATTCCCATGCCAACAGAGCTTGTTTGCGAATGTGTCCCCAACGATATTGTCCGTGTTGACCTAGAGATTTAATCACTCTGTGGCAAGGCACTAAGTAGGCGATTGAATTACGAGCGAGTGCAGAGCCCACAGCCCTACTTGCACCTTGTTGACCCATGAGAGTACTTAAATTTTTGTAAGAAGTGACGACTCCTGGCGGAATACTTAAGAGAGCTTTCCACACTTTGATTTGAAAGTTAGAACCACTTAAATGAAGCTTAAGAGAATTAGATTTCTTGTTGTCCACGAAGAATATCTTTTTTACCAACTCGCTTGTGCGATTACTTTTTTCACGTACTCTAGCTGCAGGCCAATGAGATTCAAGAGAGATGATTGCTTCCTTTGGACTACTGTCATTAATGAATTGAAAGTGACATATTCCTTTTTCGGTTTCAGCTATAAGCGCACTGCCAAATGGAGTTGGGTGGATACCATACGCAATATCAAGCCCTGCACCTAGTTTTTTGTATTGTCCTGGTGTGACAGCTTCACTTGTTACAAAGAGATCATGCAGCCTTCCCGGACCAGAAAGCCCTGTTAGGAAGCTTGCTTCAAGGACACTTTTAGATTCATCAAGCAATTGTTTAGCGTGTTCTACCGTAATAAATTGAAGATATCTTTTCGGTGAAACTCCAGCCCAACGCTTGAATAGTTTCTGAAAGTGAAAAATACTTAAACCAACTTCTTTTGCAATTTGTTCAAGACTTGGTTGATTTTGGAAATTTTTTTCAATAAACAGGAGCGATTTTTCAATTCTTTTGTAATCGCCTACAAGCTGTATCGCAGATGTCTTTTTCATATCCTTAACTATATAGATATCAGAGTTACTTCGACCACCCGTTTCTTGCGAAATCTTTCAAATTCACAATAATATATGAATAGTGAATGAATTTGCTGCCAAAGACCAAAATCAGCTATGCGTTTCATTATTAGATTAAATTTTAGTTACAACAATCTTCAACTTCTTCAGCCGTCCTTGGAAGACCCTTTGTGAGAATTTCAGGCCCCTTTTCAGTAATCAAGATATCATCTTCAATACGAATACCGATTTGGCGAAAACGTTTTGGAGAATAGTGGTTTTTTGAAGAAAAATAAAGGCCCGGCTCAACAGTCAAACACATTCCTGGGTTAAGTTGACGCCATGTTCCTTGATCTTTTGAAGGGGCAGGATCATGAACATCTATACCAATCCAATGACTTGTCGGGTGATAATAAAAGTCTTGTAAACGTGGTTGATTTGCTGGCAGTGAATTGTGAGATTCTTCCATAAAGTTTTGAACAAATACTTCAGGGTCGCCATTAAGAATTCCAAGACGACAAAGCCCTTCAGCCAATATTTGAGATGCTGCCATATGCACGTCTTCAAATGTGTTGCCTACACGACAAACTTTAATCGCTTGATTTTGGGCTTCTTGAACAATTTCATAAAGGGTTTTCTGATCTTTGGAAAATTTTCCGTTAACAGGCCAGGTGCGCGTGATGTCAGAAGCATGATTTTTAAATTCACCACCGATATCGACCAAAACAAGGTCACCATCACAAAGTGAGTAGTTATTTTCAACATAGTGCAAAATACAAGCGTTATCGCCACTAGCAACGATTGACTGATAAGCTTGGGCTAAAGAGCCTTGCTGACGACAAATATATTCTATTTCTGTTTGGAGCTCATATTCCTTCATTCCAGGTTGGGTGATTTTCATGCCATGTAAATGCGCTCAACCTGTGTGCAACTCGAAAGCTCAACACAGGTTGTTTTAACTGTGTAAGACTTAACTGTGTAACTGTTTAAAAATGAATCTGATAACCTGAAAGACTATTGATGTGTCAGCGGGGTACCTTTAAACCTATCTTTGGCCTCATATCCCCCCTTACATTACGAAGCTAAGAATCCAAACTTTTTTAATCCTACAGACCTGGAAGGCCCGGAAAATTGGGAGAACTATGTAAAAATGGGAAAATTCACTTCAACCTCCGTGCAACTCGAAAGTTCAACAGAGATTGTTTTAACTGTGTTATACGTGAAACTGTTTAAAAATGAATCTAAGAAACTTTTATGATTTCTTATGTTTAGGGGATTGACTGTTTGGGGAGGGCAAAAAAAGCCAATATCGCTAGGAAGACAAATCCAGCGGCCGCTACAGCCTCGGCGCCGATATCATTGACGCCTACTTCGTCAGAAGTGTTAAAATTTCGTAACGTATCCATGTTATGGACCACAGTAATGTTTAACTTTGGCTTACTAAGACCATCTTCGCACTTTTCCTCCCAACATATAATTGAAACAAGTAACATAGGTCTGTTTCCCCGTACCAAAATATTGCCCCCTTGAAAAGCGATTTCTCCCCAGGTGCTTGATATTGTTGGGACTCACGATGCGAAAACCTACACTAAGTGAAATCGAGTGAAACGGTACTTATATATGCGGAAACTGCTCTTGCTGCTTCAGGCACCGTCTTTACTTCAACTGCTCTAGTCTACGCGGAGACAGAAACTACTGACCTAGTAATACCCACTTCAGCTGAGATAGTCTGAACGCAGGCAACAACTGCCCTTGTTGTTCGACGCCTCGCAGTTGTTTGCGTATTATTTCAGAAAGTATGATATAAGCTGCGGTCACACTGCCACTTCAGATTTGATCATGTTGCGTTTCCATAGTTTCCATAGTAACGTCAAAATGAACAAAAGGGTTTCGGATTACATTCACCGTGTCAAGTGAGTAGTGTATTCAAAACCGCAGATGCAATTAACCAATCATGTAGTAGCCTTTTACCGAGATTGTTGAAAGGTTCTGGGTAAACACAAACTCAACACAAGTTTCCCCCAAATACAAACATGCTCAGAGACATCGCACGTGGAGAACAGTGCAAGAAAGGCACGATCTGACCAGGGCGTTTAGATCCTGCTGTGAGTCAATTTTGCATTGTGACCCCAAGCCCTGGGATAACTGAAATACCAAGACAGATTTGACACCTCGGATTCCGAAGCGGAAAGTCCGTTTCACTCGGGTGTGTGTGACCGCAGCTATTGTTTCATTATTTTGAAAGTAATCATTGATACAGGAAATCCACTCTCCTCTATAAAGTACTTCCGCTATGTTTGACTGTACTTTTACCATTCCAGGGGATATCGACAAATTTCAGAGCTTGAAGCCATCGTGGGCTGAACAGGTAGGCATTCCTTTCAGAGCTGATCAGTTAGTATTTATAAATTTTAATATTGCGTTAAGTAACGGATTCAATTTGCCAAACGTTTTCGCCATACACTGATCGCAGTAATCGTATGGAGTGAAAGGAGAAAGCTAGTACGATGAATTTATAGGAAACGAGAAGATCCTAAAAAATAGCGGTCAAGCCAACAGATCTCAAAACAGACTCGGCAATAGGACAGCATTTGATTGAAGACCCATCATGTGCTGGCTACTATCAAGAGGATTCGTTTAGGGTATTAGCCAAAGGCGGATCTCCGTCTCATCTTGCCGCTTTAGAAGCAGCATTTATCAAGACAAAGAAGCCAGTACTCTGTCGACAAAAAGAATATACTTACAATTTACACCTCTTTCAATAACACGAGTGGCAGAAAAAGGTGTCGCTCTTGTGATGGTTATTTTCTAGGATCTTCTCGTTGCCTGTAAATACTTCGTACTAGTTTTTCACTCCATACGATTGCTGTGATCAGTGTATGGTGAAAACGTTTAGCAAAATGAATCCGTTACTTAACGCAATATTACACTCTGCTGGGTTCTTGTTCCGCGTAGAAGTTGACCACCCTATCACAAGATCCACGCCGGAAGGAGGAACCTGAGCTCCAAATACCTTTGACTCTTTTGGTGTTAGGTTTACTATGCTTCTTTTCAGGACTCCTGCTCTTCCTCTCATTCGGCCGACACACAGGTAGGCACAACCACATCATCATGGAAATATCGAAATATATAATCCAAACTTTCCAAAAACAGTCAAATAAAAACACGTGCGACTAATCAACGTTAAAACATCGATGAAAAGCCTTAACAAACCTCGCTATTTATAAATTTTGCCTATAATAATTTGACGTCACAATAGTTAGACATTAGAAAATCGTCAAAATGTAATTATGACGCCAAAGTATTATTCCTTGTGAAACAGATGTGTTCCAGAGAAAGCTCGTTAGACAGATAATGGGCACCAAATGGCCGAAGAAAATAACCAACGAGAAATTATATAAGGTAACCAAACAGACCCCATGAATTTAGGAATGAAAACAAGAAGACTGAGGTGGTGTGAACACATTAAGAGACTTTCAGACGAAACACCAGCCAAAAGAGCCCTGAGAGAATACCAGAGATATGTCAGGAAGCCCAGAGGGAAGACTAAAAGAACATGGCTTGAAACTGTAGAGAAAGATACGAGTAAAATTAAGGTGGTGGTGATACGTTGTCGTATGCTAGAGCAAGTAGGCACTCAGCAAGCTGCACAAAATAAGATCATGTGGCAAAACCTGACTCGGTGCACTATGTCTTTCTGGGAGACGAAAAGGCGTCTAGAGAGAGAGAGTGAAAAGGGAAGGCGGCTACTGTGATTAGGCTACTGGTGGATATATACGAGTGACGGCAGCTACTGTGAGGAAGCTGCCAAATTTGCATCTAAATATAAAAGAAGAATCAAAACGGCAAATGCCGAAACATCAAAGAAAGTGGGGCTTTGAACGTTGTAACGATGATTGCGATGTTGATAAGGTGAATGTTATGAGAAGGCTGCAGACATGCGTACTTGGTAAGG